>LR738714.1:221050459-221201163 GCA_902687465.1 Secale cereale
CCCCCCCCCCCCGCCCCCCAGAGACAACCGTCCGTACTGCGTCTTCCACAATGTCCACAGCCACAACACTAACGACTGTCAGGAGCTTAGGGCGCTGCGCGGCGGGCAGCGCCCTGAGCGCGACAACCGCGGTTACGGCCGTGGAGGAGGCCGAGGTGGAGGATGTTGGGATGGCAAGAAGTCGCGCCAAGGGTGGCGTGAACAGCCTCGTGAAGACCACTGGCAGGAGCAGCCTTGTGATGCCCCCTGGCGCGACCAGCCTCGTGAGGGTCGCCCTCAGGGCAACGGAGGCCTGCCTCCGCTGCCACCACCGCCAAGAAGGAACGACGACGACCGCCAGGGAGATCGAGCAGGGGGCTTCCAGGAGCCGTGTGCAGCTACATGCATCTTGGGAGGAGCCCATGCTCCGGCTTCCCATTGCATCTTCAAGCAGTTCGCCCGTGAGGTGAACGCGGCGCTTCCCAGGCCTGACGCCGTGCGCAACCTCTGGTGGACCAAGGACCAGCTCAAGTGCACCGCTGCCTCAGGCGCTCTCCCGATGCTCTACACCCAAAATAAATCTAAGGAGTCATCTAGCAACGAGGGATAAAGGAGTGCATCTACATACCCTTGTAGATCGCAAGCGGAAGCGTTCAAGAGAACGTGGATGATGGAGTCGTACTCGTCGTGATCCAAATCACTGATGATCCCAGCGCCGAACGGACGGCACCTTCGCGTTCAACACACGTACGGTGCAGCGACATCTCCTCCTTCTTGATCCAGCAAGGGGGGAGGAGAGGTTGATGGAGATCCAGCAGCACGACGACATGGTGGTGGATGCAACAGAAATTCTGCAGGGCTTCGCCAAGCACCTGCGGGAGGAGGAAGAGGTGTAACGGGGGAGAGGGAGGCGCCAGGAGCAAGGGTGCGGCTGCCCTCCCTCCCCCCACTATATATAGGGGCCAGGGGGCGCCGGCCCTAGGAGATGCAATCTCCTAGGGGTCGGCGGCCAGGGGGGAGGCTTGCCCCCCAAGGCATGGGGGGCGCCCACACCCCTAGGGTTCCCAACCCTAGGCGCAGGGGGAGTCCCAAGGGGGTGCGCCAACCCACTATGGGCTGGTTCCCCTCCCCCTACGGCCCATGGGGCCCTCCGGGATGGGTGGCCCCACCCGGTGGACCCCCGGGACCCTTCCGGTGGTCTCGGTACACTACCGGTGACCCCCGAAACTCTCCCGATGGCCGAAACTGGACTTCCTATATATAATTCTTTACCTCCGAACCATTCCGGAACTCCTCGTGACGTCCGGGATCTCATCCGGGACTCCGAACAACATTCGGGTTACCGTGTGCATATATCTCTACAACCCTAGCGTCACCGAACCTTAAGTGTGTAGACCCTACGGGTTCGGGAGACACGTAGACATGACCGAGATGACTCTCCGGTCAATAACCAACAGCGGGATCTGGATACCCATGTTGGTTCCTACGTGTTCCTCGATGATCTCATCGGATGAACCATGATGTCAAGGATTCACTTAATCCCGTATGCAATTCCCTTTGTCTGTCGGTATCGTACTTGCCCGAGATTCGATCGTCGGTATACCGTTACCTTGTTCAATCTCGTCATGGCAAGTCTGTTTACTCGTTCCGTAATACATCATCTTGTGACTAACTCCTTAGTCACATTGAGCTCATTATGATGATGTCTTACCGAGTGGGCCCAGAGATACCTCTCCGTCATACGGAGTGACAAATCCCTGTCTTGGTTCCTGCCAACCCAACAGATACGTTCGGAGATACCCGTTGCGTACCTTTATAGCCACCCAGTTACGTTGTGACGTTTGGCACACCCAAAGTATTCCTACGGTATCCGGGAGTTGCACAACCTCATGGTCTAAGGGAAAGATACTTGACATTAGAAAAGCTTTAGCATTACGAAGTACACGATCTTGTGCTAGGCTTAGGATTGGGTCTTGTCCATCACACCATTCTCCTAATGAGGTGATCTCGTTATCAATGACCTCCAATGTCCATGGTCAGGAAACCGTGACCATCTATTGATCAACGAGCTAGTAACTAGAGGTTTACCAGGGACACGTTGTGGTCTGTGTATTCACACATGTATCACTGTTTCCGGATAATACAATTCAAGCATGAATAATAGAAAATTATCATGAACAAGGAAATATAATAATAACCATTTTATTATTGCCTCTAGGGCATATTTCCAACAGTCTCCCACTTGCACTAGAGTCAATAATCTAGTTACATTGTGATGAATCGAACACCTATAGAGTTCTGGTGTTGATCATGTTTTGCTCGTGGAAGAGGTTTAGTCAACGGATCTGCAACAATCAGATCCGTATGCACTTTATAAATATCTATGTCTCCATCTTGAACATAATTCAGGATGGAGTTGAAACGGCGCTTGATGTGCTTGGTCTTCTTGTGAAACCTGGGCTCCTTGGCAATGGCAATAGCTCCAGTGTTGTCACAGAAGAGAGTCATCAGGCCCGACGTGCTTGGAATGACTCCTAGGTCGGTGATGAACTCCTCCATCCAGACTCCTTCCTGCGCTGCTTCGCAAGCAGCTATGTACTCCGCTTCACATGTAAATGCACCACGACGCTCTTCTTGCAACTGCACCAGCTGACTGCCCCACCATTCAAAATATACACGTATCCGGTTTGTGACTTGGAGTCATCCAGATCTGTGTCGAAGCTAGCATCAACGTAACCCTTCACGACGAGCTCTTCGTCACCTCCATAAACGAGAAACATATCCTTAGTCCTTTTCAGGTACTTCAGGATGTTCTTGACCGCTGTCCAGTGTTCCATACCAGAATCACTTTGGTACCTCCCTACCAAACTTATGGCAAGGTTCACATCAGGTCTGGTACGCAGCATGGCATACATAATAGAACCTATGGCTGAGGCATAGGGGATGACACTCATCTTTTCTCTATCTTCTACCGTGGTCGGGGATTGAGCCGTGCTCAATCTCATACCTTGCAATACAGGCAAGAACCCTTTCTTGGACTGATCCATATTGAACTTCTTCAATATCTTATCAAGGTATGTGCTTTGTGAAAGACCAATGAGGCGTCTCGATCTATCTCTATAGATCTTGATGCCTAATATGTAAGCAGCTTCTCCAAGGTCCTTCATTGAAAAACTCTTATTCAAGTAGGCCTTTATGCTCTCCAAGAATTCTACATCATTTCCCATCAGCAATAGGTCATCCACATATAATATGAGAAATGCTACAGAGCTCCCACTCACTTTCTTGTAAATACAGGCTTCTCCCCAAGTCTGTGTAAACCCAAACGCTTTGATCACATCATTAAAGCGAATATTCCAACTCCGAGATGCTTGCACCAGCCCATAGATCGAGCGCTGGAGCTTGCATACCTTGTTAGCATTCTCAAGATCAACAAAACCTTTCGGCTGCATCATATACAGCTCTTCCTTGAGGAAGCCATTAAGGAATGCCGTTTTGACGTCCATTTGCCATATCTCATAATCATAAAATGCGGCAATTGCTAACATGATTCGGACGGACTTCAGCATCGCTACGGGAGAGAAAGTCTCATCGTAGTCAATCCCTTGAACTTTTCAATAACCTTTAGCGACAAGCCGAGCCTTATAGATGGTCACATTACCATCCGCGTCAGTCTTCTTCTTAAATATCCATTTATTTTCTATGGCGTGACGATCATCGGGCAAGTCCACCAAAGTCCATACTTTGTTTTCATACATGGATCCTATCTCGGATTTCATGACTTCAAGCCATTTGTTGGAATCCGGGCCAGCCATCGCTTCTTCATAGTTCGAAGGTTCACCGTTGTCTAACAACATGATTTCCATGACATGGTTGCCGTACCACTCTGGTGCGGAACGTGTCCTTGTGGACCTTCGAAGTTCAGTAGTAACTTGATATTAATCTTCATGATCATCATCATTAACTTCCTCCCTAGTCGGTGCACGCACCTCACGAACAATTTCCTGTGTTGCGCTACTTTCCGGTTCGGAAGGGGTGACTATCACCTCATCAAGTTCTACTTTCCTCCCACTTACTTCTTTCGAGAGAAACTCTTTCTCCAGAAAGGATCCATTCTTGGCAACAAAGACATTGCCTTCGGATCTGAGGTAGAAGGTGTACCCAATCGTTTCCTTTGGGTATCCTATGATGACGCATTTTTCCGATTTGGGTTCGAGCTTTTTAGGTTGAAGTTTCTTGACATAAGCATCGCAACCCCAAACTTTCAGAAACGACAGCTTAGGTTTCCTGCCAAACCAAAGTTCATACGGTGTCGTCTCAACGGATTTTGACGGAGCCCTATTTAAAGTGAATGCGGCAGTCTCTAAAGCATATCCCCAAAAAGATAGCGGTAAGTCGGTAAGAGACATCATAGATCGCACCATGTCCAACAGAGTACGATTACGACGTTGGGACACACCATTACGCTGAGGTGTTCTAGGCGGTGTCAATTGTGAAACAATTCCTTAGGTGCCTGGCAAATTCGTGACTTAAATATTTACCCCCACGATCCGATCGTAAGAACTTTATTTTTCTGTCACGTTGATTCTCAACCTCATTCTGAAATTCCTTGAACTTTTCAAAGGTCTCAGACTTGTGTTTCATCAAGTAGACATACCCATATCTACTTAAGTCATCCGTGAGGGTGAGAACATAACGATAGCCTCCGTGAGCTTCAACACTCATTGGACCGCACACATCGGTATGTATGATTTCCAATAAGTTGGTCGCTCGCTCCATTGTTCCGGAGAACGGAGTCTTGGTCATCTTGCCCAAATGGCATGGTTTGCATGTGTCAAATGATTCATAATCAAGAGACTCTAGAAGTCCATCTGCATGAAGCTTCTTCATACGTTTGACACCAATATGACCAAGGCGGCAATGCCACAAGTATGTGGGACTATCATTATCAACTTTACATCTTTTGGCATTCACACTATTAATATGTGTAACATCACGTTCGAGATTCAACAAGAATAAACTATTGACCAGCGGGGCATGACCATAAAACATACTCCCTCTGTCTCAAAATACTTGTCATCAAAATGGACAAAAAGGGTTGTATCTAGCACTAAAATACATCTACATACATCCCCTTTTATCCATTTTGATGACAAGTATTTCCGGACGGAGGGAGTATCTTTCATATAAATAGAACAACCATTATTCTTGGATTTAAGTGAGTAGCCATCTCACATTAAACGAGATCCAGATACAATGTTCATGCTCAAAGCTGGTACTAAATAACAATTATTAAGGTTTAAAACTAATCCCGAGGGTAGATGTAGAGGCAGCATGCGGACGGTGATCACATCGGCCTTGGAACCATTCCCGACACGCATCGTCACCTCGTCCTTCGCCAGTCTCTACTTATTACGCAGCTCCTGCTTTGAGTTACAAACGTGAGCAACTACACCGGTATCAAATACCCAGGAGCTACTACGAGCGCTGGTAAGGTACACATCAATAACATGTATATCATATATACCTTTGAAGTTGTCGGCCTTCTTATCTGCTAAGTATTTGGGGTAGTTCCGCTTCCAGTGACACGTTCCCTTGCAATAAAAGCACTCAGTCTCAGGCTTGGGTCCATTCTTTGGCTTCTTCCCGGCAACTGGCTTACCGGGCGTGGCAACTTCTTTGTCGTACTTCTTGAAGTTCTTCTTACCCTTGCCTTTCTTGAACTTAGTGGTTTTACTCACCATCAACACTTGATGTTCTTTCTTGATCTCCACCTCCGCTGATTTCAGCATTGAGTAAACTTCGGGAATGGACTTCTCCATCCCTTGCATATTGAAGGTCAACACGAAGCTCTTGTAGCTAGGTGGGAGCGACTGAAGGATTCTGTCAACGACCGCTTCGTCTGGGAGATTCATTCCCAATTGAGACAAGCGATTGTGCAACCCAGACAATTTGAGTATGTGCTCGCTGACAGAACTATTCTCCTCCATCTTACAACTGTAGAATGCGTTGGAGACGTCATATCTCTCGACTAGGGCATGAGCTTGGAAAACCATTTTCAGCTCTTGGAACATCTCATATGTTCCGTGGTGCTCAAAACGCTTTTGGAGCCCCGATTCTAAGCTGTAGAGCATGCCGCACTGAACCAGGGAGTAATCATCACAACGCGACTGCCAAGCGTTCATAACATCTTGGTTTGCCGGGGCGGGAGCGTCACCTAGCGGTGCTTCTAGGACATAAGTTTTCTTGGCAGCTATGAGGATGATCCTCAGGTTACGGACCCAATCCGTATAGTTGCTACCATCATCTTTCAACTTGGATTTCTCTAGGAACGCGTTGAAGTTGAGGGTGACATGAGCGTGGGCCATTTGATCTACAAGACATATTGTAAAGAATTTAGACTAAGTTCATGACAATTAAGTTCATCTAATCAAATTTAATGAACTCCCACTCAGATTGACATCTCGCTAGTCATCTAAGTGATACATGATCCAAATCGACTAGCACGTGTCCGATCATCATGTGAGACGGACTAGTCATCAACGGTGAACATCTTCATGTTGATCGTATCTTCTATACGACTCATGTTCGACCTTTCGATCTTCCGTGTTCCGAGGCCATGTCTGTACATGCTAGGCTCGTCAAGTGAACCCTAAGTGTATTGTGTGTGTAAATCTGGCTTACACCCGTTGTATGCGAACGTTAGAGACTATCACACCCGATCATCACGTGGTGCTTCGGAACAACGATCCTTAGCAACGGTGCACAGTTAGGGGGAACAAAATTCTTGAAAATTTAGTGAGAGATCATCTTATTTACTACCATCGTTCTAAGAAAATAAGATGCATAAACATGATAAACATCACATGCAATCAAATAAAGTGACATGGTATGGCCAATATCATTTTGCTCCTTTGATCTTCATCTTCGGGGCACCATGATCATCTTTGTCACCGGCATGACACCATGATCTCTATCATCGTGTCTTCATGAAGTCGTCTCGCCAAACATTACTTCTACTACTATGGCTAACGTTTAGCAATAAAGTAAAGTAATTACACGTCGTTATTCAGTGACACGCAGGTCATACAATAAATAAGACAACTCCTATGGCTCCTGCCGGTTGTCATACTCATCGACATGCAAGTCGTGATTCCTATTACAAGAACATGATCAATCTCATACATCACATATATCATTCATCACATCTTTTTGGCCATATCACATCACATAGCACATGCTGCAAGAACAAGTTAGACGTCCTCTAATTGTTGTTGCAAGTTTTACGTGGCTGCTATAGGTTTCTAGCAAGAACGTTTCTTACCTACGCCAAAACCACAACGTGATATGTCAATTTCTATTTACCCTTCATAAGGACCCTTTTCATCGAATCTGATCCGACTAAAGTGGGAGAGACTGTCACCCGCTAGCCACCTTATGCAACTAGTGCATGTCAGTCGGTGGAACCTGTCTCATGTAAGCGTACGTGTAAGGTCGGTCCGGGCCGCTTCATCCCATGATGCCGCCGAATCAATATTGGACTAGTAGCGGTAAGAAAATTGAACAAATCTACGCCCACAACTGCTTTGTGTTCTACTCGTGGCAGATGCTACGCAAAGACCTAGCTCATATGCCACTGTTAAGGAACGTAGCAGAATTCAAAAAAATTATATGCTTCACCAAGATCAATCTAAGGAGTCATCTAGCAACGAGGGATAAAGGAGTGCATCTACATACCCTTGTAGATCGCAAGCGGAAGTGTTCAAGAGAACGTGGATGATGGAGTCGTACTCGTCGTGATCCAAATCACTGATGATCCCAGCGCCGAACGGATGGCACCTTCGCGTTCAACACACGTACGGTGCAGCGACGTCTCCTCCTTCTTGATCCAGCAAGGGGGGAGGAGAGGTTGATGGAGATCCAGCAGCACGACGGCGTGGTGGTGGATGCAACAGAAATTCTGCAGGGCTTCGCCAAGCACCTGCGGGAGGAGGAAGAGGTGTAACGGGGGAGAGGGAGGCGCCAGGAGCAAGGGTGCGGCTGCCCTCCCTCCCCCCACTATATATAGGGGCCAGGGGGGGCCGGCCCTAGGAGATGCAATCTCCTAGGGGGGCGGCGGCCAGGGGGGAGGTTTACCCCCCCAAGGCATGGGGGGCGCCCACACCCCTAGGGTTCCCAACCCTAGGCGCAGGGGGAGGCCCAAGGGGGGTGTGCCAACCCACTATGGGCTGGTTCCCCTCCCCCTACTGCCCATGGGGCCCTCCGGGATGGGTGGCCCCACCCGGTGGACCCCCGGGACCCTTCCGGTGGTCTCGGTACACTACCGATGACCCCCGAAACTCTCCCGATGGCCGGAACTGTACTTCCTATATATAATTCTTTACCTCCGAACCATTACGGAAATCCTCGTGACGTCCGGGATCTCATCCGGGACTCCGAACAACATTCGGGTTACCGTGTGCATATATCTCTACAACCCTAGCGTCGCCGAACCTTAAGTGTGTAGACCCTACGGGTTTGAGAGACACGTAGACATGATCGAGACGACTCTCCGGTCAATAACCAACAGCGGGATCTGGATACCCATGTTGGTTCCTACGTGTTCCTCGATTATCTCATCGGATGAACCACGATGTCAAGGATTCACTTAATCCCGTATGCAATTCCCTTTGTCTATCGGTATAGTACTTGCCCGAGATTCGATCGTCGGTATACCGTTACCTTGTTCAATCTCGTCATGGCAAGTCTGTTTACTCATTCCGTAATACATCATCTTGTGACTAACTCCTTAGTCACATTGAGCTCATTATGATGATGTCTTACCGAGTGGGCCCAGAGATACCTCTTCGTCATACGGAGTGACAAATCCCAGTCTTGGTTCGTGCCAACCCAACAGATACGTTCGGAGATACCCGTTGCGTACCTTTATAGCCACCCAGTTACGTTGTGACGTTTGGCACACCCAAAGTATTCCTACGGTATCCGGGAGTTGCACAACCTCATGGTCTAAGGGAAAGATACTTGACATTAGAAAAGCTTTAGCATTACGAAGTACACGATCTTGTGCTAGGCTTAGGATTGGGTCTTGTCCATCACACCATTCTCCTAATGAGGTGATCTCGTTATCAATGACCTCCAATGTCCATGGTCAGGAAACCGTGACCATCTATTGATCAACGAGCTAGTAACTAGAGGTTTACCAGGGACACGTTGTGGTCTGTGTATTCACACATGTATCACTGTTTCCGGATAATACAATTCAAGCATGAATAATAGAAAATTATCATGAACAAGGAAATATAATAATAACCATTTTATTATTGCCTCTAGGGCATATTTCCAACAGTCTCCCACTTGCACTAGAGTCAATAATCTAGTTACATTGTGATGAATCGAACACCTATAGAGTTCTGGTGTTGATCATGTTTTGCTCGTGGAAGAGGTTTAGTCAACGGATCTGCAACAATCAGATCCGTATGCACTTTATAAATATCTATGTCTCCATCTTGAACATAATTCAGGATGGAGTTGAAACGGCGCTTGATGTGCTTGGTCTTCTTGTGAAACCTGGGCTCCTTGGCAATGGCAATAGCTCCAGTGTTGTCACAGAAGAGAGTCATCAGGCCCGACGTGCTTGGAATGACTCCTAGGTCGGTGATGAACTCCTCCATCCAGACTCCTTCCTGCGCTGCTTCGCAAGCAGCTATGTACTCCGCTTCACATGTAAATGCACCACGACGCTCTTCTTGCAACTGCACCAGCTGACTGCCCCACCATTCAAAATATACACGTATCCGGTTTGTGACTTGGAGTCATCCAGATCTGTGTCGAAGCTAGCATCAACGTAACCCTTCACGACGAGCTCTTCGTCACCTCCATAAACGAGAAACATATCCTTAGTCCTTTTCAGGTACTTCAGGATGTTCTTGACCGCTGTCCAGTGTTCCATACCAGAATCACTTTGGTACCTCCCTACCAAACTTATGGCAAGGTTCACATCAGGTCTGGTACGCAGCATGGCATACATAATAGAACCTATGGCTGAGGCATAGGGGATGACACTCATCTTTTCTCTATCTTCTACCGTGGTCGGGGATTGAGCCGTGCTCAATCTCATACCTTGCAATACAGGCAAGAACCCTTTCTTGGACTGATCCATATTGAACTTCTTCAATATCTTATCAAGGTATGTGCTTTGTGAAAGACCAATGAGGCGTCTCGATCTATCTCTATAGATCTTGATGCCTAATATGTAAGCAGCTTCTCCAAGGTCCTTCATTGAAAAACTCTAATTCAAGTAGGCCTTTATGCTCTCCAAGAATTCTACATCATTTCCCATCAGCAGTATGTCATCCACATATAATATGAGAAATGCTACAGAGCTCCCACTCACTTTCTTGTAAATACAGGCTTCTCCCCAAGTTTGTGTAAACCCAAACGCTTTGATCACATCATTAAAGCGAATATTCCAACTCCGTGATGCTTGCACCAGCCAATAGATCGAGCGCTGGAGCTTGCATACCTTGTTAGCATTCTCAAGATCAACAAAACCTTTCGGTTGCATCATATACAGCTCTTCCTTGAGGAAGCCATTAAGGAATGCCGTTTTGACGTCCATTTGCCATATCTCATAATCATAAAATGCGGCAATTGCTAACATGATTCGGACGGACATCAGCATCGCTATGGGAGAGAAAGTCTCATCGTAGTCAATCCCTTGAACTTTTCAATAACCTTTAGCGACAAGCCGAGCCTTATAGATGGTCACATTACCATCCGCGTCAGTCTTCTTCTTAAATATCCATTTATTTTCTATGGCGTGCCGATCATCGGGCAAGTCCACCAAAGTCCATACTTTGTTTTCATACATGGATCCTATCTCGGATTTCATGACTTCAAGCCATTTGTTGGAATCCGGGCCCGCCATCGCTTCTTCATAGTTCGAAGGTTCACCGTTGTCTAACAACATGATTTCCATGACATGGTTGTCGTACCACTCTGGTGCGGAACGTGTCCTTGTGGACCTTCGAAGTTTAGTAGTAACTTGATATTAATCTTCATGATCATCATCATTAACTTCCTCCCTAGTCGGTGCAGGCACCTCACGAATAATTTCCTGTGCTGCGCTACTTTCCGGTTCGGAAGGGGTGACTGTCACCTCATCAAGTTCTACTTTCCTCCCACTTACTTCTTTCGAGAGAAACTCTTTCTCCAGAAAGGATCCATTCTTGGCAACAAAGACATTGCCTTCGGATCTGAGGTAGAAGGTGTACCCAATCGTTTCCTTTGGGTATCCTATGATGACACATTTTTCCGATTTGGGTTCGAGCTTTTCAGGTTGAAGTTTCTTGACATAAGCATCGCAACCCCAAACTTTCAGAAACGATAGCTTAGGTTTCCTGCCAAACCAAAGTTCATACGGTGTCGTCTCAACGGATTTTGACGGAGCCCTATTTAAAGTGAATGCGGCAGTCTCTAAAGCATATCCCCAAAAAGATAGCGGTAAGTCGGTAAGAGACATCATAGATCGCACCATGTCCAACAGAGTACGATTACGACGTTGGGACACACCATTACGCTGAGGTGTTCTAGGCGGTGTCAATTGTGACACAATTCCTTAGGTGCCTGGCAAATTCGTGACTTAAATATTCACCACCACGATCCGATCGTAAGAACTTTATTTTTCTGTCACGTTGATTCTCAACCTCATTCTGAAATTCCTTGAACTTTTCAAAGGTCTCAGACTTGTGTTTCATCAAGTAGACATACCCATATCAACTTAAGTCATCCGTGAGGGTGAGAACATAACGATAGCCTCCGCGAGCTTCAACACTCATTGGACCGCACACATCGGTATGTATGATTTCCAATAAGTTGGTCGCTCGCTCCATTGTTCCGGAGAACAGAGTCTTGGTCATGTTGCCCAAAAGGCATGGTTTGCATGTGTCAAATGATTCATAATCAAGAGACTCTAGAAGTCCATCTGCATGAAGCTTCTTCATATGTTTGACACCAATATGACCAAGGCGGCAATGCCACAAGTATGTGGGACTATCATTATCAACTTTACATCTTTTGGCATTCACACTATTAATATCTGTAACATCACGTTCGAGATTCAACAAGAATAAACTATTGACCAATGGGGCATGACCATAAAACATACTCCCTTCGTCTCAAAATACTTGTCATCAAAATGGACAAAAAGGGTTGTATCTAGAACTAAAATACATCTACATACATCCCCTTTTATCCATTTTGATGACAAGTATTTCCGGACGGAGGGAGTATCTTTCATATAAATAGAACAACCATTATTCTCGGATTTAAATGAGTAGCCATCTCACATTAAACGAGATCCAGATACAATGTTCATGCTCAAAGCTGGTACTAAATAACAATTATTAAGGTTTAAAACTAATCTCGAGGGTAGATGTAGAGGCAGCATGCGGACGGTGATCACATCGACCTTGGAACCATTCCCGACGCGCATCGTCACCTCGTCCTTCGCCAGTCTCTACTTATTCCGCAGTTCCTGCTTTGAGTTACAAATGTGAGCAACTACACCGGTATCAAATACCCAGGAGCTACTACGAGCGCTGGTAAGGTACACATCAATAACATGTATATCATATATACCTTTGACGTTTTCGGCCTTCTTATCCGCTAAGTATTTGGGGTAGTTCCGCTTCAAGTGACCCGTTCCCTTGCAATAAAAGCGCTCAGTCTCAGGCTTGGGTCCATTCTTTGGCTTCTTCCCGGCAACTGGCTTACCGGGCGTGGCAACTTCTTTGTCGTACTTCTTGAAGTTGTTCTTACCCTTGCCTTTCTTGAACTTAGTGGTTTTACTCACCATCAACACTTGATGTTCTTTCTTGATCTCCACCTCCGCTGATTTCAGCATTGAGTAAACTTCGGGAATGGACTTCTCCATCCCTTGCATATTGAAGTTCAACACGAAGCTCTTTTAGCTAGGTGGGAGCGACTGAAGGATTCTGTCAACGACCGCTTCGTCTGGGAGATTCATTCCCAATTGAGACAAGCGATTGTGCAACCCAGACAATTTGAGTATGTGCTCGCTGACAGAACTATTCTCCTCCATCTTACAACTGTAGAATGCGTTGGAGACGTCATATCTCTCGACTAGGGCATGAGCTTGGAAAACCATTTTCAGCTCTTGGAACATCTCATATGTTCCGTGGTGCTCAAAACGCTTTTGGAGCCCCGATTCTAAGCTGTAGAGCATGCCGCACTGAACCAGGGAGTAATCATCACAACGCGACTGCCAAGCGTTCATAACATCTTGGTTTGCCGGGGCGGGAGCGTCACCTAGCGGTGCTTCTAGGACATAAGTTTTCTTGGCAGCTATGAGGATGATCCTCAGGTTACGGACCCAATCCGTATAGTTGCTTCCATCATCTTTCAGCTTGGATTTCTCTAGGAACGCGTTGAAGTTGAGGGTGACATGAGCGTGGGCCATTTGATCTACAAGACATATTGTAAAGAATTTAGACTAAGTTCATGACAATTAAGTTCATCTAATCAAATTTAATGAACTCCCACTCAGATTGACATCTCTCTAGTCATCTAAGTGATACATGATCCGAATCGACTAGCACGTGTCCGATCATCACGTGAGACGGACTAGTCATCAACGGTGAACATCTTCATGTTGATCGTATCTTCTATACGACTCATGTTCGACCTTTTGGTCTTCCGTGTTCCGAGGCCATGTCTGTACATGCTAGGCTCGTCAAGTGAACCCTAAGTGTATTGCGTGTGTAAATCTGGCTTACACCCGTTGTATGCGAACGTTAGAGACTATCACACCCGATCATCACGTGGTGCTTCGGAACAACGATCCTTAGCAACGGTGCACAGTTAGGGGGAACAAAATTCTTGAAAATTTAGTGAGAGATCATCTTATTTACTACCATCGTTCTAAGAAAATAAGATGCATAAACATGATAAACATCACATGCAATCAAATAAAGTGACATGGTATGGCCAATATCATTTTGCTCCTTTGATCTTCATCTTCGGGGCACCATGATCATCTTTGTCACCGGCATGACACCATGATCTCCATCATCGTGTCTTCATGAAGTCGTCTCGCCAAACATTACTTCTACTACTATGGCTAACGTTTAGCAATAAAGTAAAGTAATTACACGTCGTTATTCAGTGACACGCAGGTCATACAATAAATAAGACAACTCCTATGGCTCCTGCCGGTTGTCATACTCATCGACATGCAAGTCGTGATTCCTATTACAAGAACATGATCAATCTCATACATCACATATATCATTCATCACATCTTTTTGGCCATATCACATCACATAGCACATGCTGCAAGAACAAGTTAGACGTCCTCTAATTGTTGTTGCAAGTTTTACGTGGCTGCTATAGGTTTCTAGCAAGAACGTTTCTTACCTACGCCAAAACCACAACGTGATATGTCAATTTCTATTTACCCTTCATAAGGACCCTTTTCATCGAATCTGATCCGACTAAAGTGGGAGAGACTATCACCCGCTAGCCACCTTATGCAACTAGTGCATGTCAGTCGGTGGAACCTGTCTCACGTAAGCGTACGTGTAAGGTCGGTCCGGGCCGCTTCATCCCATGATGCCGCCGAATCAAGATTGGACTAGTAGCGGTAAGAAAATTGAACAAATCTACGCCCACAACTGCTTTGTGTTCTACTCGTGGCAGATGCTACGCAAAGACCTAGCTCATATGCCACTGTTAAGGAACGTAGCAGAATTCAAAAAAATTATATGCTTCACCAAGATCAATCTAAGGAGTCATCTAGAAACGAGGGATAAAGGAGTGCATCTACATATCCTTGTAGATCGTGAGCGGAAGCGTTCAAGAGAACGTGGATGATGGAGTCGTACTCGTCGTGATCCAAATCACCGATGATCCCAGCGCCGAACGGACGGCACCTCTGTGTTGAACACACGTACGGTGCAACAACGTCTCCTCCTTCTTGATCCAGCAGGGGGGAGGAGAGGTTGATGGAGATCTAGCAGCACGACGGCGTGGTGGTGCATGCAACGGAAATTCTGCAGGGCCTCGCCAAGCACCTGAAGGAGGAGGGAGAGGTGTAACAGGGGAGAGGGAGGCGCCAGGAGCAAGGGTGCGGCTGCCCTCCCTCCCTCCCCCACATTATATAGGGGCCGGGGGGCGCCGGCCCTAGGAGATGCAATCTTCTAGGGGGGCGGTGGCCAGGGGGGAGGCTTGCCCCCAAGGCATGGGGGGCGCCCCCCACCCCTAGGGTTCCCAACCCTAGGCGCAGGGGGGAGGCCCAAGGGGGGTGCGCTAGCCCACAATGGGCTGGTTCCCCTCCCCCTACAGCCCATGGGGCCCTCCGGGATGGGTGGCCCCACCCGGTGGACCCCCGGGACCCTTCCAGTGCTCCCGGTACACTACCCGTGACCCCCGAAACTCTCCCGATGGCCGAAACTAGACTTCCTATGTATAATTCTTTACCTCCGGACCATTCCGGAACTCCTCGTCACGTCCGGGATCTCATCCGGGACTCCGAACAACATTCGGGTTACCGTGTGCATATATCTCTACAACCCTAGCATCACCGAACCTTAAGTGTGTAGACCCTACGGGTTCGGGAGACACGTAGACATGACCGAGACGACTCTCCAGTCAATAACCAACAGCGGGATCTAGATACCCATGTTGGTTCCTATGTGTTCCTCGATGATCTCATCGGATGAACCACGATGTCAAGGATTCACTTAATCCCGTATGCAATTCCTTTTGTCTATCGGTATATTACTTGCCCGAGATTCGATCGTCGATATACCGATACCTTGTTCAATCTCGTCATGGCAACTCTCTTTACTCGTTCCATAATACATCATCCCGTGACTAACTCCTTAGTCACATTGAGCTCATTATTATGATGTCTTACCGAGTGGTCCCAGAGATACCTCTCCGTCATACGGAGTGACAAATCCCAGTCTCAGTTCGTGCCAACCCAACAGATACTTTCGGAGATACCGGTTGCATACCTTTATAGCCACCCAGTTATGTTGTGACGTTTGGCACACCCAAAGTATTCCTATGGTATCCGGGAGTTGCACAACCTCATGGTCTAAGGAAAATATACTTGACATTGGAAAAGCTTTAGCATTACGAACTACACGATCTTGTGCTAGACTTAGGATTGGGTCTTGTCCATCACACCATTCTCCTAATGATGTGATCCTGTTATCAATCACATCCAATGTCCATGGTCAAGAAACCGTGACCATTTGTTGATCAACGAGCTAGTAACTAGAGGTTTACCAGGGACACGTTGTGGTCTGTGTATTCACACATGTATCACTGTTTCCGGATAATACAATTCAAGCATGAATAACAGACAATTATCATGAACAAGGAAATATAATAATAACCATTTTATTATTGCCTCTAGGGCGTATTTCCAACATCAGCAACGTCCTCGTGACCAAGACCCTCATCGACGGCGGAGCAGGACCCAACGTCCTCTCCGTCCAGACCTTCGAGACACTCCATGTCCCCTACAATCAGCTCCACCCGACCAAGCCATTCTACGGAGTCATGGATGGCTCCACACTCCTGATGTGGCAGGTCCGCCTCCCCGTCACCTTTGGTGACCGCGACAACTATCACTTCGAGCTCATCGACTTCGACGTCGCAAACATCCACCTCCCTTACAAGGCCATCCTTGGGTATCCTGCCCTCACCAAGTTCATGGCGGCAACCCATCACGGCTACAACGTCCTCAAGATGCCCGGGAGTGGCGGAGTCATCACGATTGCCTCCAACAAGAAGGAAGCGGTGCCTTTCCTGGAGCGTGCCTACCAGACTGCGGCGGTCGAAAGCTCCACCTGCAGGCGTGTCTCGACGCGCGTTTTTGTGAGCCCAGCGTGAACTGCACAGCGCTGGGGGCTCAGGACTTCATCGACCAGGTTACCGAGGAACTTCAGTACGCAAGGCTCATACGCGGTGGGTGTAATCGCACAATGTCGAGCTCACCTACCCGCAGCCCGAGCGACCACTTCCGCGTCTGCATTGACTTCGCGGGTCTCAACCGAGCCGCCTCTTTAGAGCCCTTCTGGCCGACGGTGGTCGGTCGGAGGAGGGCCCTCCCCTGCAGGTACGTCGGCACACTCTTCGGCTTCCGCAATGCAGCTACCATGTTCCAACACCTCGCGCGGCAGGCTTTGGGGGCTCGGGAGGCTCAGTGGCAGGCGGTCCGGACGGAGCGAGAACTAGACCCACGCGACCGCTGAGGGCCTCCGGAGCCCCTGGGCCTTGGGAGCCCGACGATCTTCAGGAGTGACCCGCACGGCTCACGTCTTCAGCTACCCCAACTCTTATTCGACAAGTATCAGCTGACGCTTCAGGTATTCAATCGAGGATGCCCCCCGGGCTACATCATCCTCGAGCTGCTGGGGGCTTTCCCCCCGTAGCTGTCTCCTTTTTGTGCATGACCAAGGCTAGTTGCTCCTTCCTATTCGCATTATCTATATGCTTGGCGTTCTCACCGCCACTAAGGTCATGAGCCCTTGCGAGCCCACTCGCGACCGCCCCATGATTAAGGTCTGAGCTCTGTCTCTGTGCTCGGGTCTGTCCCTGCAGCATCGCTAAACCCAAGGGCTGAGCTCTGTCTCGCGAGCCATTCCCGTGACGTCACCTCCCGTGGTCCTTGGTGCCTTGTTCTCGCATGGGCTAATCGTGGATGGGTAAGTAGGGGCCCGTGGTAGGTGCCTCGCTCACGCGGGAACCGCGCGTCGGTTGTTTTTCTTTTGGATCGTTGCATGAGAAGACTGGGCATGGCGTTTGTGCTCGGGTCCGTCCCTGCAGCGTCGATAAATCCAGCGGCTGAGCTCTGTCTCGCGAGCCATTCCCGGGACGTCACCTCCTGGGGTCATTGGTGCTGCGACCTTCTCATGCGACGCCCTCTAGAGATGCACTCGGCGCAGGTCGACACAACACCCCTCTTTTCACATTTTTCAGAAGAAGACTCAGGCACAACCCGCCTCAAGGTAGGGTCTCGTGAGTGATGCGTAAGCTCACGAGAACTTACTTAGAGTCGTTCAGGTCGTCCTGAGGAGGGCCCATATACACCTTGGTTGTCCTGCCGTGCAAGCCATGTCTCAGGACGGGGTTGTACCCGCCCCGGAGTCTCTCCCAGTGGGAGGCTCCCTCCCACGGTCCAGTGGAAGTGCCATGCTCCGCCCTGGCAGAACCAACTGACGAGCGGTTATGCCCACGAACCAGTGGAAGCACCAAGCACCGCGCTGGCCGCTACGACCGAGGCGCGGTTATGCCCACACTCCGCGCAAGTGTGGTAGCTCTATGCTCCGCGCTAGTTATAAACAACTGAGGGCGGCCCCCAGCGGCCGCACCAACCACAGGGAGCTTTTCTGCTCACGACGCTCACAACTTCTCCTTGGATGTGTGTCGCGAGGGGGGCTAGGCATGGGGGCTATGCTCAGGTCACGCCTGGCAAACGCCACCCTACCAGGTGCCCAGACACCTGGCCTTCTCGCGCCCCCATCCCAGGTGAAGGCTCGCGAGCAAGGTATGGCGCTCGTTCTCCCTCATGAGAGCCGTTCGTACGTCAAGGGGGACCCCTGGGCATCGCGACCCAGGGGCCTCACTAGTCACGTAGCCACTCACTCCTTGAGCCCGGCGCTCAATGGTGGTCGAGGTATGCGCGAGGCTGGGCCCTGTCGACGCAGAACGCAAACGGGATGGCTCGAACGTCAAGGGGGACCCCTGGGCATCATGACCCAGGGGCCTCACTAGCCACGTTGCCCCTCATCCCTTGAGTCTAGTTATTACGATAACCCCGGTCACCCAGAGGGCTCAATGCGATCGAGGTATGCGCTGGGTTGGGCCCTGCCGACGCAGAGCACCTAAGCAAACATGAAAGGAAGCAAGCACGGAAGTCATCAAGTTATTACAATAATACCAAGTTTTTCAAATTCAAACAAGTTCTTACGCCTCCCCGAGGCACTCGCACTTCTCTCATCTGGACAGGAGCAGATCAGGCATTACCAAGCGCATCATCACCGGTCTCCGCCTCTTCGGTTGCGGTAGCAGTAGCCTGGAGGAATGCCTCCACCAGTTCCGTGACCTTCGCCCCTAGGGCCTCAGCAGCCACGCCCTCTATGCTCGTGGTCATGGGCTCGGACAGCGAGGCTAGGTCAAGAGCGGGATCACAAAGACTTAGGTGGCCGCACACCTGCGTCAGGACCAAGGTAAATAGCGTGCGGCTTTCGACGTCTGCTAACTGGCCAATTGCGGCCGCAACCTCGCGCAGGGACTTCACAAGCGCGGCAAGGAGCCCAGCGGGGCCTTCCTCTGGGGCGGCCAGTGGCTTCTTGAACCCTTCCCCAGAAGCGGCCCGCAGCGCCGTACGGACCTCGAGCTCAAAGGCGGCGAGGGCCTCGTGACTCACCGCCATCGAGGCCGCAAGGGCGTCTTCCTTCTCGCGCACGGCTTGGGTCGCCCTGGCCTGCTCGACCTCAGCCTTCAGCTTCTCCAGGCTCGCGGGATCGGCGAGCTGCTCCTGCTGCAGCCGGGACGTCTCAGCCTTCTGCGCCTCGAGCTCCTTCCCCAACCTCTCGAGCTCCAGGGCGCGCCTAGTGCCTTCCTCGCGAAGGGCCTCCAGCTCCCTCTCCGCCTTGAGGCAGCGCTTCTCGAAGGACGCAGCGTCGGCTCGCGCGGCGTCACGTGCCAGCGTGGCTGCCGCAGCTTCCTCTTGACCCTTGGCAGCGATCGCTGAGGCCTAGTTCCAGGAGGCCCACGCGGACTCGTCTGCCAGGAGCCACCCAGAGATCAGCCCCAGGCGTCCTTCCATCGCACGGCCATCGCCACCCAAAAGTTCGGAACGAAGCTGACCCAGCGTGGCGGAGGCGGCCTCCATGGTCTCAGGGCCAGGCTGCACCGACTGGCGCATGGGCACTGACAAGACCGGCTGCTCGACCAGGGGCTCGGGGGCTCCGGCCCCCCTCGCTGAAGCAGCCGGAGCGGGAGCTGCCGCGGCCTCGCAAACAGCGATGATGGCCTCGAGCGACACCGCCGCCGTGTGCCCAATGGCCCAGCTGGCCGAGCCGCCCAAAGTCGTGGCACCCTTCCCCGCGGCCAAAGCAGCAGCAGGAGGGGCAGGGCACCGCGATGTGAACTCCCCCTTCACCTTCTTCATCATGCCACCCAAGCTGCTGCATCAGGAGAAGCACGTCAGGGACACAACAACTAAGGATAACAGGAGATTGTACACTTACTCGTCGGAGGCGAGGCGCGCCCTCCTCTTCACCAGCAGGACGGCCGCAGCCGCTGGCGCTATGGGTGTGCCGGTAGCCCGGATCTTGGCAAGGCACGAGGCCACAGACCTGGGCACATCCGTGGTCACGAGTTTTCCTGGCACGGCACTCCTCGGCGGGGTCGCCACGTTGCTTCCCGCGGATGCAGCGCGTCCATATCGTTGTGGAGGGGTCGCCTGGGGCCGTCCGGCGGCACTTGCGCCCGACCCCACTTCTTCAGCGGATGCCTCGGAGGAGTCCCCCTCATCAACCCGGTCCTCGTCGCCCAAGGTCTCCTCCGAGTCCTCCTCGCCACTCCCATCGTCGGCGCCGGAAGACACGTCAATCATAGGCGGAGCAGCCACGGGCACCCCGAAACCTGACACGGCCTTCAGCAGCTCGGCCTTGTTAGGACGGTTGTACAACGGCAGGTGGGCCCCCGAGAGGTCCTCAGGAACCATCCCCAGGAGAGTGACTAAGGAGAAGTCCAGGTCGGTCTCGGCCAGCGCCCCCGAGCGCAGCTGGAGCCTGTCGTCATCACCCATCAGCTCCCACATGGGGCGTGAGTGTGCCTGCAGCGGCGCCAGACGCTGCCTCAAGAACTCCTTCACGACCTGGGCCCCTTCAAGCCTCGAGCTCAGGTCGGCTTCAATCCTTGCCAGAACAGGCTCGGCAAGAGGGTTAGTGAGCTTCGCGTAGCTCCAGCCGGCGTGTTTCGCCGGACGGGCGGTAGGCAGCGCCAGCAGTGGATGAACGCGTTGGGCATCCAGATAGACCCACCTCTTCTGATGGGAGTCTATCTTCTTCCCGGCTGTCATCAGCCGGCAGCCCTGGCTCTAGAAGACGAAAGAGACACAGCCCGAGCACGGACCCTCGTCATACCGCTGCATGAAGAAGAAGTGGCGGAAGAGGGCGACAGTCGGTCTCACCCCCACGAGCGCCTCGCAGTAAAAGGCGAAGAGCGATAGGACGAAGATGGAGCGAGGATGGATGTGGAGAGCATGCACCTGGTAGTGGTCTAGGATGGCGTAGAAGAACTCTGAGAAGGGGGGCACAAGCCCGACGGAGATGCTGTGAAGGAAGATGGGGTAGCAGGACTTCGGCAAGATCCGCACCGCGGTGGATCCGACCCAAATCCCCGTCGGGCCATGCTCGTTGTGGACGCTCGACAAGAAAGGCTGGACCTCCGAGTAGTCCTCCTCTTTGGTGATGGTGGACTCCTTGAGCGCCGCCTCAAGGGAAGAAGCAGATCCAGAAGCCTGCGCAGTATCGTTGCTTTTCTTCGCCATTGCTGAAGGTGTCGGGGGATTCAGACGATTTAGGAAGGCGGGAGGCGAAGGAGGAGGAGATATGAGCAGGAAGGAAGGGAGGCGATAACTCCTCTCCAGCGGAGACGGCCCCCCTTTTTGTCAAGCTGCACGGTTGCCGAGACTACGTGGGGAGCGGGGTCGCCCACGTCCCATCCAACCACCACACGCCAGCCTGGCCCGCAGCCTTTTTGGGGCCCGCGGCGCTTCGTCTTCGGCTAATGTTTCGCCCCAAAGCCAACTCCACGCGCGCCTTGGGCCCAGGGGCTACTGTTGGCGTCTTGGGAACCAGGGTACCCAGACTTGCCTGTCTGCGGGCCGCAACACGCTCCTACCACAACCTGGTACGGCCTAGTTGATCGACCAACTGCCCAAGACCCTCGCGAGGGGGCTAGACCTCGCGAGGAGAACAACATCAAGACCCCCTCAGGAGCGGCCTCGGCAAGGTTGCTCCGGAGGGACGGAGAATCCAAGGCCAAGTCTGCCTCAGGAGGACGTAGTGACGTAAGCAGTGACGCACCGCGCCAGCGGGTGCCAGCGCCCGCCAGCGGTGCCATTGCCATTTCGGTGCAAAGGAGGCAGCGCATACGCAGGTTCCTGAGGAGCGGAACAAAGGTTTCCCCATTGGTGCAACAAGACCAAAGACCGCAAGGACGACAGGGAGGATGTCACCACCGAGTCCACCACCGCGTCACCGCCTGATCCTTTTGCAGGCGAAGACTGCTTTTGTCAGGATATGAACGTCCTTGTGTTCCCGCTCAAAAATGGCCGTTGTGGGATCCCTTCCTTCCTAAACATTTCGGGGGAAGAGGACCCTGGCCGCCTATATAAGTATCTAGGATCACCATCGTGAAAGGGGATAACAAGAAGAGACGGAGCAGATCAATAAACTCTGCCTTCACGCAACGGAGCAAGAACTGTTGCCTCCCGACCCTCCTGGGCTCTCCTCCTGAGCTCAGGGACCATTGTACTAGTTCATATTCTAGCCCTCCTGAGGCCAATCCACCAAAGCAGGAAGGTGGGTTTTACACCACAAGGTGGCCTGAACCTGGGTAAACTCTTGCGTGCTTCACTTGTTGTTTGCCTGAATCTCTTCACTAGATGAGGGCGAGATGCTAGGTAGACGTGAGTGGGGGAGATCTTCGTTCGCGCCCCTGTGTTCAAACTTCTTGGGTTTGCGGAGTTCGTAATCCGTCAGAACCCAACAATGAGCAGAAGGAAATGATAGGCAGTTTTCAGCAAGGTATTTTCTGCAAGCACTGAAATTATCAGTAACGGATAGTTTTGTGATAAGGTAATTGGTAGCAAGTGAGAAATAGTAAAAGTAAATAAGGTGCAGCACGATGGCCCAATCCTTTTTGTAGGAAAGGACAAGCCTGGACAAACTCTTATATGAAGGAAAATGCTCCTGAGGACACATGGGAATTATCGTCAAGCTAGTTTTCATCACGTTCATATGATTCACGTTCGGTACTTTGATAATTTGGTATGTGGGTGGACCGGTGCATGGGTGCTTTCCTTACTTGGACAAGAATCCCACTTATGATTAACCTCTATTGCAAGCATCTGCAACTACAAAAGAAGTATTAAGGTAAACCTAACCATAGCATGAAACGTATGGATCCAAATCAGCCCCTTACGAAGCAACGCATAAACTAGGGTTTAAGCTTCTGTCACTCTAGCAACCCATCATCTACTTTTTACTTCCCAATGCCTTCCTCTAGGCCCAAACAATGGTTAAGTGTCATGTATTCGACGTTCACATGACACTACTAGAGGAGAGACAACATACATCTCATCAAAATATCGAACGAATACCAAATTCACATGACTACTTATAGCAAGACTTCTCCCATGTCCTCAGGAACAAAAGTAACTACTCACAAGACATAATATTGTTCGTGATCAGAGGGGTATTAATATGCATAATGGATCTGAACATATGATTTTCCACCAAGTAAACCAGCTAGCATCAACTACAAGGAGTAATCAACACTACTAGCAACCCACAGGTACCAATTTGAGGTTTGGGTAGAAATATTGGATACAAGAGATGAATTAGGGTTTTAGAGGAGATGGTGCTGGTGAACATGTCGATGAAGATAAACCTCCCCATGATGGGAGAGTTGTTTGTGATGACGCGATGACAATTTCCCCCTCCCGGAGGGAAGTATCCCGGGCAGAACAGCTCCGTCGGAGCCCTAGATTGGTTCTGCCAAGGTTCCACCTCGAGACGACGGCGTCTGGTCCCGAAAGCCTCCTTATGATTTTTTTTCCATGTCAAAACACCTCATATAGGAGAAGATGGGCATCGGGGGGTCACCGGGTGGCCCACGAGGCAGGGGGCGCTCCCCCCACCCTCATGGACAGGTGGTGGCCCCGCTGGTGGATCTCTTTCGCCAGATATTTTTTATATTTTTTGAAACGGTGTTTCGTGGAGTTTCGGAGCTTTTTGAGTTGTGCAGAATAGGTCTCCAATGTTTGCTCCTTTTCCAGCCCAGAATTCCAGCTGCCGGCATTCTCCCTCTTCATGTAAACCTTGTAAAATAAGAGAGAAAAGGCATAAGTATTGTGACATAACGTGTAATAATAGCCCATAGAGCAATAAATATCAACATAAAAGCATGATGCAAAATGGACGTATCACCACCTCCCCTCGATGCCAAAGCCGCGCCCGCTCGCCGCCCCCTATCGCGTGGGCGGCCAGCTCCGCCGCTCGCCGGCACTGGCCGGCCCTCCTCCCCCTGACCGGCGTCCCGCCGTGCCCCGGTGGCCATCGCCGGCCACGGCCTTGCCCGTGCCCGTTCAGGCGGGTTCGCCCGCCCATTAGCCGCGCCCACATCGGGTGGCCTTTAGGCCACTTGCACGTGGGGCCCGGTCCCCTGTAGAGATAAAAAAGAGAGATAGAAAAGTTTAGTTAAAAATAGACGTTAATAAATAAATAAATGGATATTTAGTATAATGTTTCTATGACATGTAGGACCCACCCTACATTGTTCACACTTTGACCAGTCCAATGTTGACTGGGTCAACTCATCAGTGGCCCCACATAACAGCCTAAGCTATGTACCTTTTTGGGTGCATTTAGCTAATTCTGTTTTATTTTTGAGTTAAAATAAGTCCAAAATACTGTTTAAAACTTTAGAAAATCATATAAAATAAACCGTAGCTCGGATGAAAATACTTTATACATGAAAGTTGCTCAGAACAACAAGACGAATCCGAATAAGCGGTCCGTTCGTTCGCCACACGTCCCTATCATACCGAACATGCAAAATTCCCCCTCTGGTTCACATGTCCGAAATGCCTAACTCCGGGAAAACATTCTCGGATGTTATCCTCCTTCGCCAGTATCGTGTAGCAATGCGTTATAACACCCCTAGCTCCACGTATTGCCATGTTATGCTTTGTCATGCACCTGCGTGCTTTATATTTATTGTTTCTTCCCCCTCTTCCCTCCGGTAGACTCCGAGACCGACGCTGCTAACGGGTACGACTAAGCCTCTGACGACCGTTCCTTTGCAACAGAGCTTCCAAGCAAGCCAACCCTCTTTGATCATTCTGATATCGCCCATTCCCTTCTCTCTTATGCTTGCATTAGAACTGCTACTGTTTTTTGTATGATTCTATTCTGATGCATAGCCTGTTGTTGTTACCTGCTTCCATACCTTACCTGTTTATCCTAAACTTCTTAGTATAGGTTGGTTGAGACCCATCAGAGACCCCCACCTTGTCCCTATTGCCCCCGCTAGATTACCATATGAATCGATCAACGTGATCGACGTCCAGGCACGGACACCGCACATCACCCCCCTAATTGTACGACTCTGCGGAGTTACTATCGAGTGTCGAGAGTGATACCTCGTATAGCACTTCTGATGAGATCTCTATAGTGAAGTCAATCGGTCGTGGTCATCGAGGGTGATTCCTCCTTCACCACTCCTGATAACGACTATGTCGTGCAATCCCTCAAGTGTGGACCATCGAGGGTGATTCCTCCTTCGTTCACCTTGACGATAACATCATGTGGAATTCCATCAAGGGTGATTCCTCAGGGTTCCCTTTAGTGTTAGACTCATGGTTACTATGACTTTACACTTAACCATGTTACTAAAGACGGGATGGCGCTGAGGGTTACTTGTGTGAGTTTATTTGCGAGTGATGTGAAGTGGGGATGACCTGGAAGGTGCCCGCGAGATAATTACGAGGCATGGCCGGGCATTCTTAACCCTTGCCGCAAGTCCTCGAGACGGGGCGATGGGGTCACATGATCATGAGTCTCTGCTCGTTACCACGCGTTCCCAAGACACTAAATAGTTTGGATATTTGATTCGAGGAGCCTCTGTCCTGATAGCACTAACCATCACGTGGGCATAGTATGGGCATTCTGTGACGTATGCATCAGTCAAAGCTTATTAGACGTCATGCAACTGCGCGGCGCCCGCCGGGTTGGACTGGTAAGCTCCTTCCTTTTTAAGGAGGTAGCTAGGTCTGCTCACCGGCCGCGTACGCAACGTGCAGGAGTTACCGGGATGATTGGCCCAAGACCTGTGGGGGCACAGGTTTAGTCTGGCGTGTTGTCCTCTCTATTAAGCCTAGGTCAGATTGCGGCGTATTGTTTGACCGAGGCCGGGCATGACCTGATGGTGTGTCCGGCCGGAGTTAAGCGAGTGTGGTGGGTAAGTTGGTGCACCCCTGCAGGGAAGAAAACATCTATCGATAGCATGTCCTACGGTAACGGACACTTGGAGTTGTATCCCGATCGATAAAACTAGAACTGGATGCCGAGGCATGATTTGGATATGTTGCTTCGAAAGTCGAGAAAGGATCTCGGAGCGTTGTTACAACAACATAAATATGACTTATGTTATACTACTCTACTCCCTCCTTTTGCTGCAAGACGGTGGTTTCCAGAAGATGCTAGGCTTCGATAGGACTAGCTTCTCCCCTCTTATTCTGGCATTCTGCAGTTTAGTCCACAGATACTACCCATTTCATTGATACCGATGCATATGTAGTGTAGATCCTTGCTTGCCAGTACTTTGGATGAGTACTCACGGTCGCAATGCTACCCCTTTCCCCCCTTCTTTTTTCTTTCTGGTTGTTGCAACCAGATGGTAGAGTCCAGGAGCCAGATGCCACCCTTGACGATTGCTACTGCCCCGAGGGTGCCGACTACTACGTGACGACCGACGACGACGAGGAGTAGTTAGGAGGCTCCCAGGCAGGAGGCCTTGCCCTTTTCGATTGTGTTGCTTTTTTGCTAGCCTTCTTAAAGCAAACTTGTTTAACTTATGTTTGTACTCATATATTGTTGCTTCTGCTGACTCTTGTGTATTCGAGCTCATGTATTCGAGCCCTCGAGGCCCCTGGCTTGTAATATAAAGTTTGTATTATTTTATTTGTGTCTAGAGTTGTATTGTGATATCTTCCAGTGAGTCCCTGATCTTGGTCGTACACATTTGCGTGCATGATTAGTGTACGGTCAAATCGGGGGCATCACACAGAGCCACCAGGACTTGTCCTTCTTAGGCACCATGACCAGATTTGCTAGCCCCTCGGGATGCTTAATCTCGAGGATGAACCCGACCTCCAGTAGTTTCGATAGTTCCTCGCGCATAGCTTGTCGCTTGGGTTCGGAAAACTAGCGTAGAGTTTGTTTTACCGGCTTGAAGCCTTTTATGATGTTTAGGCTATGCTCTGCGAGCCTATGTGGGATTCCCGGCATATCTGAGGGGTGCCAGCAAAATATCTCCCAATTCTCACATAAGAATGCTCTTCGTGCCTCGTCGACCACGGGGTCCAGCGGTGATCCTATGGGCGCTGTTTTGTTGGGATCCGTCTGATGCACTTGAAATTTCACTATTTCATTTGCTGGCTTGAATGACGTGGATTTTGGCCTTTTACTGAGGACCACATCATCCCTATTGACTGTAGTGCGGAGTGTTGTCAACTCTTCGGCTGTGAGGGTCTCGGATAGTGCCTCAAGGTCGAGGGATGCCATCTTGTTTTCGGCTCGCAGGGCCTTGCTCGTGTTGCTTTTGAGCAAGATCACCCCGTTGGGCCCTGGCATTTTCAGTTTAATATACCCGTAATGTGGTATGGCCTGAAATCTCGAGAATGCCTCACGTCCTAACAAGGCTTGGTATCCGCTACGGAAGGGCACGATGTGGAATAGCAGGGGTCCGGATCTGTAGTTGTCGGGTGTGTCGAATACAACGTCCAGGGTTATGCGTCCTGAGCAGTGTGCCTCCCTGCCAGGGATTATTCCTTGGAATGTGGTATAACTGTGTTCGATGCAAGACCATTCGAACTACATTTTGTCGAGAGTATCCTCATAGATGAGGTTGAGGTCGCTGCCTTCGTCCATCAACACTTTAGTTAGCCTAAAGCCGTCGACGATGGGGTTGAGGGCTAGTGCGGCGGGTGCGTGATTGGTACGGGGTCTTGGCTCGTCCTTCTCGTTGAAGGAGATAGGCATGGCAGCCCATGACTGTGTTGCTCTCACTTGATAGATCTGGCCAAGCTCTCGTAGTGCTTTTTCATTTACTTTCTGAAGAGAATGTCTCATAAACAGTCTATGGTCCTGTGGTGGCGTTGTGGGCCGCCTGTCTGAGGGTGTAAGGCCCAAAATTGAGTCGCCGTGTTTGGCCAGTTGCCTTGCTACCCAACAGGCTCGAAATTCATGGATTGGGTTTGTATCTAGTGGGGTTGAGTGTATCGGGCATGGCTTATCGAACAATTTGTCCAAGACCGATCTAGGTCTGGTTTTCTTTTCCGTGGGCTCGTGTTTGGACGACCACAATGTGTATGCTCGTTTGATGTGAGTCTTTTTGTGCTGTATGGCGGACGGTGGCTCTGTGTTCATTTATTGCATCCTCCACGCGCTTTGCATGGCACAGTACTTGCATACCATGTCTGATAGTTCGGTGAAGCTTTGTACTCAGCGACGACCGAGGGCATTCAGGAGACCCTCGTCTTTGCAGGTGAATTAGAAAGCTTCGATTACCTGTTTGTCGTGGCTGTCCGCCATCTTTTTTTACCAAGATAAATCTAGCCCAGTAATGATGGACTATCTTGTTTAGTTATTGTTTGATGTACATAAGGTCCCATGCGTCCGGATTTACATTGTATGGGGAGTACTCTGTGTGAGAGGTGGATGGGAAACAAATTGGAGATTCCCATCTACGGCGGGTCCGGATTATCCTCCGTGGGAGGGCGGTTTGTGTCCGGCTCTGGTCGCGCGAGGTGCGGACTCGGGCTGATGTGCGGCCGGGTCGGCTCGAGGCTGGATCCTACTCTATGGCTCGGGTCCGTGATAAAAATATGACCTAGAGGCAATAATAAAGATGTTATTTGTATTTCCTTATATCATGATAAATGTCTTTTATTCATGCTAGAATTGTATTAACCGGAAACTTAGTACATGTGTGAATACATAGACAAAACAGTATGTCCCTAGTATGCCTCTACTAGACTAGCTTATTGATCAAAGATGGTTATGTTTCCTAGCCATAGACATGAGTTGTCATTTGATCAACGAGATCACATAATTAGGAGAATGATGTGATGGACAAGACCCATCCATTGGCTTAGCACTATGATCGTTTAGTTTTACTGCTATTGCTTTCTTCATGACTTATACATGTTCCTATGACTATGAGATTATGCAACTCCCGTATACCAAAGGAACACCTTGTGTGCTATCAAACGTCACAACATAAGTGGGTGATTATAAAGATGCTCTACAGGTTTCTCCGAAGGTGTTCGTGGTGTTGGCATAGATCAAGAATAGGATTTGTCACTCAGAGTGTCGGAGAGGTATCTCTGGGCCCTCTCGGTAATACACATCATATTAAGCCTTGCAAGAAAATGACTAATGAGTTAGTCACGGGATTATGTATTACGAAACGAGTAAAGAGACTTGCCAGTAACGAGATTGAACTAGTTATTGAGATACCGACGATCGAATCTTGGGCAAGTAACATACCGATGACGAAGGGAACAACGTATGTTATTATGCGGTTTGACCGATAAAGATCTTCGTAGAATATGTAGGAGCCAATATGAGCATCCAGGTTCCGCTATTGGTTATTTACCGGAGATGAGTCTCGGTCATGTCTACAAAGTTCTCGAACCCGTAGGGTCCGCACGCTTAACGTTTGATGACGATCGGTATTATGAGTTTATGAGTTTTGATGTACCGAAGGTAGTTTGGAGTCCCGGATGAGATCACGGACATGACGAGGAGTCTCGGAATGTCCGAGACGTAAATATTGATATATTGGACGACTATATTCGGACACCAGAAGTGTTCGGGAAAAGTTTCGGATTTAACCGGAGTGCCGGAGGGGGTTACCGGACCCCCCCCCCTAGGGAGTATGGGCCATAGTGGGCCATTGATGGAAAGAGAGTGTAATGCCCAGTATGTGACTATGCCTCCCACGTGTCGAGGCATGACTTAAAGGCATAAGCACATACTGGAATGACATCAAGTATGGTATCTTTGCACAACTCATCTGAAAGAGGGGATGAAAAAGTAAAAGAGTAGTTGGCTTACACTCGCCACGTCACACATTGTAATACATTAACATACATCATCCAAATAACATCAGAGTCCGACTACAGACGAAGATCCAAATGAAAGATACCATAAATAAAGCAACACAAGGTCTGATCACCCCTAGTAGTAGCCACTACTATTCGTCGGGATAAGACATATAGTAACGTCCATGCTCTTCATCGAACTCCCAATACAGCTCTATCCCATCACCTGTATAGTTCTCATCGGTACCTGCATCTCGTGTTGTGTTGAATCTATGAGCCACAGAGGACTCAGCAATCCCGAAACCGGGTAACAATACTATCAAAGCCTTAGGTGTGGAAAAGGCTTAAAACAAGGTTGCAGCAGCACTAGCACTAACCTACGGGTTTAGAGCGAGAAGAGAACAAGTGCCAACGATCGACAAAGTGATCATGAACTGATCCTAACTACTCACGGCCAAACATAACCCCACCATGTTCACTTCCCGAACCCCTTCAAAAAGAGACCATCACGGTTACTCACGCAGGTAGTGTATTCTGAACATGGTGCCAAGTTATCTACAACCGGATATTAACAAATTCCCATCTGCCACATAACCGCGGACACGACTTTCGAAAGATCAAACCCTGCAGGGGTGTCCCAACTTAGCCCATCACATGCTCACGATCTGCAGAGTCGCAACTCCAAGGTGGGAAGACCCGAGTATTCTAGGAATCCCGTGCTCAAGATATTCCGACAAAGGTAAAAACTAATCTAGCAAGACCTCCCGGCGTGCTGACACCCTGACAGTAGCTGTGCGTATCTAGTCTCAGGCCACGACCGGATGGGTGATCATACAGGTAATACCAAATACCTCGGGTTTCCCCAAGGCGGCCCCGCATAACCCCGAGTTTGGACCAACACTCATGAGGAGCACTAGCCCGGGTTGTAAAATTAAGTCCTCGGGGTCCGGAAAGTCCCTATGCAAGTTATTTAGTTATGGAAAATGTAAAACCAATGTCGGGCCTTGCTGGAGAAGCTTTAGCACTAAGCGGGTTATCGAGGGGGGCCCATAAACCCCAACCGTGTTAGGGACGCAAAATCAAGGAACATAACTGTCGGGGAAACTCATCCACCCACGAACAACTATGGGGACGGAGCCCCTTTCGGTACGGCGGGGGCGGAGGTCGCACGAAGAGCAGATCGATGTAACACCCCAAAAATTTAATTACTTTTTCATGAATTAAAAATTTGGCTAGAAATAAAATTTTGAATTATAATAGGCCCTTTTATAATTTTCAGAACCTTTTCTATTCCTGCCTTAGAAAATCTTCTCTTCGTATAGTAAATTTTTTTTTTTGGAAATACTTTTGTGGGCTCTGGTTGTATCTTGGGACTTTTCATTATTTGTTTGATAACATTAGAAATTATTTTCATAATAAAATTTTGCCTTAGAAATTTCTTTTAATAGCTTTTGCAGTGTTTTAAATGCTTCTGTTGCACTACTTCTACTTTAAATAATTCTCTAAAAATTCCACCATAATTCTGGGAGGTCATGTGATGCCTATATGTCACATTGGTGCAAAAACCCAACTTGGTGTTTTGCAAAATTTGAGTGAACCATCCTCTTTTTCAGTTCTGTCCATCTTCTAGGTTTCTACTACAACCCTATTATTTCTTGCTCCAAAAATTCTGAGCCTTTGCCATCTTCTAGTTCCTCCTACCAAACCCTAAACTCCAGAAGATCAGATCCATTAGCATCTTTTAGACCCACCAAACACCTCTCTGTAGTTTCTGTCCAGAAACTAAATCCTTCAAAACTTGCACTATCAAGTTTTCCCTTTTGCCAAACCAACCCCACCATAATCTATGACCACTAAGGGGACACTACCCTGCCAAGTCCCAACCTCAACAAAGTTCCCTAGCTAGCTCTAGCATTATGTCGAACACTTTGAGGGCATGACCAAATTTGGCAAGGTTTTTATCTTGCACTACACACCTGCTCTCCTGGCCATTTTTAACTTGTCCACTAACCTTGCCATCTAGAGGAGCCCCACCCTGCTAAGTCCCCCTTGCAACCAACTCTCCTAGATGCCACTGGCATTGCGTCGAACACCTTATGAGCACGCACAGAGCGCGGCCAGAGCGTGCTAATTGCACGCGGTGGCATCAAGCTCCTGTCACTGCCCCGCTGCTTCCCCTGCTCGCCCGAGCCTCCCACCGGATCAACTCGACCATCAATAACTTCCCTGACACCTTCCCTTGGCCGTTTGCGCCGGCCACCACCGTCCACGCCGACCGGAGCCGCCGCCCGACGAGTCCCGCATCGCCACGTCGCACCGTCCGTCAATGCTCTGGACGCGTGGCTCACCCCCGAGCCAAACACGACGCCCGCCATCACTGCAAGCCACCACCGTCCTCACCGACCCTCACCGGCCTCGCCACCACCGCGTCTGCCATTAATGGACGCCGCCTCTGTCCGCCCGTGGACGGCGCCGTCCAGGCTACCTGGCACCTCCCGAGCCAGCCAGCTCGCCTGGGAAGTAACTGCGGCCGGACCCCGCCCTCACCTAACCACGCCGGCCACGCCTACTCGCCACCGTCCGCGTTTTCCATGAATGCACGCCGCCGCCGTGTCCGTTCTCTGGAAGCCACGGGAACCGCCTTCCCCGCCTATAAAAGGCCCCTCGAGCTCACCGCAGCACACCACGGCATCCCCTCTCATCCCTGTAAACCACCCCGAGCCACCAATTAAGCCGAGGTGGTCTTCTCCTTCCTCTCTGGCAGCTACTGCCGCCGCCCTCACCTCGCAGCTACCCACCTCTTCAGAGCTTCCCCCTCCCCAATTCCTTCTCCACTAGACTCCTCAAGATCCCGCAAACCCATCTTAGTCATCAATTTCACCGGAGCGAGCCCGTAGACAAAAGCCCTCTTCGGGACTCGCCGGAGTTCCGCGGTGGGACTCGACGCCGGCGACTCCGTCCACCCCGGCGACCAAAACGAATACCCACGGGTTCGTCTCGACCCCCTGAGCACACCCATATGCTCAGACCCCCGAGGGGTGCCGCCGTTCACCGGCGAACGTCGCCGGAGCGCCGCCACCGTTCGGCTGGAGGAGACGACGCGCGCGGTGACCGGTCAAACCTGACCAGTGGGCCAGGCGGGACCCACTGTCAGCGACCCTGGCTACGCCAGCGCGGCATAGGCGGAAGCGTACTTTCGGAGTGCGTCTTCGACGTGGACGTCTCCCGCACAGCTGAATGGATGGGCTCGGCCCAGTACCACCAGATGCCTACATCGCGCTCAGGGTGACTCTCTGCCTTTCTCTTTTTCTTTTCCAGTGGTTTTCAAATAATTCCACAGGACCCATTTCAAATCCAAATCCATATATTCAAAATTCTGCAGGCTTCTAAAATCATTATTTATTTGTCTAAATTAGGTGAACATTTTTCTGTGCATAGTTTCTGTTTAATCTTTTAAATAATACTTTCAATCATGTTTTCTATCTTAGATATTCCATAACTAATTCATATGAACTCTAAATAAATTTATTCTGTTTCTGATATTCCTTAAATATCATCTAGTTTATTTTAGTATTTATTTCAAAAATATTTGAAATACTTTTAAATGCTGTTTTTTGGATTATGTGGTGATTTAGATATTTTTGAAAATAGGAAATGAAGGGGGGGATGAATATTTCAAACTTTTGGAGTGCACCCAATATTTCTGCATGCTCAAGGCAAGCATTTTTGAACACTTGATATGGCATATGTTTTCATGCTATAATATTTTAGGGCATGTTTGATACTTTGATAGGCTTGGCATATGAGTAGAAATATTGCATGCATGCATGGTCATAATTATACTTTCTCTTGCATGCATCCCCTTCAAATTTGCAACATGCATAAGTTATGAAAATCCAGGAATGTGCTCCTGTTTTGGACGTGCCGGTGGGCACGGGCCATACTTGACACGGTGGTGTCATGAGATATATGTGGAAGCAGGCAAGGGTTGTGACCCTGTCCTGATGATATGGTTGAAAGAATGTTTTGTTGTGCTAATCACTGCAGGAAACATAAGCCTCCTGAGTCGACCGTAGATCGAGTCTTGTTCCAGTAACCCCCATACTTGAATCGTGCTGCCACTTGTCTCTACCACGGGTAGGGTATGGTTTAGTAAGTTGTTAACCCCTTTCCGTGCACACACCGTACAGAGAGGCCATGGTGGAAGATACCGGGTGCATCCGGTAGGCATGCCACATGGTCCGGGGGCATGGGTGTTTCCGGTTGTAGCCGAGAGGGAGTGTACCCTTGTAATCCGCGCGTTTGAATAGTGATCCCATGCTATTGGAGGTTGTAGCCTTCCCACTTAGAGTTTTACTTAACTGTTGTTTTGGGTGATCCCTGGCAGCAGAAAAGTTAAGCTGGTGTGTGCTGGTTAGGTGTGTTTTCAACCCAAGGACCGTAATAGGAATTAGTCAGTGTCCCGATACTGATTAAAGAAATCCTATACTTGCGGGTAAAGAGTACACCCTCTGCAGAGTTTGAAACCTATTCGAATAGCCGTGTCCGCGGTTAAGGATTACAGTCTGGGTTGGTCAAGTGTCGGTCTTAGAGTCGGTCTCCGGAGGAAATAATTTAATTGTGAGCATGGAGTATTATGCAGATTAATTCTTACTGCTACTGGTGATGTTATGAATATTATGGATGATATGAGTATTATTGTGGACTAACCCGTTCCTCTTATTTTTACTTTCCAGAGTGTCTCAGGGGCTGGCTAGACTACCCCGGACACTCGCCTTTATTTCCAAGTCCTTTCTGTGGCGTCCCTCGAGTGTCAGGCGGTTTATCACGCCACTACTCTTGGGGACACCCGACTGGCATTTCTTTTCAAGTCCTTTCGTGGCGTCGCCTGAGTTCTCGGATGGTATCGTCCGATTTCTCTCTTAGACACCCGACTGGCATTTCTTTTCAAGACCGACCGTGGTGTCACTTGACACCCGATCGGCATTTCTTTTATATTTTATTGATGCTAATGTTTATTTTCTGCATTAAATATTATTCACCATGCCATGTTTAATTCCTGTCAGCATGCATTTAATATAAGTATATCATGAGCATGTGCATATAGTTTAATTCCCCATGACCATATAATTGTTTTGCTGCATTTTGTTATATCATTTGTCCATGATGTTTGCGAGTACATTCAAACGTACTCACAGGCTTGTCCCTGGCTATTTACTTGGCCAGGTTAAAAATTCTGCGGAAAGACTCCAGCAACGTCCGTGTGAAGCCTAGAGTGCAGCCACGCAGGATAGGAGTTATCCGGGTCAGTTGTTCCTGTTGGAATGGAGCCCCATCGATGGGGAGATCCACAAGCCAATTTCTTCATCCACCACCGGAGTCATTATTATATCAGTAGACCTTATGGTCTTGTATCAAATTCTTGTAAATGCTTGGTAATCTGTAACGAGGATGTGTCCACCAGTAACAGTAATCCTGGGCTGGTGATGACACTAGGGGTAAATTTCTGGAATATTATGTTCCCGAAATCCGGCCCCGACAGCCTTGGTATCAGAGCCAGGCTGACCATTGGCTAATCCTATCCTAGCCTGGTCACCATCCCTAGGTTGCCACACCATCCACATCTTTTCCTGTCCACGGTCAAGTCTATCCCATCCACAGTGGCAACCGACATCTTTTGATAGCCGGTGCCCAACCTATCAGTCTATCCATAGGCCGTGTGCCTGTGCCAACACCTGAGCTCTCCCATCCACAAGCGTGCGATGGAAGACTCGGCTGGCCTATAAAGGAAGCCATACCCCAAGCTCAACACATCACAGCCTCATTCCCAGTTCGATATCAAACCACCAAGATGACAGGCCCCCTCGTGCACAACGAGACCACCGCAGTCGAACTTGAAGGCTTCGTAACCATCCTCGCCAATCTCACCCGTCGTGCTTTTAGCATCGACGAGCCACCGGAATATGTCGTGTACCAAGAGCACACGAGTAATTCCATCCATCACTTCTGGGCCACGGTGCACATCTACGGGAGGGGCACCACATCGGAGCGTCCCTACCGATTCACCGGGAGGACAACCTCCGACGAGCCCCAGTCCATCCAACTTGCAGCCCGAGAGGCTATAGTTCAACTCCGGCACCTGTCACCGAGGGTTAACTGCCGCTCATTCTACTACTACCCTAGTCGCGAAGGCTATGGTAGCCCAACCCAGGTCGCCAGCGGAGACCATGAGTCGGATCCTGCCTTGGTGCATCTGGTGCGCTACCTGAGAGCGCAAGAGGCACTATTCGATCAGGTCACTCTTGACCTGATTGAGACCCGCAGGACGCTCGCTCTCCTGACCCCAGCAAGGAGTGAAGTCGCACCCGCCACCGACACCCCGTTAGTGCTGCTTGGAAGGCCGGTTGAGCCCCCAAGCTCTGACCATGTCACCTACCCGGGCAATGCCTTTGCCTCACCCGGAAATCTCCGTCGTCTCTTGGAGGCCTACTCCAATGGGACGGTGACCTCGACACCTCGCGAAGGCCACCACCACTACTCCAGCCCTGTAGCTCCCCATCCTACCCCAGCCAGCTCCGACGCGGAAGCACCCGGAGACGACTCGGCATCCGCAAGACGCGCCAAGATAGATATCAACCAGGTGGAATGAGTCCACCAGAATTATTATCAACCCCTAGTGGCTCGGTTTTTCCTTTAATTCCACAGTAGCTGGTGTGTGGCGTAGTGAGTTTGTAGACCCCCTGTGTGTCACCATCTAATAGTATGTGTGATCTGGCATGAATTGCTTGATGAGTGGTTGCAGAGTAAATTCTGGACGTGACCCTTAACCACACGCATAGTAACATGTCACTTTTCTTGTGGGGATTGAGGCCTGAGACTTTGACTCAGACAGCCCCGCGCCGGAGTCGGTGTCTCTGTCGTACCGGCACCATTTCATGTTTCATGACCCAGGCTCTCTATAAGAGGCCACGCTCATTTTTCCTCACCAGCAACCATCAGCATCAAGCACTGCCTTTTTCATTCATCCACCCATGTCTCACCCCGGAGCTTATCTGAGGACCCCCGACGCAAGACCTGGTAGTTTTGTTATGTTATTGTGGGATTTTACCCGCAATACTCTTGGCTCCACCCATCCACCCCTGTATGAGCTGTTCAAATCGAGAATCACTCCTGATCTCTCGAAATACTGGGCAGCTGTACATATTCCACCAGCAGATTTAAACCAAGGCCCTCCCTATGTGATTTTCATCGGGAGATCCATGCCAACGCCAGGCATGGCCATTGAGTCTGCTGCGTATGAAGCAGTCACCCGTCTTCGATCTGCGGTGCCCTGTGCCAACGCAAGGGAGTACTGTTATTTCCCAAGTCGCACTGCTTTTGGAGCAGAAGCTACGTTCCGCTGTGGACGTGCGGAGAGCGATCCAGCCCTGGTCTATCTCATTCAATATGTGATGGCCCAGGAGCATTTCACCCAGCAAATACTGGAGTATCTCCACTACCTTGCTGTTCTGAATCCCCGGATCGCCATTGGCGGACCCCCTCTATCAACTCAGGAGGGACACGTTCTTCGTTTGCTCCCTCAACTTCCTCCACTCCCTCCGGAAGAAGAAGGAGGTGTTCCAGCACCGGGAAGCCTTCCGCTTGACCCCGTAGATCCCGCTTTCGGACCGTAGACGGTCGTAAATGAGTTTGCGTAGCGTGTAGTGCCTGTTTGCATGATGTGATCTTGTTTTGTTTGGATGTCATGAATGTATTGCCCTGTTTGCTTTTTGCATATGAGTATTTTGTTTGTGTGGTATGCTTTTTAATTCTTCCACCCTTAACAAATCTCGAGGACGAGATTTTTCTTAAGGGGGTTAGAATTTGTAACACCCCAAAAATTTAATTACTTTTTCATGAATTAAAAATTTGGCTAGAAATAAAATTTTGAATTATAATAGGCCCTTTTATAATTTTCAGAACCTTTTCTATTCCTGCCTTAGAAAATCTTCTCTTCGTATAGTAAATTTTTTTTTTGGAAATACTTTTGTGGGCTCTGGTTGTATCTTGGGACTTTTCATTATTTGTTTGATAACATTAGAAATTATTTTCATAATAAAATTTTGCCTTAGAAATTTCTTTTAATAGCTTTTGCAGTGTTTTAAATGCTTCTGTTGCACTACTTCTACTTTAAATAATTCTCTAAAAATTCCACCATAATTCTGGGAGGTCATGTGATGCCTATATGTCACATTGGTGCAAAAACCCAACTTGGTGTTTTGCAAAATTTGAGTGAACCATCCTCTTTTTCAGTTCTGTCCATCTTCTAGGTTTCTACTACAACCCTATTATTTCTTGCTCCAAAAATTCTGAGCCTTTGCCATCTTCTAGTTCCTCCTACCAAACCCTAAACTCCAGAAGATCAGATCCATTAGCATCTTTTAGACCCACCAAACACCTCTCTGTAGTTTCTGTCCAGAAACTAAATCCTTCAAAACTTGCACTATCAAGTTTTCCCTTTTGCCAAACCAACCCCACCATAATCTATGACCACTAAGGGGACACTACCCTGCCAAGTCCCAACCTCAACAAAGTTCCCTAGCTAGCTCTAGCATTATGTCGAACACTTTGAGGGCATGACCAAATTTGGCAAGGTTTTTATCTTGCACTACACACCTGCTCTCCTGGCCATTTTTAACTTGTCCACTAACCTTGCCATCTAGAGGAGCCCCACCCTGCTAAGTCCCCCTTGCAACCAACTCTCCTAGATGCCACTGGCATTGCGTCGAACACCTTATGAGCACGCACAGAGCGCGGCCAGAGCGTGCTAATTGCACGCGGTGGCATCAAGCTCCTGTCACTGCCCCGCTGCTTCCCCTGCTCGCCCGAGCCTCCCACCGGATCAACTCGACCATCAATAACTTCCCTGACACCTTCCCTTGGCCGTTTGCGCCGGCCACCACCGTCCACGCCGACCGGAGCCGCCGCCCGACGAGTCCCGCATCGCCACGTCGCACCGTCCGTCAACGCTCTGGACGCGTGGCTCACCCCCGAGCCAAACACGACGCCCGCCATCACTGCAAGCCACCACCGTCCTCACCGACCCTCACCGGCCTCGCCACCACCGCGTCTGCCATTAATGGACGCCGCCTCTGTCCGCCCGTGGACGGCGCCGTCCAGGCTACCTGGCACCTCCCGAGCCAGCCAGCTCGCCTGAAAGTAACTGCGGCCGGACCCCGCCCTCACCTAACCACGCCGGCCACGCCTACTCGCCACCGTCCGCGTTTTCCATGAATGCACGCCGCCGCCGTGTCCGTTCTCTGGAAGCCACGGGAACCGCCTTCCCCGCCTATAAAAGGCCCCTCGAGCTCACCGCAGCACACCACGGCATCCCCTCTCATCCCTGTAAACCACCCCGAGCCACCAATTAAGCCGAGGTGGTCTTCTCCTTCCTCTCCAGCAGCTACTACCGCCGCCCTCACCTCGCAGCTACCCACCTCTTCAGAGCTTCCCCCTCCCCAATTCCTTCTCCACTAGACTCCTCAAGATCCCGCAAACCCATCTTAGTCATCAATTTCACCGGAGCGAGCCCGTAGACAAAAGCCCTCTTCGGGACTCGCCGGAGTTCCGCGGTGGGACTCGACGCCGGCGACTCCGTCCACCCCGGCGACCAAAACGAATACCCACGGTTCGTCTCGACCCCCTGAGCACACCCATATGCTCAGACCCCCGAGGGGTGCCGCCGTTCACCGGCGAACGTCGCCGGAGCGCCGCCACCGTTCGGCTGGAGGAGACGACGCGCGCGGTGACCGGTCAAACCTGACCAGTGGGCCAGGCGGGACCCACTGTCAGCGACCCTGGCTACGCCAGCGCGGCATAGGCGGAAGCGTACTTTCGGAGTGCGTCTTCGACGTGGACGTCTCCCGCACAGCTGAATGGATGGGCTCGGCCCAGTACCACCAGATGCCTACATCGCGCTCAGGGCGACTCTCTGCCTTTCTCTTTTTCTTTTCCAGTGGTTTTCAAATAATTCCACAGGACCCATTTCAAATCCAAATCCATATATTCAAAATTCTGCAGGCTTCTAAAATCATTATTTATTTGTCTAAATTAGGTGAACATTTTTCTGTGCATAGTTTCTGTTTAATCTTTTAAATAATACTTTCAATCATGTTTTCTATCTTAGATATTCCATAACTAATTCATATGAACTCTAAATAAATTTATTCTGTTTCTGATATTCCTTAAATATCATCTAGTTTATTGTAGTATTTATTTCAAAAATATTTGAAATACTTTTAAATGCTGTTTTTTGGATTATGTGGTGATTTAGATATTTTTGAAAATAGGAAATGAAGGGGGGGATGAATATTTCAAACTTTTGGAGTGCACCCAATATTTCTGCATGCTCAAGGCAAGCATTTTTGAACACTTGATATGGCGTATGTTTTCATGCTATAATATTTTAGGGCATGTTTGATACTTTGATAGGCTTGGCATATGAGTAGAAATATTGCATGCATGCATGGTCATAATTATACTTTCTCTTGCATGCATCCCCTTCAAATTTGCAACATGCATAAGTTATGAAAATCCAGGAATGTGCTCCTGTTTTGGGCGTGCCGGTGGGCACGGGCCATACTTGACACGGTGGTGTCATGAGATATATGTGGAAGCAGGCAAGGGTTGTGACCCTGTCCTGATGATATGGTTGAAAGAATGTTTTGTTGTGCTAATCACTGCAGGAAACATAAGCCTCCTGAGTCGACCGTAGATCGAGTCTTGTCCCAGTAACCCCCATACTTGAATCGTGCTGCCACTTGTCTCTACCACGGGTAGGGTATGGTTTAGTAAGTTGTTAACCCCTTTCCGTGCACACACCGTACAGAGAGGCCATGGTGGAAGATACCGGGTGCATCCGGTAGGCATGCCACATGGTCCGGGGGCATGGGTGTTTCCGGTTGTAGCCGAGAGGGAGTGTACCCTTGTAATCCGCGCGTTTGAATAGTGATCCCATGCTATTGGAGGTTGTAGCCTTCCCACTTAGAGTTTTACTTAACTGTTGTTTTGGGTGATCCCTGGCAGCAAAAAAGTTAAGCTGGTGTGTGCTGGTTAGGTGTGTTTTCAACCCAAAGACCGTAATAGGAATTAGTCAGTGTCCCGATACTGATTAAAGAAATCCTATACTTGCGGGTAAAGAGTACACCCTCTGCAGAGTTTGAAACCTATTCGAATAGCCGTGTCCGCGGTTAAGGATTACAGTCTGGGTTGGTCAAGTGTCGGTCTTAGAGTCGGTCTCCGGAGGAAATAATTTAATTGTGAGCATGGAGTATTATGCAGATTAATTCTTACTGCTACTGGTGATGTTATGAATATTATGGATGATATGAGTATTATTGTGGACTAACCCGTTCCTCTTATTTTTACTTTCCAGAGTGTCTCAGGGGCTGGCTAGACTACCCCGGACACTCGCCTTTATTTCCAAGTCCTTTCTGTGGCGTCCCTCGAGTGTCAGGCGGTTTATCACGCCACTACTCTTGGGGACACCCGACTGGCATTTCTTTTCAAGTCCTTTCGTGGCGTCGCCTGAGTTCTCGGATGGTATCGTCCGATTTCTCTCTTAGACACCCGACTGGCATTTCTTTTCAAGACCGACCGTGGTGTCACTTGACACCCGATCGGCATTTCTTTTATATTTTATTGATGCTAATGTTTATTTTCTGCATTAAATATTATTCACCATGCCATGTTTAATTCCTGTCAGCATGCATTTAATATAAGTATATCATGAGCATGTGCATATAGTTTAATTCCCCATGACCATATAATTGTTTTGCTGCATTTTGTTATATCATTTGTCCATGATGTTTGCGAGTACATTCAAACGTACTCACAGGCTTGTCCCTGGCTATTTACTTGGCCAGGTTAAAAATTCTGCGGGAAGACTCCAGCAACGTCCTTGTGAAGCCTAGAGTGCAGCCACGCAGGATAGGAGTTATCCGGGTCAGCTGTTCCTGTTGGAATGGAGCCCCATCGATGGGGAGATCCACAAGCCAATTTCTTCATCCACCACCGGAGTCATTATTATATCAGTAGACCTTATGGTCTTGTATCAAATTCTTGTAAATGCTTGGTAATCTGTAACGAGGATGTGTCCACCAGTAACAGTAATCCTGGGCTGGTGATGACACTAGGGGTAAATTTCTGGAATATTATGTTCCCGAAATCCGGCCCCGACAATCGAGGCGAAGCACACGAGCAGTTTACCCAGGTTCGGGCCGCACGGATGCTTGAAACCCTACTCTTGCTTTGTGGTTTGTATTGAGTTCTTGCTCGGGAGCGCTGAGAGCTACAGTACACTTCAGCAGCTAACGAGACCGAGCGTGAGAGTGTTCGAATGTGTTGAACCCCCCCTACGTTGCGCATGGGCCTCCTTTTATATGCTCAAGGGGTCACCGACAGGTGACAACGCAGTTGGGGGTAGAAATGGAAAAAGTGTGGTAGTTGGTACAGTGTTCTATACCTAACCCTGACGGCAGGGGACAAGGGCATTAAATGCCCATCGACGTCGCCCAAACAATGCAAAAAGGGGGCCGTCAGGGTCGCCACCGTTCGCCACGATGGCAACCTTGTCAGCGCCGCCTGCCACCGCGTACCCCTGGCTGCACAGCCTTCCGCCACGTACGCCTGGAAGGGTCCCAGAGCGACACGTGGGTGGATGCGCTGGAGCGCGGGTACAGTAGTGGTAGCTTGCCGCGGCAAGCGCCTTGCCGCGGTCATTGTTTTGTCGCGTCCGGGAGCTTGCCGCTCACCGTGCCTTGCCGGGACGCGTGGCGCGTCGCGGCAAGTTCCTCGAGATGCCTTGGTTGGCCTTCCCGGCAAGCTCCTCTTGCCGGGGTCTTGTCTCTTTGGCTTGAATACTTTGTTCTTGAATGGCTCTAGAGGAACCACGGAGGACCGTGGCGGTCACCCGGCAAGCCTTGCCGCGGGGCGCTGCAACTGCCCGTGCACAAGTTCGGGATACTAGGGTACCCCTACTTTAGTCCACCGACAGGAGCCCCCGGGCCTGGGCCATACACGGTGCCGAGCGCTGTTGGGCCAGGCCCAAAACAGTGCACGGGCACGCGTGGCCCGGGTCACGCCGTATCTTTCTCCGTATCCACCGCACCCTCCCCTAACGGCACGCGTCGATTGCGGCGTCGTGGGAGAGATCGTGGGTGGCTTCTTTAATCGGAAATGCGGAACGTCCGCCCCCTCCCTCCTTATAAGCAGGGGAAACAGGGGTAGTTCGTCCATCCGCCCGTTGCTACTCCAACCTCGAAAACTTCCGCCGCTCCCCTTCTTCCCAAAGCCGAAAGAGAGCAGCGCTCCGCCCCCCATCGCCACCAGCACCACCAACGCTGTCGACCTCCCTCACCACTTCCGCCATGGCTCCGAAAACCGACTAGGGGAAGGGTGCAAAGTCGGCCGAGGCGCTGCGGCTCGTGGCGCTACAAAAGGAACGGGCTGTCTTCCCCCCCAAGCTTGCCGCGAGGAAGCTGAGGGAGAACTACTACCTCTTCTGGTCGGGGGAGACGCGGGCGCATCTGCGCACCAAGGTACTCCCAGCCGTTGCTTGCAAAATGGCTCCGAACGGATATACGTTCTTCGCCTTGTTCTTCTGCTGCAGGCTCTGCCCGCCTTTCTCTGAATTCTTTTGCGACATTATGAACACCTACGGGTTCCACCTCCTTGACTTCACCCCCAACGCCGTTCTGACCATGGCAGTTTTCGCACATCTCTACGAAAACTTTGTCGGAGTCCATCCCAATGTAGCCCTCTTCCGCCACTTCTTTACGCCCCGAGTTGAGAGAGGAGAGCCTTTATCCGGCGGAGTCTCCTGGATCTCGAGGACGCACAAGAAGGAAGCTTATCTAGAGGGAGAGCTCCGCAGCAAATGGGAGGAATGGAGAGCCAATTGGTGTTCGATTGTAGAGGAGAACCCGCAGCCATTTACCGCCCGGCGCCAAGCCCCAGTAGTGCGCGGCAACGATTGGAGCGGCCTGGCCCCGGAAGACGGTAGACTGAAGATTGCCACTGCCCGGATTCGACGCCTCAGGCTTGCCGGGCTCACTGTAGGCGCAGTTGGCGCAGATTTCCTTCGCCGCCGCATCGCCCCCTTGCAGGAGAGGAAGAGGCCCGCCTGGGAGTTCGAGAATGCGGTGGATATCATGAGGCTGCGCCCGGTCCTCAACTTCAACTTCACTGTCCTGGAGCTCAACGCGATGCTCCAGGAGCAGTTCAAATATGACCCCGATCATCCCGAAGTGTTCAGGTTGCCGAGGGGTGTCGTCCCGCTATGCAACAATTCAGCGCTCAGCCGCATCCGCGCAATGATGCTGCTGTGCGACTCTCATGGGATTGACCCAACTTGGCAAGTGCCCGCCGATGACGCCGTGCAGGAGTTCTTTGACAACTTACAAGAAGTGCCGATTCGCTCCGACGAGAAGAAAGGCCTCACCCGCGACACCACCGACAAGGAGATGGCGTACATCACCACCAGGCTAGAAGAGGCGGCGGCAGCCGCAGCCGCGGGTGAGTTCGGATTCACCGTAGAGGAGGGAGACGCAGCGAAGGCGGCAAGCCTTGCCGAGCGAGGGGAGTTTGTCGGCGAGGGAGAGCCGGCCGGGCAAGACGCCGAGTCGAGCGAGCCTGCCGAGCAGGGCGTCGAGTCGAGCGGGCCCGCCGAGGACGCGAGTGGCTCGTTGGAGATCGACTCCTCTTCCTCCTCGTCTTCAGGCAGCTCGCCGCCAGCAGAGCCCTCGGCTCCACCAAGAAGGCGTCTCCGCAAGGCCGGCGACGTAACGGAGCGGCAGACGGGTCAACAGCCGCCGTGCCGCGCGACACGCTCCACCGCGGCAAGCAAGGTCTCCGCGGGAGCACCTCGCGCTTCTACGGCAATTGGAGCGGGGTCTTCTGGGACCGCCGCTTCTGCTCCTGCCGCTCCTCACGCCTCGGCGGCAGCAGGAGCGGGGTCGTCTCAGACCACCGCCACTGCCCCCGTCAAGTGGCCAAGGGAGCCTACTCCTCCACCTCCTCGCGCCGGGCGTGAGCCGGACTTCGACTTCTCCGCGCTCAGCTCCGACGAGGAAGAAGAAGAGTAAGACTTTGTGGTTCTTGTATTCCTTCAATTTTTGTTGTTTGGCCTTGTATCTCTCATCTGCTTGACTCTGAACTTGTTCCTTTTTAGAACTCTGGCCCAGAGGGCGGCAAAGAGAGCCAAGGTCCCGGTGATTGTCATCGAGGACGAGCCCGCCGTGACAGCAGGGGGTGCGCCTGAGAAAAACTTGCCGGACCCGGCAACTGATCTTCAGGGCAGCCCCCAGCGCAGCCCCCAGCGTAAGTGTATAGTTCACTTTCCGCTGTTAGGCGCGCGTGGGTGTTCTATCTTTGCTGACATCTTGATTGTTGGTTTGTGTAGGAGCAGAGCCGCCACACCAGGAGCGCCCGGAGACCGCCACCGACGTGCCATCTGCTTCAACTACGCCGCCAAGGGGGAGCTCTCCAGCAAGGGTGTCCCCGGCAAGGGAGAGTGCTCCGCCAAGGGTGAGTCCTCCGGCAAGGGAGGGCTCTCCGGCAAAAGAGAGCACCAGTGGCCCCCCACCGGCGGAGACTACGACTGCGCCGCCAAGGGAAAGCTCTCCGGCGAGGGAGCCTGTCGTGGAGCTGGCTCGCGCAGGTAATCTTCTTGCTTCAAACTTCCCTTGGGCTTTTCTTCTTCTTTTGATTCTTCTTTTTGGATATTTGCTTGACTGTTTTTCTCCCCTTTTCGGCGGTCAGATCCATCTGCTGCTGAGCGGATGGAGACTAAGGTTGTCGCAGACGACGCCGCTACCACTGAAGAAGCAGCCGGCGCTGATGATCCCGCCAGCGCAGAGGCCGCCAAGGCTGCCGCCGCAGCAGCTTGCGAAGGGTCTGGCGATCGCACTGACGGCCCTGAGGCCGTAGGAGCGCCAGGCGCTACATCGACCGCCGAGCCCTCCGCCGCTGCCGCAGCCGCAGGCTCCAAATAGCCCGAGCCAGGCGCCTACTTGAAGGCCGGCGATGGCATCTTCATCATGCTTCCCTGGGCGTCGATCTCCAGGGCGCCGGTCGAGGGAGAGGTCTTCGACGGAGAAGTGCTTGCCTCCGCCGGGCTTACGCTAGTTGACGCGCCAAGCAGCAGCAGCGGCGAATCTGAGGAGGAGCGGCTGCTACGGAAGCTGTTGTCGCTCTACCGCGCCCAGCAGGCCAAGCTGGAGTCCCGAGAGGCGCTTGCCGCGAGGGCGGGAGCCGATATGGAGAAGCGCGCAGAGGAGCTCCGGGGTCTTCACCAAGCAGCTCTCCGGTCCCTGGCAGAGGAGCGGGAGCAACTCGCTGAGGAGCAGACGGCCTTCTTCCTCGAGAAGGCCGAAGTCGAAGAGCAGCAGCGGCTTGCCGCCGAGAAGCTATCCGCGCGGGAAGGCGAGCTGGCGCAGCGGAAGATCAACCTCGACAGCCACGAGGAGGATCTTGCCGTGCGCGAGCAATCACTTGGCGGAGCCCTCAAGCAAGCAGAGGATGCTGCCGCAGCTGCTGATACCCCAAGAAGGAGCTGGAGGCGAGGGTGGCACAGCTGGAGGCCGATCTCAAGGCGAGACGTGAAGAGATCGCCGCACTCAAGCTCGAGCGGGAGAAGGACGCCCAAAGCCACTCGGAGCTGCAGGTTCGCCTCGCCGAGAAGGGCAAGGAGCATGCCGCCGCCAAGAACTCCAACGCCGATCTTGAGTTGAAGTTGACCACTTTGACCAAGATGCTGGACGGCGCCAAGGAGCAGGAGGCGGCCTTGAAGGAGGAGGTCAAGGCCGAGAAGGCGCTGCTGGCGAGCGCTGTTGTCACTCAGAACGTCTTTAGGGAGACTGTGGAGCATTGGACGGAGGGCCTCGTTAATGCTGCCGCAGATATCGACAGGGAGCTGGCGCAGCTGGGGGCGGAGTATCTCGGGTATTCCTCCGACGAGAATCTCCACCCCAGCGCCAAGCTCGCCCTATTCTTCAAAGGCGTGGCGACGGCCCTCCAGCAGCTCCGGGAGAGAATCCCAAAGCAGCTGGCCGACGAGTCGCGCAAGCTCTGCGCGGGAGCCCTTCAAAAGGTGTTGGTGAAGGTGGCCTTCCGCAATCCGGGCCTCAACCTCACCAACGTCCTCAAGTCCCTGCCGCAGGATGCTGATCTGGAGGCGCTCAAGGCCCTTGTCGCACCTATTGTGGACAAGGTGAGCGGCATCAAGAGGGTTGAGGGCGACCGCGTAGATTAGGCTACCAGTTTTCTTCTTTCCTTGTCGCTGCTGATCATGTTACGAGAACAGTCTGTTAGAGCTGCGACAAGCTATCTTGTATTATAACTCTATTTTGGGTAGTGATTGCTATGTTATTCCCTTTACTTGACTCCCTTCCTTTGTATGTTTTTGCCATATGCTTTTAGGGAACTTGCCGGCGCAGGCACCTTAGCCGCGAGCGCTGAGTGCGGGACGTCAGCAGCCTGCTGGCGGTGCCGCTACCGACAAGAAACCTTGTCGCAACTAGTCGCAGCACACTTAAGTTGTTGAGCGGACTCGAAACAAAGTATGGGCGCGACACTAGTCGCAGCACACTTAAGTCGTTGAGCGTACTCGAAACAAAGTAAGGGCGTGGCTAGCCACGAGTTGGTTCCTCCGCGCACAGGTTTTCCATACAAAGCACGGTCGTTCAAGGAAGATAACTTAAAATTTTAAAAATCTGATTGCTCAAACTTTGGCAACTCAGCTTTTCTATTGTCTGCTTCCCGGCAAGGCAGAACTTTCTTGAACGGCGCTTGGTCCATACCACTATCTTCTCCTCCCCCCGGCAAACTTGTGCGCGAGGGAACCCTCCTTTCCTTGAGAAAAAAGAAAGAAGAGAAAATACAGATATGGAGCTTTAAGGCTCGTTATTGCTTACCGGGGGTAGGTGCTGCACAAAGTGTCAGATAACACATGCAAATTATGGAAAGCGTGAAATTGACAAGATGTGCAGAGCACATGAGCTTTACTGATGCATGGGGTCTGCGCCCGGCTTTGTACAAAGGATTACATGCAACAGCGGCAACACTTGTACAAAAGGTGGTTGCCGGAGCGGGTCGCGGCAACCGCGCCATACGGGTAAAACTTACGAAGATGCTCGATGTTCCAGGAGTTGCTCACCGGAAAGCCATCTTCGGTCTCAAGGCGGACAGCGCCGGGCCTAGTGACTCGTTTCACCCGGTAAGGGCCTTCCCACTTCGGCGTCAACTTGTTGGAATTCTTGGCGGACTCAACGCGTCGAAGAACAAGGTCGCCTTCCTCGAGACTTCTGGCATTAACTTTGCGGCTATGGTAGCGGCGCAAAGCTTGCTGGTAGCGAGCAGCTCGTACAGCAGCCTGAAGACGGTCTTCCTCAAGGAGCAGCGCGTCATCTTGTCGCAGCTGCTCTTGCTCGAGCTCATCATAAGCGAGCACTCGATGTGACCTGTATACGAGTTCCGTGGGGAGAACTGCCTCTGCTCCATAGACTAGAGCGAAAGGTGTCTGTCCAGTGGCTCGATTGGGTGTCGTCCTGATCGACCAAAGAGCCGTCGGCAGCTCCTCGATCCAGTTTCTTCCGCACTTGTGCAGCCCGTCGAAAGTTCTGGTCTTGAGTCCACGCAGCACTTCAGCATTTGCCCTCTCCGCTTGACCGTTGCTTCTCGGGTGAGCAACAGAAGCGAAGCAGACCTTGGCGCCAAGATCTTGGACGTACTTCATGAAGGTGCGGCTCGTGAATTGCGTACCGTTGTCGGTGATGATCCTGTTAGGGATCCCGAAGCGGCAAACAATCAACCTGAAGAACTTGACTGCTAACTGTGCTATCACCTTCCTCACTGGTTCCACTTCCGGCCACTTTGTGAACTTGTCGATTGCAACGTACAAGTACTCAAAGCCCCCGGCTGCGCGGGGAAAGGGGCCGAGGATGTCGAGCCCCCAGACCAAAAATGGCCAGGATAAATGGATCGTCTCGAGAGCTTGAGCTGGCTGGTGTATCTGCTTGGAATGGAACTGGCACGCTTCACACTTGGTTACTTGTGAAGTTGCATCCTGGAGGGCTTCCGGCCAAAAGAAACCATGCCGGAATGCTTTGCCGGCAAGTGCTCTTGCGCCAATGTGGTGACCACATATGCCTCCATGTATCTCTGCCAACAGCTTTTGTCCATCTTCCCGGGGAATACACTTCAATTTCACACCGTTGAGTCTTCTTCTGTACAGTGTGTTGTCGACAAACTGGTACATACTTGACTGCCGGGCTACTCTTTCCGCTTCTTCTTGCTCTTCGGGAAGTTCTCATGTCTGAAGGAAACGGACAATCTGCTGTGCCCATGCTGGAGCTTGTGGCTCGACAACAAGGACTAAAGGCACATCTGCTGCTGCGAGAACGTCTGCTTCTACGGCAAGAACCTGCGGCTCAGCCGGAGCTTGACGTTCCCCGGCAAGCTTGCCGGAGCAAAACTTGTCGGGAGCGTTTGCTTCAATGGAACAAACCCTAGGGCTTGCCGGAGCAGACTGCTCCTCAGCATTCTTGGTGTTGATCTTGGGGACCTTCTTGGCGGCGGCTTCGGGAAGCTCGGCCAGAAAATAGTCACCAGAAATCAACTTCCTCTTCTTGCTCTGTCCAGTTGATGGTGTTACGGATGAGTGAGTCAGCTTGAGCACAAAAATCCCTGGTTCCACAGGTAACTTAAATGCGGCGCACTTTGACAGGCCGTCGGCGACGTCATTATGAGCTCTTGGAACATGCTCCATCTGTAGGCCGTCAAAGTGCTCTTCTAGCTTTCTCACTTCATCGACGTAGGCTTCCATCAACGGACTCTGATAACTCTTGTTCACTTGGCGGACGACAAGCTGCGAGTCACCCCTGACAATGAGATTCTTGATCCCAAGGTCTGCCGCAATCCTGAGACCGGCAAGCAAACCTTCATACTCTGCAGTATTGTTTGTTGCTTGCTCCTTGGGAAAGTGCATCTGGAATACGTAATTGAGGTGCTCTCCGGTGGGTGCGACAAGCAGCACGCCAGCACCGGCGCCTTGCAGCGAAAAGGCACCATCAAAATACATCAGCCACTCTTTGCTTGCTTCCTTGACGGGGATGCTCGTTCCTGGAATTTCTTCATCTGGCGTTGGCGTCCACTCTGCTATGAATTCTGCCAATGCTCTGCTTTGGATAGTTGAAGTGCTCTCAAACTTGAGGCCAAAGCTTGACAGTTCCAGTGCCCACTCAACAATCTTGCATGTTGCTTCTGGATTCTGCAGTATCCTCTTCAGCGGAAACCGAGTGACAACTGTGATCTCATGTGCTTGGAAGTAATGGTGCAGCTTTCTCGAGGCCATGAGAAGGCCGAGAAGCAACTTCTGCACACCAGAGTACCTTGACCTAGCCCCCTGCGGAAGGGAACTGACAAAGTAAACTGGGCGCCGCACCATTCTCTTCCGTATCTCCTCTTGCGCCTGCGCAGATCCATCTTTGTCGGGACCAGAGCTTGTCGGGGAAGCCCCCTGCTTGTCGCTGAATGCGCTTTCCGCGGTTGCTGGCTCATCATCTGCCTCCCTCTCCGCTACTAACGCAGCACTAACCACTTGATTGGTTGCCGCCAGATACAGCAGCAACTTCTCTTGTGGCTTAGGTGCGACAAGTATTGGAGTGGAGGACAGGTATCTCTTGATGTCTTGCAGCGTAGCCTCCGCTTCCGGAGTCCATTTCATTGGACCTGCCTTTTTCAAAATTTTGAAAAACGGCAAGGCGCGCTCAACAGACTTAGAGATAAACCTGCTAAGAGCAGCCACGCAACCGACAAGTCTTCGCACATCCTTGACGCGCTTTGGTGCTTCGATCTGCTCAATGGCCCTGATCTTGTCGGGATTGGCATCAATTCCCCTCTGAGACACGAAGAACCCGAGAAGCTTGCCGGAAGGGACTCCAAACACACACTTCTTGGGGTTGAGCTTGAGCTGGATCTTGCGCAGATTTGCAAAGGTCTCGTCCAAATATTGAATCAGAGTTGCCCTGTCTTTGCTCTTGACCACTATGTCATCCATGTAGGCTTCTACATTTCTGTGTATTTGTGGCTCAAAAGCTGTATGGACTACTCTTGCAAATGTTGAACCAGTATTCTTCAAACCGAAAGGCATCCGTATGAAATAGTACGTGCCACATGGAGTGATGAATGCGGTCTTCTTCTCATCCTCTTCTGCCATGAAGATTTGATGGTATCCTGAGTATGCGTCAAGAAATGAAAGCAAATCACATCCGGCGGTGGAGTCAACAATCTGGTCAATGCGTGGCAAGGGAAATCGGTCTTTGGGACAAGCTTTATTGACATCGGTAAAGTCGATACAAAGCCTCCATTTCCCGTTTGCCTTACGCACGACTACAGGATTGGCCAACCACATAGGATGGAGCACTCCTCTCACAAGGCCTGCTGCTTCCAACTTCTTGATTTCTTCTGTGATGAATTCTTGGCGCTCCACTGCTTGTTTCCTGACTTTCTGCTTGACGGGCCGCGCATGAGGACAGACGGCAAGATGGTGCTCGATTACTTTCCGGGGAACATCGGGGATGTCAGACGGTTGCCATGCAAACACGTCGACATTCGCCCACAGGAAAGCAATGAGCGCGCTTTCCTATTTAGGGTCAAGAGTGGCACTGATGGTGAAAGTACCACCAGTGCCGTCCTCCTTGGCGGACACCTTCTTGGTCGCTGGCGGAGCTGCCATTGTCTTCTTACACTTGTCGGTGGAGCTCGATGGTGCGTCCTCGATGGTAGTGCAGCACTCCGAAGAGGTGTGCTTGCCGGAGTGGGCATCAGAGCTCTTGCCGGACTTGGTCTTCTTCTTCCCCCCGGGAGCTTCAGCGGCAAGTGTCTTGCGATCTGTTGCACCTGCTGCTTCCCGGTAGATCTTGTCGGCGCAGATAAGAGCATCTTCCTTGTCGCCAGGGACAGAGATGACACTTATCGGGCCTGGCATCTTTAGCATGTTGTATGTGTAGTGAGAGGCTGCCATGAACTTGGCGAGTGCTGGACGGCCGAGTATCCCATTGTAAGGCAATGGAAAATCAGCAACCTCAAAAATGACCCTCTCAGTCCTGAAGTTCAGCTCGCCGCCAAATGTCACTGGCAACGTAATCTTCCCCTTCGGCTTGCTCCTTCCCGGGTTGATTCCTTGGAATGTGCCGGTTTCTTCGAGCTCGCTGTCAGGGATTTGGAGTTTTTGGATCACAGCGGAGGAGATCAGGTTCAAGCCGGCCCCGCCGTCAACTAGCATCTTAGTGACCTTGAGGTTGCGGATAGTTGGTGAAACCAACATCGGCAAGCACCCGACCGCAGTTGTGCGGTCAGGGTGGTCCTCAATATCAAAGATGATAGGCGTGCTGGACCATTTCAGAAGCTTGCGCGATTCGACAGGTGGTTCTGCCGCATTGACTTCCTGCACCCACTGTTTGAGTTGGCGGTGTGAAGTATGCAGAGAAGCACCGCCGTCAACGCACAAGACCTCAGTGGCTTTCTGAAACTCCTGCTCACTGGTCTCAACATCATCCACGTCTTCGTCGTCGTCGTCATGTTCATCCTTGTCGCAGCCGCGGGGAGGTCTGTCTCCTTGCCGCTGCTTGGCCTTGCCGCGGCGTCCTCCCCGGCCGGTATTCTTCTTACCGGATCCTCCAACACCTCCTTGGGCCTTCTCCTTGTCGCGCCGCTCGTACTCAGCCTTCTGCTGCTCAACAAGCTGCTCGACCCTCTTGCAGTTCTGGAGGTCATGACCCTTGGTGCGGTGGATCTTGCAGTACTGCTTGTCGGTGCCGTCCTGCTTGTCGGCGGCCGCCACAGCCTAGAAGTTGGTGCATGCGGCAATCTCCTTGCCGGAGCTACCAACTTTGGCTTTCTTGGCGTCACCTCCATTGCCGGACTGCTCAACGACTAGCACGTCTTTGCCTCTCTTCTTCCTGTTGTTCCGCCGCCGGTTTTTCTTTGTCGGGGCAGCATTCTCACTGTCAGATCCTCCTGCTCCGGTATCCTCTCCGGGGAGTTTCCTCCCCTCCTCAGCACGTGCACACTTGTCGGCCAGGGCATATAGCTCACTGACATCTCTGATCTTGCACATCGCCGTCTCCTCCCTCATCCTGCGGTTATGCACGTTCTGATGGAACGCGCTGATAACCGCGGCAGGGTGGACGTTTGGGATGTTGTGCTGTACACGGCTAAACCTTTGGATATAATTGCGCAGGGGCTCTCCTTCCTTCTGGGCGAGCAGGTGAAGGTCACTCTCTTGGCCATGAGGTTTGTGGCCGCCTGTAAAGGCGCCGACAAACTGATGGCACAGGTCTGCCCAAGAAGATATGGAGTTGTCTGGCAAGTGCATGAGCCAGGACCTGACGTTGGGTTTGAGTACCAGCGGGAAGTAGTTGGCAAGGATCTTATCATCTCGCCCCCCGGCAGCCTGCACCGTGACGGTGTAGATGCTGAGGAACTCCGATGGATGCGTCTTGCCGTCGTACTTTTCTGGTACGTCTGGCTTGAAATTCTTCATGCTGGGCCACTGGACTTGCCGCAGCTCACGGGTAAACGCAGGGCAACCTACCGCGTACGGCAAGTCGCCTGGTCCCCCTGGCGCATGCATGTCGATAGCGGGCCCAGCGCGCTGGTCTGATTGACGCCGCGCTTCTCTTCGGCGCTCGATGCGAGTACGAGCGTCTTCTTGCTGTCGATCTTGAAGAACTTGGCGCTGATCGCGACGAGCTCGTGGATCCGACAACGCGGTGGAGTCGCTGTCGAGGTGGATCCGGCGAGTCGGTGATCTTGGCCTTCGGGGCGGAAAGTGCACGGTGGTTGCACCCCCACCGGTCTTGTCGCCATAGGCTCGTGCCTGACTGACTTGCCGCAGCTGCGACGTATCTGGCTGCCGCGGAGTGTCGCCATTGGCGAAGCCGATGAGACTCTGAAAGGCGGCCCTCCAGTCATCGATCTTCTCGGCCGTTGGAGGGAAGTCTAGGAGCAGTTGAGCTCGTGCCAGAGCTTCTACTGGAGTGGCGGGTAGCGGTGGCGAACGGTGCGAGGAGAGGGATATGCTCGGACTCCTAACTATGTTAGAAGGAGCAGTATCCCGTCCAAGCGACCGTGCCTTGCTCGTACTAGCATGTTGGCATGCATGCTGGTCTTGAGCATCCCGAGATCCGCCAGCTCGATCTTGGCCCAGCAAGCGTATGGTACCGTGGGTACCATGACATTGCCGGTCCCGCGCCTCCTGAGATGGGCGCGGTGCATGTACGGACGCCGAGGTCTTGCAGTGCTCGCGGTCGTTGTGGGAGTCGGCTACGCCGCCGATGGGCAGCGCAGCTTTATCCTTGGACTTGGCGGCACCGTGAGCTCCCTCGTCGACGCCCGTTCTTCCGCCGGCGTCTACCCCACCAGCCGTTGGCTCCGGCAGTGGTGGGATCGACACGGACGGAGCAGCTGCCTCCGAAGCTTTCTTCTTTGGCGGCATGTTGATGAAGGTGATGAAGATTTAGCTCGTGTGAACGCCGGATCAGGTTCACACAACCTCGACGCACCCCCTACCTGGCGCGCCAAAGATGTCGGGGAAACTGATCCACCCACGAACACCTATGGGGACGGAGCCCCTTTCGGTACGGCGGGGGCGGAGATCGCACGAAGAGCAGATCGAGGCAAAGCATACGAGCAGTTTACCCAGGTTCGGGCCGCACGGATGCGTAAAACCCTACTCCTGCTTTGTGGTTTGTATTGAGTTCTTGCTCGGGAGCACTGAGAGCTACAGTACACTTCAGCAGCTAACGAGACCGAGCGTGAGAGTGTTCGAATGTGTTGAACCCCCCCCCCCTACGTTGCGCATGGGCCTCCTTTTATATGCTCAAGGGGTCACCGACAGGTGACAACGCAGTTGGGGGTAGAAATGGAAAAAGTGTGGTAGTTGGTACAGTGTTCTATACCTAACCCTGACGGCATGGGACAAGGGCATTAAATGCCCATCGACGTCGCCCAAACAGTGCAAAAAGGGGGCCGTCAGGGGCGCCACCGTTCGCCATGATGGCAACCTTGTCAGCACCGCCTGCCACCGCGTACCCCTGGCTGCACAGCCTCCCGCCACGTACGCCTGGAAGGGTCCCAGAGCGACACGTGGGTGGATGCGCTGGAGCGCGGGTACAGTAGTGGTAGCTTGCCGCGGCAAGCGCCTTGCCGCGGTCGTTGTTTTGTCGCGTCCGGGAGCTTGCCGCTCACCGGGCCTTGCCGGGATGCATGGCGCGTCGCCGCAAGTTCCTCGAGATGCCTTGGTTTGCCTTCCCGGCAAGCTCCTTTTGCCGGGGTCTTGTCTCTAAGGCTTGAATACTTTGTTCTTGAATGGCTCCAGAGGAACCACGGAGGACCGTGGCGGTCACCCGGCAAGCATTGCCGCGGGGCGCTGCAATTGCCCGTGCACAAGTTCGGGATACTAGGGTACCCCTACTTTAGTACACCGACAATAACACCGGTTTAACGGTTCCTAGGGCGGCATGAGTGGAAAAAACACCAAGCAAGAGGCTTAGCCTTCCACCCATTACCAATATATAGATGATTTAGTTTAACAGTTCATATATTGTGATATCCCAACAATAACTTCATCATGAAGCAAGAATCTTCAAGTCTTCATCTACAACTAACAACGCTATAAGAGGGGCTGAGCGATGCTTATGTAGCCAAACAACGGTTTGCTAGGTGGGTGGTTAGAGAGTTTCATGGCAACAATAGGAGGCTAACAAACACACATAGGCATCGAGGCAATATCTAAAGAGCGAGACATCTAGCATAGGCAAAGATAGTAGTGATATCTGGGAATGGTCATCTTGCCTGTTGACTCCACGGAGGGATCGAAACCTTGCTCCTCAAACTCAGCCTCGGTAGTAACCTCGAACTGTGAATCGGCTCCCGGCTCTACTCAACACAAGAATATAACACGGCACAACATCAAACACGGTGCAATGCACAAACAACATAATGCAAGTATGATGTGCGTATGCATGAGGAAGCTCTTGAGCCTAAGGAGAAGATGATGGAAAAGGCCTCATCTTGGAAAGCCAAGCAAGCCACTGGATAGAGGGGAAGATTTTGGTTGAAATCGTTATAAAGATCACCGGAAACGGATGCACGGTTTGCAAATGGCAACCAAAACAAAATTCACACAAAACTGCAGTTTACAGCAACATGGCATATTTGGAGCAAGAAATAATTATGCTACAGCACTCAAACATGGAGACAAAGGGCATGGATGTGAAATATACATGATACTCAACAAGCATGAACTTAGAACACACCCAAAAACCTATTGGAACACAATTAACCAAGCATGGCAAGTTGCAATAAATTTATCCAGACTTAGCCAAAATCTGGGAATGCAAAAACATCATCACGATGCTGCCTTCGGATGCACAAAACCACAAGCATATCAACTCTACTAAGTATATAAAGATCATGGTCATGTAATAGACATAGAATACATCAAACAACTCCACTGGAGCAACTCCATAGGAGGCATGGATCAATAACAACAAGCTTCACCAAATTGATCATGCTAATAAAAACCTGACAGGTAAATTTATATGAACTTGAGAGCAAGAAATAAATAAGCTACATCAGTCCATATATGCAAATAAGGGCATGGATGGATAGAGCATAACATGGACAACAAGACATGATCATTTGACATACTAAAACATGCATGGATTTGAGTGAGGCATCAAGCAAACATAGCATCAGGTTTAACAGATTCCAGACTAAGCAGTTTTTTCACTAAGTATAAAACAGCAACATTGGCATGGCATGTTTACAAGCTTGTTTAAGTCACCTCAAGGCATATCATGGAAAATGGATTGCACCACAGCAAATACCGTATGAATGAGCTTCTAAAACATATTGACATGTGACATGAAGACAAAACATCACTGGCAATGAGCAAGTCAAAACAGCATCTCACAACAAGTTTCAGCACTTAACAGCCACATGCACTTTTGCAACAGAGATTAACATGGCAATATGTGACTTAAAATGAATGCTACGGCAACCATCATGTAAAGCACTTCACAATGAACATTTTGACATATCATCTGCTCCATTTGGACCAACATGCAGAAAGTTATCAACACCACAAGCATGCCACAAAATTATAGATAATAGCAGTTTTAAACATATAGCACTCTTGCAACGATGATTAGGTCGTCAAGATGAACTCAAACAAGCATGTCATAGTGGAACAAAATGAAGAGCATATCACAATGAACATTTGGACATATCATTCGCTCCATTCGGATCAACATGCACAAAGTTATCACATCTCAAACATGGCAACAAATTTACACAGACAACTAGTTACAGCCACATGCACTCTTGCCACTAAGATTAAGTCAACAAGATGAACTCTAACATGCATGAAACTGGTACTAACATGTAGAGCATGACGAGACGAACATTTTGACATATCATACGCGCAAAACGGAGCTACGAGCACGAAGTTATCACATGGCAAAGGAGGCAAGAAATTTACAGATCCGGGGACTTGGCAGAAATTTATACCTCCGAAAAAGTCAACCCGGGACGGGGATGTCCCGGGATGGAGAGATCCGGCGGAGACGGGTGTTTGGTTGGCGGGACGGGTGGATCTCATCCACCCACCATATCTGAAACGGGACGGGCCCGGCGGCTCGCCGGAGCTCGCCGGCGACGACGGGGCGTGGGGCCGGCGGCGATGGCCGAGGACGAGGCGGCGGCCGGCCGGGGCGGCGGCGACGGGCCGGCCGGGCGGCGGACGCCGGCGGAGATGCCTGGCGGCGGGACAGTGAGGCGAGGAGGCGGCGAGGCAATGCGCCGACGATGGAGCGTCGGGACGCCGGCGGCGAGGCGCGGGAGCGCCGGCGGCGTGCGGAGCCGGGACGCGGCGGCGGAGGGAGAGGCCCGCGGCGGCGGCGCGAAGCGGACGGGAGGCGGCGGCGGACGGGCCAGAGGGCCGGAGTCGGGCCTCGGCGGGCCCGCGGAAGCGGGGCGGCTGCGCGGCAACGTGGCATGCAGGGATTGGCCAGGCGCGGCGGCTGGACGCGTCCGGCGCGGAGAGGGAGACGGATCTATGGTTTTTTTGCCCGAAATGGACGTGGGAGGCTGTTTATATAGATTCTGGGAGCTAGGAGTGTCCAAATGGGGTGCGGTTTTCGCCCACACGATTGTGATTCGACGACTGAGAGGATGGGAGTGGTTGTGCTGGGTTAGTGGGCTATTATGGAGGGGGTATTGGGCCAAAAGGAAGACGAGCTTTTAGCCCACTAGGTTAACCGTTGGAGTACCAAACGAACTCCAAACGCGACGAAACTTGACAAGTGGCCTACACGTACCAAAACAACAACGCACGACAAGTCTCACCTCATTCCGGGAACGTTACACGGCCACACACTAAAGAAGGACTCGGGGGTGCCACAGGCACGTGTGTGAGTGTCGGAACTCGAAACGGACAACGGGAAGAGGCGAGCGGGACCGGGTGCAAGTGACAACACGAATGCAATGCAATGCACATGACAACATGACATGGATGAAATGCACACACGCACACGACAAAACGAAGAAACCCGAAAAGAAAGAAGAGCCTAGAATGGAATTGTTGAAGTCAACGTTTCATATATTGCCATAAATGGAAGGTATCACATATGGGGTGTTACAAACTCTCCTCTACTACCAAAAGATCTCGTCCCGAGATCTAGGACTGTAATAAGGAAGGATACTCGGAACGAAGGTGATCGTCTCGTTCCCACGTACCTTCTCGGTCGGTATGGTGTGACCACTTTACTTTTAGGAACTTGACGGACTTGTTGCGGGTCTTGCGCTTAGTTTCTTCAAGAATAGCAACCGGGTGCTCGTGATAAGACAAGTCTTGTTGAAGATCAATCTCCTCGAACAGAATGGTGCGTTCAGGTGTCTTGAAGCACTTGTGGAGTTGAGACACGTGAAACACGTCATGAACATTAGCAAACTTGGAGGGAAGCTCGAGTTGATAGGCTAGATCGCCTCTTTTGCCAAGAATCTTGAAAGGGCCCACGTATCTCGGAGCAAGCTTGCCTTTGATACCGAATCTTTGAGTTCCTTTCATAGGAGAAACACAAAGGTAGACATGATCTCCAATGTCGAAAGCCAAATCACGATGCTTTCCGTCATAGTAACTCTTTTGACGCGATTGAGCGGCTTTGAGATTCTCACGTATGACTTTGCACATTTCTTCGGCTTCTGAGATCAAATCATTGCCAAGAAGTTGACGTTCACCAGTCTCGGACCAGTTGATCGGGGTACGGCACTTTCTGCCATAGAGGATTTCAAAAGGAGCTTTGCCGGCACTTGCTTGGAAGCTGTTGTTGTAGGAGAATTCGGCAAACGGAAGGCAATCTTCCCACTTCATATCGAAAGAGATGACACAAGCTCTTAGCATGTCGTTGAGGATCTGGTTCACTCTTTCGACTTGACCACTAGTCTGAGGGTGAAACGCAGTGCTGAAGCGAATCTTAGTGCCCATGGCTGAGTGAAAGGATTCCCAGAACTTGGATGTGAATAAACTTCCACGGTCTGAGGAGATAACTTGAGGAATGCCATGCAAAGAAACAATTCTGGAGGTGTATAGCTCTGCTAGCTGAGCTGCGTTGCTGGATTCTTTGACGGGAAGGAAATGAGCTACTTTAGTTAGCTTGTCAATCACTACGAAGATAGCATCATTCCCCTTCTTGGACTTAGGAAACCCAGTGACGAAATCCATTTCAATGTGATCGAATTTCCGCTCGGGAATAGGTAGAGGTTGAAGCAGACCGGCTGGCCGTTGATGCTCTGCCTTCAATCTTCTGCAGACATCACATTCATTCACAAATTGGGCAATCTCCCTTTTCATGCGAGTCCACTAGTATGATTGCTTGAGGTCTTGGTAGATCTTAGAACTTCCGAGATGAATCGAGAGGAGGGAGTCATGCGCTTCGTTCATTATGAGTTTCCAGAGATCACCCTTGGGAACCACAATTCCGTCCTCAAAGAACAAGGTGTCTTTCTCATCAACGCGATAGCACTTGTATTTGGGGTACCCTTAGCAATATCATGTTTCACTTTCTGCACCATAGCATCACTGAGTTGGGCCTCACGGATCTGATCTTCCAAGGTAGGAGCAACTTGAAGGTTTGCAAGAAAACCTTGCGGAACAACTTGGAGGTTGAGCTTCCTGAATGACTCACAAAGTTCAGGCTGGAACGGTTTGAGAAGAAGACTGTTGCAATATGCCTTCCTACTCAAGGCATCTGCAATGACATTGGCCTTGCCAGGTGTGTACTCAATGCTTGGATCATACTCTTGGATCATCTCAACCCAACGAGTCTGGCGAAGGTTAAGGTTAGGCTGTGTGAAGATGTACTTTAAGCTCTTGTGATCGGTGAAGATGTCCACTTTTCTGCCCAACAGAAGGTGTCTCCACGTGATCAAGGCATGGACAACTGCTGCTAGCTCGAGATCATGTGTGGGGTAATTCATCTCATTTGGTTTCAACTGACGAGAAGTGTATGCCACAATCTTCTTGTCTTGCATGAAAACACCACACAAGACCTTGCAATGAAGCATCACAAAAGACTTCATAAGGCTTGGACTCATCCGGAGGAGTAAGAACCAGAGCAGAAATGAGCTTCTCTTTGAGTGTTTCGAATGCCACATCACAATCAGGAGTCCATGAGTACTTGATATTCTTCTGCAATAGGTTGGAGAGAGGCTTGGCAAACTTGGAGAAGTTCTCAACGAACCTTCTGCAATAGCTAGTGACACCAAGGAAGCTTCAGAGTTGCTTGACATTCTACGGGGGTTCCTAGTTGACAATAGCTTCAACTTTCTCGGGGTTCACAGAAATGCCCTCGATAGAGATAATATGGCCAAGATAAAGGACTTTATCCAGCCAGAATTCACATTTGGAGAACTTTGCATAGAACTTGTGTTCACGGAGCCTGTCTAGGACCAAACGGAGGTGCTTGGCATGATCTTCTTCATTCTTGGAGAATACCAAGATGTCATCCAGATAGACGAGAACAAATTCATTGGTGTAGGGGTTGAATATGAAGTGCATCATCCTTGAGAAGGTGGGTGGAGCATTTGCAAGGCCGAAAGACATGACCGTGTATTCATAGGAGCCATAGCTTGTTCTAAAAGCAGTCTTGTGAATATCCTCTTCACGGATACGAATCTGATGGTAACCCATCCGGAGATCGAGCTTTGAGAACACCTTTGCTCCTTTGACCTGCTCGAACAATTCATTGATATTGGGGAGCGGATACTTATTATTTATTGTCTTCTTGTTCAATGGCCGGTAATCAACACAAAGGCGTTCCGTGGCATCCTTCTTCTTGACAAATAGAACACCACAACCCCAAGGAGAAGTACTAGGCCTGATTAGACCCGTATGTTCTTGCTCATCGAGTTGTTTCTTCGGCTCCTTCAACTCATCAGGAGAAAGCTTGTACGGACGCCGACATGCTGGCTCGGTACCGGGCTCGAGTTCAATGACGAATTCAACTTGACGATGGGGAGGCATGCCTGGAAGCTCTTCAGGGAATACATCTTCATATTCATTGACCACCGGAATCTGAGAAATGGCATTAATCTCGCCCTTGTCATTGAGAGAGAATAGCCTGATTGTGTTATCTCGAGAGGCGAAGATAATGACGTCTTCGTCAGGATGAGTAAGCTTGACTTCCTTATTTCCACAATAAATGTTTCCATCATGCTTGGAGAGCCAATCCATCCCAAGAATAAGATCAATGTCGGAGTTGCCGAGAATAACCGGAGAAACCAGGAAACTGTAATCACCGATATGAATAGATATATCCGGAGCAAACACGCTAGAATGCATTAGTTTTCCCAGAGAAACAATTGATAATTCCCTTGGTAAACTTTTGATGTCAACATTGTGCTTCGAAGCAAAAGGTTGAGATATGAAAGACCATGACGCACCCGAATCAAACAAGACTTTAGCAGGTTTAAGGTTGACTAGAAGATTACCAAGTATCACATCTGAAGAATTCTCTGCTTGAGTTGCATTCATCAGATTCACTCTTGCTGACTTGGGGTTGTGCTTGACAATAGCGGTGCTGACAGGATGAGGAGGCGGAAGGCGCCTTTGAGTACACTTGTTTGCATAGTGACCCTTCTGCCCACACTTGTTGCAAGTCACTTCTGAGAGAGGCCGGTGATAAGAAGCACTTGATCTTGAAGCTTGAAACTGAGGCTTGGACTGATTGCTTGGGTTGGGTGGGTGGGAGAAACCACGGCCGCCTGAGTGCTTGTTGTTGTTTGAAGGACGGAGCACTGGAGGAGGTGGAAGCCAAAACTTCTTCTGCTTTGCAACCACTTGGGAAGAAGAGGAGGAGTGAATAGCATATCTGATCCTCTTTTTGGAAGCTTCAACCTTGAGCTGGGCTGCCTCTTGCTTAAGAGCCATGTTATAAAATTGATCAAATTCATCCAGCTCGAACAAGGTGAGAGCTAGTTGGAGTTCATCCTTCAGACCACCACGGAACTGATAAATATTGCTTTTGGCATCGGGGATGTCTTCCTTCGCATAGCACGCAAGATTCTGGAACTTGACATTGTATTGATAGACGGACATGGTGCCTTGCTTCAGGTTGCAGAATTGCTCACGCATGCCTTCAATGACACTGGTTGGAATGTGGTGAGAGCGGAAATCCTTGCAGAAGTCAGTCCATGAGAGCTCACGACCACCTCTAGAATCTTTGTACTATTGCCACCAATCAGCAGCTTGATCTTTGAGTTGGAAGGCGGCAAACTTGACATAATCCTCAGGTCTCACGTTACTGCATTCAAAGTGCTTTTTGATGTCTGTGATCCAGTCTTCAGCATCTAGCGGATCCACATAGTAACCGAAAGACTTCGGTTGGTTTGCCAGGAATTGGTAGAGGGTAGCAAAGTTAGGTTGATTGAACAGATTGCCTTGGCCTTGGTTCCCATGATTGCCTTGATTTGCTTGGTTGGCTTGAAAGTTCTGCATCATTTGCATAAGCATCTGGGTGTTCTGGTTGGTCGCTTGCATAATTGCTCTCCATGCCTCAGACGGAGGAGGAGGGGAAGGAGGACTCTCTTCTTCACCCTCTTGGTTAGGGTTGGGAACCCTCTTGGGAGCCATCCTGAATTTGATGACAACCGTTAGCCATTGATGGAAAAAATATAAGCTGAATCAGCGGCTAGAAATTGCAACATAAGTCTTCACAACAACATTCGAACAAAATGAACGAATGAATTCCACAGTTTAATGATAAAACAATCTTCTCGAGAAGCCACTTGGGAGAACAAAAGGTTAATAAAACAACAAGGAGCAGATAGAACAAATACAAGATAGAAGCTTCGTCCCACATGTTCGTGCTGAAAGCTCATGGAACGTGTTACAAAAGGGTGTTGCAATCCCCGGATCAGCATAGCCAAGGACCCTTTAAGATGCAACTCCCAACTGGAACAACGCCCATGAAACCTCTTCACTCGATGTTGAACCCCAAACCTCATACCATGCATTCGTTGGAAGAATGCCTACGAGGTACTTGAAGAACCCACCTATAAATTTCAGAAGGTTTCCGGTTATGCAATCGGGTGTTGGGGATACAAGGGAAGCACCGCACACTCAACTCTAATCCTACATCCAGCTGCATCCATCCTTCAACACATAACCAATCATTCTCGGAAACTGTTTACCTCAGACCTTCAAAATGCATCTGCTATACAAGCTATGGCAATACTCCCGAACTACCTCCCCAGTACTGGGTGATGTCGGGGTTATCTCACCACTAACCGCATAGAAGAGTTTTCAATGCCGGCCGTCTTAAGTATTCTAGAACCGCTGTGATATATTTGCGATGACAACACCTCGGAAATCAACTCCCCGGGACACTTCCACAACCCCTAAATGACAGGAGGCATCGAGAACAATGTTCTCGTCACAAAGATATCGGAACAATCCAAACAATACTCGCGTGATCCTAAAAAAAATTAGTGAATTATTTAGAGTAGAAGAGGTAGAACAACGTCACGAGTCCTCGCCAGAGTGATAAAGGGATGAGGAGTAAAAAGAAATCCTACTCTCCAATATATATATAGGACTCAAAACATTTTCATGTGTGTGCCTAGACTCAACCATCAACGATTCGATCAATCAGTGGGGGCTCCTAGGTCGGAGAAGCCTCTGAATACCAACTTGTAATGCCCAATATGTGACTATGCCTCCCACGTGTCGAGGCACGACTTAAAGGCATAAGCACATACTAGAATGATCTCAAGTATGGTATCTTTTCACAACTCATGTAAAAGAGGGGATGAAAAAGTAAAAGAGTAGTTGGCTTACACTCGCCACGTCACACAATGTAATACATTAACATATATAATCCAAATAACATCAGAGTTTGACTACGGACGAAGATCCAAATGAAAGATACCATAAATAAATCAACACAAGGTCTGATCGCCCCTAGTAGAAGCCACTACTGATCGTCGGGATAAGACACATAGTAACGTCCACGCTGTTCATCAAACTCCCAATATAGCTCTGTCCCATCACATGCATAGTTCTCATCGGTACCTGCATCTGGTGTTGTGTTGAACCTGTGAGCCACAGAGGACTCAGCGATCCCGAACCCGGGTAACAATACTATCAATGCCTTAGGTGTGGAAAAGGCATAAAACAAGGTTGCGGCAGGACTAGCACTAACTTACGGGTTTAGAGCGAGAAGAGAACAAGTGCCAACGATCGACAAAGTGATCACGAAGTGATCCTAACTACTCATGGCCAAACATAACCCCACCGTGTTCACTTCCCGAACCCCTTCAGAAAGAGACCATCACGGTTACTCACGCAGGTAGTGTATTCTGAACATGGTGTCAAGTTATCTACAATCGGATATTAACAAATTCCCATCTGCCACATAACCGCGGGCATGACTTTCGAAAGATCAAACCCTGTAGGGGTGTCCCAACTTAGCCCATCACAAGCTCATGATCTGCGGAGTCGCAACTCCAAGGTGGGAAGACCCGAGTATTCTCGGAATCCCGTGCTCAAGATATTCCGACAAAGGTAAAACTAATCCAGCAAGACCTCCCGGTGTGCCGACCCCCTGATAGTAGCCGCACGTATCTAGTCTCAGGCCACGACCGGATGGGTGATCATACAGGTAATACCAAATACCTCGGGTTTCCTCAAGACGGCCCCGCATAACCCCCAGTTTGGACCAACACTCATGAGGAGCACTGACCCGGGTCGTAAAATTAAGTCCTCAGGGTCCGGAAAGTCCCTACGCAAGTTATTTAGTTATGGCAAATGTAAAACCAATGTCGGGCCTTGCTGGAGAAGCTTTAGCGCTAAGCGGGTTATCGAGGGGGGCCCATAAACCCCAACCGTGTTAGGGACGCAAAATCAAGGAACATAACACCGGTTTAACGGTTCCTAGGGCGGCATGAGTGGAACAAAACACCAAGCAAGAGGCTTAGCCTTCCACCCATTACCAATATATAGATGATTTAGTTTAACAGATCATATATTGTGATAACCCAACAATAACTTCATCATGAAGCAAGAATCTTCAAGTCTTCACCTGCAACTAACAACGGTATAAGAGGGGCTGAGCGATGCTTACGTAGCCCAACAACGGTTTGCTAGGTGGGTGGTTAGAGAGTTTCATGGCAACAATAGGAGGCTGACAAACAGACATAGGCATCGAGGCAATATCTAAAGAGCGAGACATCTAGCATAGGCAAAGATAGTAGTGATATCTAGGAATGGTCATCTTGCCTGTTGATTCCACGGAGGGATCGTAACCTTGCTCCTCAAACTCAGCCTCGGTAGTAAACTCGAACTCCGAATAGGCTCCCGGCTCTACTCAACACAAGAACACAACACGGCACAACATCAAACACGGTGCAATGCACAAACAACATGATGCAAGTATGATGTGTGTATGCATGAGGAAGCTCTTGAGCCTAAGGAGAAGATGATGGAACAGGCCTCATCTTGGAAAACCAAGCAAGCCACTGGATAGAGGGGAAGATTTCAATTGAAATCGATATAAAGATCACCGGAAACGGATGCACGGTTTTCAAATGGCAAGCAAAACAAAATTCACACAAAACTGTAGTTCACAGCAACATGGCATCTTTGGAGCAAGAAATAATTATGCTACAACACTCAAACATGGAGAAAAAGGGCATGGATGTGAAATAGACATGATACTCAACAAGCATGAACTTAGAACACACCCAAAAACCTACTGGAACACAATTAACCAAGCTTGGCAAGCTGCAATAAATTTATCGAGACTTGGCCAAAATCTGGGAATGCAAAAACATCATCACGATGCTGCCTTCGGAGGCACAAAACCACAATCATATCAACTCCACTAAGTATATAAAGATCATGGACATGTAATAGACATAGCATACATCAAACAACTCCACTGGAGCAACTCCATAGGAGGCATGGATCAATAACAACAAGCTTCACCAAATTGATCATGCTGATAAAAACCTGACAGGTAAATTTATAGCAACTTGAAAGCAAGAAATAAATAAGCTATAGCAGGCCATATATTCAAATAAGGGCATGGATGGATAGAACATAACATGCACAACAAGACATGATCATTTGACATACTAAACCATGCATGGATTTGAGTGAGGCATTAAGCAGACATAGCATCAGGTTTAACAGATTCCAGACTTAGCAGTTTTTTCACTAAGTATAAAACAGTAACATTGGCATGGAATGTTTACAAGCTTGTTTAACTCACCTCAAGGCATATCATGGAAAATGGATTGCGCCACAGCAAAGACCATATGAATGAGCTTCTAAAACATATTGGCATGATCTTCTTCATTCTTGGAGAATACCAAGATGTCATCCAGATAGATGAGAACAAATTCATTGGTGTAGGGGTTGAATATGAAGTGCATCATCCTTGAGAAGGTGGGTGGAGCATTTTCAAGGCCGAAAGACATGACCGTGTATTCATAGGAGCCATAGCTTGTTCTGAAAGCGGACTTGTGAATATCCTCTACACGGATACGAATCTGATGGTAACCAATCTTGAGATCGAGATTTGAGAACACATTTGCTCTTTTGAGCTGCTCGAACAATTCATTGATATTGGGGAGCGGATACTTATTCTTTATTATCTTCTTGTTCAATGGCCGGTAATCAACACAAAGGCGTTCCGTGCCATCCTTCTTCTTGACAAATAGAACACCACAACCCCAAGGAGAAGTACTAGGCCTTATTAGACCCATACGTTCTTGCTCATCGAGTTGTTTCTTCTGCTCCTTCAACTCATCAGGAGAAAGCTTGTACGGACGCCGACATGCTGGCTCGGTACCAGGCTCGAGTTCAATGACGAATTCAACTTGACGATGGGGAGGCATGCCTGGAAGCTCTTCAGGGAATACATCTTCATATTCATTGACCACCGAAATCTGAGAAATGGCAATAATCTCGTGTTGGGGAACGAAGCATGGGAAACAAAAATTTTTCCTACGTTCACCAAGATCAATCTAGGAGATGCATCTACGAGGGGAGAGTTGGATCCACATACCCTTGTAGATCGCTAAGCGGAAGCGTTCAAGAACGCGGTTGATGGAGTCGTACTCGCCGCGATTCAGATCGCCGAAGATCCAAGCACCGAAGCAACGGTGCCTCCGCGTTCTTCACACGTACAGCTCGGGGACGTCTCCTCCTTCTTGATCCAGCAAGGGGGAAGGAGAGGTTGATGGAGACACCGGCAGCACGACGGCGTGGTGGTGATGGTGGTGGAGGATTCCAGCAGGGCTTCGCCAAGCACCGCGGGAAGACGAAGATGGATGTGGGAGAGGGAGGGCAGCACCGAGGCACGAACGTGTGTGGCTGCCCTCCCTCTGCCTCTCTTTATATAGGGGGAGTAGAGGGGAGGGGGTGCCTTAGGGTTTACCCCTAGGGGCGGCGGCCAAGTGGAGATGGGGGGGGGGCGGCGGCCAGGGCTGCGCCAGGGTTAGGGCTCCCCCCCCCCAGGTGCCTTGCCCCCCAAGCTAGGGGGTGCGGCAGCCCTAGGAGGGGCCAGCCCCCCTTGCGCATGAGGAGAGGGCCCAGGGGGGCGCACAGCCCTATGAGGGCTGTTGGGTCCCCCCTATGTGGCCCATTAGGCCCGAAACTCCTTTCGGGACCCCGAAACCCCTTTCGGTCATCCGCCGTCTTCCCGATACTCCCCGGAACACTTCCGGACTCCGAAACCTTTCATCCTATATATCAATCTTTGTCCCCGGACCATTCCGGAGACCCTCGTCACGTCCGAGATCTCATCCGGGACTCCGAACAACCTTCGGTAACCATGCACTGTTCTCACTAACAACCCTAGCGTCACCGAACCTTAAGTGTGTAGACCCTGCGGGTTCGGAAACTATGCAGACATGACCGAGACACTCCCAGGTCAATAACCAATAGCGGGATCTGGATACCCATATTGGTTCCCACATGTTCCTCGATGATCTCATCGGATGAACCACGATGTCAAGGATTCAGGCAATCCCGTATACAGTTCCCTTTGTCTCGTCGGTATGTTACTTGCCCGAGATTCGATCGTCGGTATCTCTATACCTAGTTCAATCTCGTTACCGGAAAGTCTCTTTACTCGTTACCGTAATACATAATCCCGTGACTAACTACTTAATCACTTTGAGCTCATTGAGATGATGTATTACCGAGTGGGCCCGGAGATACCTCTCCGTCACACGGAGTGACAAATCCCAGTCTCGATCCATGTCAACTCAACAGACACCTTCGGAAATACCTGTAGAGTACCTTTATAGTCACCCAGTTACGTTGCGACGTTTGGTACACACAAAGCACTCCTACGGTGTCAGTGAGTTACATGATCTCATGGTCATAGGAACTTATACTTGACATGCAGAAAACTATAGCGATAACTGATACGATCAAAAGCTATGTTTAACGTTTGGGTCTCGTCCATCACATCATTCTCCTAATGATGTGATCCCGTTATCAAATGACAACTCATGTCTATGACCTGGAAACCGCGGTCATCTTTGATCAACGAGCTAGTCCTGAAGAGGCTTACTAGGGACACAAAGTTTGTCTATTCATCCACACATGCATTTGAGTTTCCAATCAATACAGTTATAGCATGGATAATAAACGATTATCATGAACAAGGAAATATAATAATAACTCTTTTATTATTGCCTCTAGGGCATATTTCCAACAGTCTCCCACTTGCACTAGAGTCAATAATCTAGCATTACAAGGTAATGAACCTAACACCCATAGAGTCTTGGTGTTGATCATGCTTAGCCCGTGGAAGAGGCTTAGTCAACGGATCTGCAACATTCAAATCCGTGTGTACTTTGCAAGTGCTTATGTCCTCCTCCTTGACTGAATCGCGGATGGAATTGAAGCGTCGCTTTATGTGTCTGGTCCTCTTCTGAAACCTTGGTTCCTTGGCTAGAGCAATGGCACCAGTGTTGTCACAGAACAGAGTCATTGGGTTTAGTGCACTAGGCACAACTCCAAGATCTGTCATGAACTCCTTCATCCAGACACCTTCCTTTGCCGCCTCCGAGGCAGCTATGTACTCCGCTTCGCATGTAGAATCGGCTACCACGCTCTGCTTGGAACTGCACCAGCTTACCGCTCCCCCGTTGAGAATATATACGTATCCGGTTTGAGACTTAGAGTCATCCGGATCAGTGTCAAAACTTGCATCGACGTAACCCTTTACGACGAGCTCTTGATCACCTCCATAAACGAGAAACATTTCCTTAGTCCTTTTCAGGTACTTTAGGATATTCTTGACCGCTGTCCAGTGATCCATACCAGGATTACTTTGAAACCTTCCGGCCATACTTATGGCAAGGCTGACATCTGGTCTTGTGCACAACATTGCATACATGATAGAGCCTATGGCTGAAGCATAGGGGACGACACTCATCTTTTCTCTATCTTCCGCAGTCACTGGGCATTGAGTCTCACTCAACTTTGTACCTTGCAATACCGGCAAGAACCCCTTCTTGGATTGATCCATTTTGAACTTCTTCAAAACTTTATCAAGGTATGTACTTTGTGAAAGTCCTATCAAGCGTCTTGATCTATCTCTATAGATCTTGATGCCCAATATGAAAGCAGCTTCACCGAGATCCTTCATCGAAAAACTCTTGTTCAAATACCCCTTCACGCTATCCAAAAATTCTATATTGTTTCCAATCAGCAATATGTCATCCACATATAATATTAGAAACGCTATAGAGCTCCCACTCACTTTCTTGTAAATACAAGCTTCATTGTAAACTTGTACAAACCCAAATGCTTTGATCACCTCATCAAAGCGAAGATTCCAACTCCGAGATGCCTGCACCAGCCCATAAATGGAACGCTGGAGCCTGCATACTTTGTCAGCATTCTCTGGATCGACAAAACCTTCCGGTTGCATCATATACAACTCTTCCTTAAGAAAACCGTTAAGGAATGCTGTTTTGACATCCATCTGCCAAATTTCATAATCGAAATATGCAGCTATTGCTAACATGATTCGGACGGATTTAAGCATCGCTACGGGTGAGAAAGTCTCATCGTAGTCAATCCCTTGAACTTGTGAAAAACCCTTTGCCACAAGTCGAGCTTTATACACGGTGACATTACCGTCAGCGTCCGTCTTCCTCTTAAAAATCCATTTATTCTGAATGGCCTTCCGCCCTTCAGGTAATACTTCCAAAGTCCATACTTTGTTTTCATACATGGATCCCATCTCGGATTTCATGGCCTCTAACCATTTGTTGGAATCCGGGCCCACCATCGCTTCTCCATAGCTCGTAGGTTCACCGTTGTCTAACAACATGACCTCCAAGACAGGGTTACCATACCACTCAGGTGCAGTGCGTACCCTTGTCGACCTACGAGGTTCGGTAGTAACTTCATCAGAAGCTTCTTGATCATCATCATTGGCTTCCTCTTCAACCGCTGCAGGCTCCACAAAAACATCTTTCTGTGCTGCGCAACTCTCTGGTTGAAGCAGAGGTTCAATAACCTCATCAAGTTCTACCTTCCTCCCACTCAATTCTTTCGAGAGAAACTCTTTCTCGAGAAAGGACCCGTTCTTAGCGACAAACACTTTGCCTTCGGATCTGAGATAGAAGGCGTACCCAACAGTTTCTTTTGGGTATCCTATGAAGACACATTTGTCCGCTTTGGGTTCGAGCTTTTCTGGCTGAAGCCTTTTGACATAAGCATCGCAACCCCAAACCTTGAGAAAAGACAACTTAGGTTTCTTACCAAACCATAGTTCATACGGTGTTGTCTCAACGGACTTGGATGGAGCCCTATTTAAAGTGAATGCAGCTGTCTCTAACGCATATCCCCAAAACGATAGTGGCAAATCGGCAAAAGACATCATAGAACGCACCATATCTAATAGGGTTCGATTACGATGTTCGGACACACCATTACGCTGTGGTGTTCCAGGTGGCGTCAACTGTGAAACGATTCCACATTTTCTTAAGTGATTGCCAAACTCATAACTCAGATATTCTCCCCCTCGATCAGATCGTAGGAACTTGATCTTCTTGTTACGATGATTTTCAACTTCACTCTGAAATTGCTTGAACTTTTCAAAAGTTTCAGACTTATGCTTCATTAAGTAAATATACCCATATCTACTTAAGTCGTCAGTGAAGGTGAGAAAATAACGATATCCACCGCGCGCCGTGACACTCATCGGACCACACACATCAGTATGTATGATTTCCAAGAAGTCACTTGCCCGTTCCATTGTCCCTGAAAACGGGGTCCTCGTCATCTTGCCCATGAGGCACGGCTCGCATGTGTCAAGTGATTCAAAATCAAGAGACTCCAAAAGTCCATCAGCATGGAGCTTCCTCATGCGTTTCACGCCGATATGACCCAGACGGCAGTGCCACAAGTAAGTGGTATTATCATTATCAACTCTACATCTTTTGGCATCAATGTTATGAACATGTGTATCATCACTATCGAGATTCAATAAGAATAAACCCCTCACTTCGGGTGCATGACCATAAAAGATATTACCCATATAAATAGAACAACCTTTATTCTCTGATTTAAATGAGTAACCGTCTCGCATCAAACAAGATCCAGATATAATGTTCATGCTTAACGCAGGCACTAAATAACAATTATTCAGGTTCATAACTAATCCCGATGGTAATCGAAGAGCGAGCGTGCCGACGGCGATCACATCAACCTTGGAACCATTTCCCACGCGCATCGTCACTTCGTCCTTCGCCAGCCTCCGTTTATTCCGCAGTTCCTGTTTAGAGTTGCAAATGTGAGCAACCGAACTGGTATCAAATACCCAGGCACTACAACGAGAGTTGGTAAGGTACACATCAATAACATGTATATCACATATACCTTGCTTGTTGTTGTTGTTGGCCCCCTTCTTGTCTGCCAGATACTTGGGGCAGTTCCGCTTCCAGTGGCCGTTCCCCTTGCAATAGAAACACTCAGTCTCTGGCTTGGGCCCAGCATTGGGTTTCTTCACGGGATGAGCAACTGCCTTGCCACCCTTCTTAGAGTTACCCTTCTTGCCCTTGCCATTCTTCTTGAAACTGGTGGTTTTATTGACCATCAACACTTGATACTCCTTCTGGATGTCTGCCTCAGCGACTTTCAGCATCGAAAACAGCTCGGCGATGGTTTTGTTCATCCCTTGCATGTTATACTGCTGTACGAAGCTCTTGTAGCTAGGCGGGAGTGACTGGAGAATTCTGTCAATGATAGCCTCATCCGGGAACACAAGTCCTAGATCAGCTATGCGGGTATAGTACCCAGACATCTTCAGTAAGTGCTCACTGACAGACGAATTCTCCTCCATCTTGCAAGCAAAGAATTTATCGGTGGTCTCGTACCTCTCGATATTGGCATTCTTTTCAAAGATGAACTTCAACTCCTGGAACATCTCATATGCTCCATGACGTTCAAAACGCCTTTGAAGTCCTCCTTCCAAGCTATACAATATGGCACACTGCACTACTGAGTAGTCATCCGAACGCGACTGCCAGGCGTTCATAACGTCCGCAGAGGCCTGAGGAGCGGGGGGTTCACCTAGCGGTGCATTTAGGACATAAACCTTTTGGGCAGCTGTGAGGATGATCCTCAGATTGCGGAGCCAGTCCGCAAAGTTGCTCCCATCATCTTTCAGTTTAGCTTTCTCTAGGAACGCATTAAAATTCAGGGGAGCTACTGCGCGAGCCATCTACAACAAAAGATTTGCAAAGACATTTTAGACTATTGTTCATGATAAGTGAGTTATTACCTAATCAAATTATTTATAACTCCCACTCAAATTGACATCCCTCTGGTCATTCGAGCGTGACATGATCCAGATTCACCAACCCAAGTCCGATCATCACGTGAGATGAGGTGGTGTCAATGGTGAACATCTACATGTTGATCATATCTACTATATGACTCATGCTCGACCTTTCGATCTTCCGTGTTCCGAGGCCATGTCTGTACATGCTAGGCTCGTCAAGTCTAACCCGAGTGTTCTGCATGTGCAAAACTGGCTTGCACCCGTTGTATGCGAAGTAGAGTCTATCACACCCGATCATCACGTGGTGCTTCGAAACGACGAACCTTCGCAACGGCGCACACTCGGGGGGAACACAATTTTATCTTGAAATTTTAGTGAAGGATCATCTTATAATGCTACCGTCGTCCTAAGCAAAATAAGATGCATAAAAGGATTAACATCACATGCAAATCATAAGTGACATGATATGGCCATCAACTCGTGCTTTTGATCTCCATCTCCAAAGCACCGGCATGATCTCCATCGTCACCGGCGCCACACCATGATCCCCATCATCATGATCTCCATCATCGTGTCGCCATCGGGGTTGTCGCGCGCCCACCATGCTCTTACTACTATTGCTACCGTTTAGCGATAAAGTAAAGCATTACAAAGCGCTTAATGATTGACACGCAGGTCATACAAAAATTAAAGACAACCCTATGGCTCCTGCCGGTTGCCGTATACATCGACATGCAAGTCGATATTAACTATTACAACATGATCATCTCATACATCAAATATATCTCATCATGTCATTGGCCATATCATATCACATACATACCCTGCAAAAACAAGTTAGACGTCCTCTAATTTGTTGTTGCATGTTTTACGTGGCTGCTATGGGTATCTAGCAAGAACGCTTCTTACCTACGCAAAGCCACAACGGTGATATTCAAGTTGCTATTTAACCTTCTACAGGGACCGCCTTGTTCTATTCCGATTCAACTAAGATAGGAGAGACAGACACCCGCCAGCCATCTTATGCAACAAAAGTCACATGTCTATCGATGGAACCGGTCTCATGTACGTGGACATGTAAAGTTGGTCTGGGCCGCTTCATCCCATAATACCGCTGAATCAAGAAAGACTAAGGAGGGAAGCAATCTAAACATCAACGTCCACAAACCCTTTTGTGTTCTACTCGTGAAAGCATCTACGCAAGATCCTAGCTCTGATACCACTGTTGGGGAACGAAGCATGGGAAACAAAAAAATTTCCTACGTTCACCAAGATCAATCTAGGAGATGCATCTACGAGGGGAGAGTTGGATCCACATACCCTTGTAGATCGCTAAGCGGAAGCGTTCAAGAACGCGGTTGATGGAGTCGTACTCGCCGCGATTCAGATCCCCGAAGATCCAAGCACCGAAGCAACGGTGCCTCCGCGTTCTTCACACGTACAGCTCGGGGACGTCTCCTCCTTCTTGATCCAGCAAGGGAGAAGGAGAGGTTGATGGAGACACCGGCAGCACGACGGCGTGGTGGTGATGGTGGTGGAGGATTCCAGCAGGGCTTCGCCAAGCACCGCGGGAAGACGAAGATGGATGTGGGAGAGGGAGGGCAGCACCGAGGCACGAACGTGTGTGGCTGCCCTCCCTCTGCCTCTCTTTATATAGGGGGAGTAGAGGGGAGGGGGTGCCCTAGGGTTTACCCCTAGGGGCGGCGGCCAAGTGGAGATGGGGGGGCGGCGGCCAGGGCTGCGCCAGGGTTAGGGCTTCCCCCCCCCCCCCAGGTGCCTTGCCCCCCAAGCTAGGGGGTGCGGCAGCCCTAGGAGGGGCCAGCCCCCCTTGCGCATGAGGAGAGGGCCCAGGGGGGGCGCACAGCCCTATGAGGGCTGTTGGGTCCCCCCTATGTGGCCCATTAGGCCCGAAACTCCTTCCGGGACCCCGAAACCCCTTTCGGTCATCCGCCGTCTTCCCGATACTCCCCGGAACACTTCCGGACTCCGAAACCTTTCATCCTATATATCAATCTTCGTCCCCGGACCATTCCGGAGACCCTCGTCACGTCCGAGATCTCATCCGGGACTCCGAACAACCTTCGGTAACCATGCACTGTTCTCACTAACAACCCTAGCGTCACCGAACCTTAAGTGTGTAGACCCTGCGGGTTCGGAAACTATGCAGACATGACCGAGACACTCCCAGGTCAATAACCAATAGCGGGATCTGGATACCCATATTGGTTCCCACATGTTCCTCGATGATCTCATCGGATGAACCACGATGTCAAGGATTCAGGCAATCCCGTATACAGTTCCCTTTGTCTCGTCGGTATGTTACTTGCCCGAGATTCGATCGTCGGTATCTCTATACCTAGTTCAATCTCGTTACCGGAAAGTCTCTTTACTCGTTACCGTAATACATAATCCCGTGACTAACTACTTAATCACTTTGAGCTCATTGAGATGATGTATTACCGAGTGGGCCCGGAGATACCTCTCCGTCACACGGAGTGACAAATCCCAGTCTCGATCCATGTCAACTCAACAGACACCTTCGGAAATACCTGTAGAGTACCTTTATAGTCACCCAGTTACGTTGCGACGTTTGGTACACACAAAGCACTCCTACGGTGTCAGTGAGTTACATGATCTCATGGTCATAGGAACTTATACTTGACATGCAGAAAACTATAGCGATAACTGATACGATCAAAAGCTATGTTTAACGTTTGGGTCTCGTCCATCACATCATTCTCCTAATGATGTGATCCCGTTATCAAATGACAACTCATGTCTATGACCTGGAAACCGCGGTCATCTTTGATCAACGAGCTAGTCCTGAAGAGGCTTACTAGGGACACAAAGTTTGTCTATTCATCCACACATGCATTTGAGTTTCCAATCAATACAGTTATAGCATGGATAATAAACGATTATCATGAACAAGGAAATATAATAATAACTCTTTTATTATTGCCTCTAGGGCATATTTCCAACATCTCGCCCTTGTCATTGATAGAGAATAGCCTGATTGTGTTATCTCGAGAGGCGAAGATAATCACGTCTTCGTCAGGATGAGTAAGCTTGACTTCCTTATTTGCACAATCAATGTTTGCATCATGCTTGGAGAGCCAATCCATCCCAAGCATAAGATCAATGTCGGAGTTGCTGAGAATAACCGGAGAAACTGTCACACCCTGATTTTCATGCCACAACACTTAAGCTATTAATCATGCTAAAAATGTGGATTGACAAAAACTTTTGAATGTTTTGGGTCATTGCTTGATTTGATTTTTGTCTGCTGTTTGCTAGTGCTCTAAAAATCAAATAAATCATCCAACTCTTATACTTCATCTCCTTGATCCAAAACCTTTTCCCAATGATCATGCCATGTGTATAGACCAGTATAGTATTTTCTTATAAAAATATTTTGGCCAAATAGTATTTTCTAAAATTAGTTTTCAAAAAACCCCTGAATTGAGGTTTGCACTACAAGTACCTTATTTAGGGTGTGAAAAATCTTTCAAAAGGTATATTTGAATCCTATTAGGTATAGGACTCCTATAAACCACAAAATTATAATTTTAAAAGTTATTTTTATATTTTATTTAAAAGCTTTTTCTTAAGGCCAGAAATGGTCTTTAATAGGGAAAAATTATTTAATTATTTCAAAAATATTTGCCAAAATTCAGGGAAACTCATAGGACATATATTGTCCATATGTAAGAGTTTCAACACATGGTCATGTTCAAAATATTGGACAAATCCTTCATTAACCCTTTCTGGATATTTCAAGCTTTTGAAATATTACAAAGGAAATATTCTCCAAAAATTCCAGGGAAATTCTATCATGTCAAATATGACATATTTGATGATCTTACAAAGCCTCATGCCTTGAAGATCAAGGAAACATCATCTATTCCCCTCAAAACTATTTCTGTCCATTTTGAAGTTTGAGCAACTTTACATTGCCAAACTTGTCCAAATGCCCTCAAACTTGGTGCACATGCTCAAATGATGTAAATATGCATCTATGCTAAATGGCAAAAGTATTGGAGAAGCATAACTTGATCTAAGTGCCCCAAAACCCTTTCTGACCAGATCCAAATTTGAACAACTCTACATTGCCAACTTTTTACTTGGGGCCTCAAATTTTGTGGACATTCTCACAAACCCAAATGATGACACTACACAAAGTGGTGCATCAAGGGGAGATGATTTGCTTAACTTAATCTTGGAGAATCCATTTCTGTTGATTTCTAGGGTTTACAAAAGTTGCATTGGCAACTTTGCCCAAATGAGCTCAAATTTGGTGGAAGGGCCTAAATGTATGTGACATATGATCCTGTTAAGTCTCATGTCAACTGGAAGTCATTTGCTTGCCCAAAACCACATCAAACACCTTCTGCCATTTTACCAAAACCACTGTTTTGCTCCCTTTTACTATTCTACTTGAGCTCAACTTTTTACCATAGCTGCTCCTAGTCACCTTCTACCTCCAGGAACTCCTTCTCCTACACAGCTCAATGATTGAGGGGGGTGAAACCCCATTTTACATCTCTGAACCTCCATTTTCACCTCTACCTCTCAGCACATTCCCCTTCTAGAAGCTCACCAGGTCATCCAAGACCAAAACCTCTTTGTTTACTCCTCCCCTGACCCCCTAGACATCATTGGGAAAAGTGGGCGCGTCCAGAGCGGTGAGGACACGGCCATGCCGGCCATACGGGCGCTCAGGAGCACGCTACATTGTGCCCCCGCACTGTAGCTGCGTCCTGCCCGAGGCACCCGACAGCCTAGGGCGTTGGGATCGTGTCCCCCGAGGCCACCTCGACGTCCGGGACACGGCAGCTGGTCGGCCCCCTCCTTCCTCTCTCTCTCTCCGGCCCATGCTCGCACGCGCACCATGGTCACCGAGAGCTCCAATGAGCACGCACACACGCGCGCTGCCCTGGCGCATCCCCGCTCCTCCTCTCTCTTTCTCTAGGCCTGGACCAACCCCATGAACACCCCGAACACACCCACGGGCGCCCCCGGGGCTTGCAGCGACGGGAACAAGCTCACCGGCGCACGAGACCTCGGTGGACCGTCGCCCACCTATTTATAGGGCACCCCAGACTCTCCTCGTGGATCCATTTGCCCCCTCTCCCTCTAGTGCACCTCCCCGACAGGCTTACTGCTCTCCCCGTGCCCTCCAGCCATCTCTATGGCCGGAGCAGAGCCGCCGGCCGCCGCTTAAATTCGTGGGCCTCGACCTTTCTCTCTTCCCCCTGAGCACTCCCGCACCTTCTCCTCACCAGCGCCAACTCACCCCGTGCTCCATCCTCTCCTCCTCGTGCTTTCCCCGCAATGCCAAACACCGCTATCACCGCCGTCCGCCGCTGCCGATGTGCTGCTCGCGTCCGACCACCCCATCGGTCCTGGCGCACCTCTCTGAATGCGGCGTGGCCTCCTGAACCCGCCGGTGTGCTGGGCGTCGCCGGAGGTAGCTGGGATCGCCGGGGGGAAACGCCGGCGCCGCTCGGCCTCGCCTCCCCTGCCTCTGCTCTGTTCGAGCGGGAGGTAGGCTACGGCCTGAGAGCTGGGCCCCGCGCGTCAGTGAACCAGCGGGAGGGCCCCGCCCGTTTAAGTGGAGGCGGCGACAGGAGAGCCCGTCTCTCCCGTACGAAGGCGCACTTGCGGGAAGCCGCTTTTGACGTCGCCCGTGCGCCGCGAGGCTGAGCATCTGGGCCGGCCCAGTGGCTATCCTGCGCCCTGTGCATGCCTTAGGTAAATCCTAAACCCTTTTTCCTTTTTATTTCACCAGACAACTTCATAAATCCATTAATAATTCAAATGAACTCCAAATTTGATGATTCAAATTTCTTCTGGCTCCATAAATCATGCTCTATAACATGGAGCAACATGCACATTTTTCCAGAGACTTTTCCTTGACAAATATTTATCAAATGTCATTTTTCTATTTCTATGATAAACTTTGGAAAATCACAGAGAGCTCAAATTTGATCCAAATGAAGTGGTTCAAATTCCTAGGTTCTTGTCATATCCAAACTTAGTTTTGGAACATTTTTATTAATACTTTCTGTACCCCACCAAATAATGAGCCATTTCTTCATATTTATCAACTTTCCAAAATCCTAGGAAATTCATTTGAACTCCAAATCCAGTGAAACCAACTCCTAGATGCTTCTAAAATCATGACTTGTTAAATGGGTGCCTTTGCTCATTTTTCAAAAATATATTTCTGTACACTTCTTTCAAATCCATAAACCCGTTGATTCCATCATATTGAAATGTTCCAAACTATCCATTGATCCAATACCTATGAAACCATCTTGGTCATTTCTAATATGACCAGAGGTATCCTAGAAAAGTCCAACTCCTGTTTTTAGAGCACTTTTATATTTTTCTTGATGTGTTGCTTATTATGATTGTTTCCATCGTTAGTTGACGAAATAAACGGAGTACTCGGAGATGGACCAGAAGGATTGAAGACTCGGAAGGACAAGGCAAGTAGCCCTTTGACCATGTTCGAGAAACCTTTTATGCATGTCTCATAGCACCTTATTATCAATGCATCGGAATCATGTAGAGGTGGCGACCACTTTGGTTGGTACCTTTGTTACTTTACTATTGAAACTTGCATCAAACATGAACTTACCTTCCTATGAGGGTTATGTGGGTGGGAGTAGATAGATATATGCTATAGTAGTTGGCTACGCAAAAATGGGTCAGAGTTATGCATGGAAAGAAACAAGTGCGGTTTGACATACTTGCAAATAACCCAGTGGCTGCCACTAATGCCCCTGGTAGATGATGAGAAACTAGGGCACTACTTGGTAGAGAAGTAGTGTGCCGAGGCTTGATGAAAGTGTTGTTTACAGAGATGGATTAGATTTATGTGTGACTACCATCCCAACCAAACATGCGCAACCACTCTACCCTTATATGGGAAAGGGCATTATTGATTACCTAGGTCGATACTAGCATGGTGCCCGCATTACTAGTGACGGGGGTGACATGAGGTCACTCTCGGGACGGGGTCGTGCTTGGATAGGTGGCCATGACTGTCTTTACAGGGCACCGGACACACCGTTGGTACCCCGTGTCAGTGGTATGTGATGAATATGGGAGCAAGGCTCCGCAATTTTTAAGATGTGAAATGTTTGGCGCGGGGCTGTTACCAATCGAGTGGACTATGTGTTAGTGTCGTCTAGGGAAAGATAGTGATCGGGTGCTTGCCCCGGGTACTTGAGGTACCGCGGGTCGTGAATGACACGGAAGTTCCCCGAATCTTGTGGGTAAAGTGTGCAACCTCTGCAGAGTGTAAAACTATTCGAATAGCCGTATCCACGGTCAAGGACAGTTGGGTGGTGCTACTTAGACTATGTCCATAAGTTTCTAGAACAACAACACGGTTTGGGTAAATCTGTTGATGTGATTGTGAGAAAATCCAGATGAGCGTGAGCAAGAGTTGTTCGTGACTCTTTCTCGATATTGATGTCTGAAACCTCCTGATACTTGTTGCAGACACATACATGTCCATGTTATATGTTGATCATACTTGCATATGAAAAACTAGCTTTCCGCAAAACTGTCAATTTAGCAGTAGAGCCTTGCATAATTATTCTGTCATCACACTTGGGTTGCTTGCGAGTACATTCAAAGTACTCATTGGCTTGCCACTGGTTATTTTATTGGCCACGCATGAGAGAACAGGATATGATGAAGATTTCTTGGTGACGAGCATGCGAGCTAGGACGCTTCCCAGTCAGAATGCCTGTAGGGTTAAGGCAGATGGCATGGGTCCAAGTTATTATTGAAGATTTCCGCTGCGATGATATACTCAAGACTTGACCATAATGGTCCTATTTGTATAATATGGTATGTATGGATGTAAGACTCTTGTTATTCAGCTTCTGTGTGTTCAGTGAGCATTGATCTCTGGGATCACTGTACACGTGCATTCGGTGATCACGACTTATGAGTCGGGGTCCCCACAGAGGTGGTATCAGTGCCATCCTGACTGTAGGAAGCCTTAGTTAGCATGGTCGTTAGTTATGGTAAAACTATTTCCAAAACTATTACTAGTTTTCAAAACTATATATATACTTCTCTCCCTTCTCAGTTTTTCAAAAACTAGGCTATACTTGATCTCTTCCCCTTCAAAACTTTTGGTTGTTAGAACCCCTATGCCCCTGACCACTGGATTTTCTGTAATCCATGTGGAGTACACCTTGCCAAACACTCACCCACCTCTTCTGAACGCAAGAGTGGCGACACCACGACAAGACGATACCAATAGAAAATCCATCCTCCAGGAATGAGGACATGAAAACCCAGAAGATGGTGGCACCCTTGACAGTGCCCCAGGATGATGCAACATTGGCCTACGATGACCAGGGTATGGGTTATGCAAGACCATGATATACCTCGCTAATAGAGTAACCTTGTCACTACCGTTGTTGTACCGGCAACCACCGGTGGATGAGAACCTCGCCATTTGGTCCGCCTCACTATAGTGAGCACGAAAACGATTCTCTTCGTCCCCCGCTCTTGGTGTCGATGTTGTCACCAACGAAAACGACATGTTGGACCTCTATTATGCCTTGTTATTGTCATTGCATACGGATTGCCTACCTGGTACCCTCGACGCCCCAGAAGGCACAAGGGATCGTCATGATTAAAGAGATGAGAGAAGACCAAGTCAACGCCAGCTACAAGGAGACATCGTCACCACATCATCTCATCAGGCGAGAAGTTGTTGAAGATTCTTTAGGCTCAACCCGGATCGTTTACAAGGGACATAGCAACACCTGAGGAAACTCAGAAGACTGCACGAGGCACAAGTCACGACACTGAGTCCGAGAACCCCTAGGGTAGGATGAGTCGTGTACCCCCTATGCGCAGTCGAGTCCGTATGATGGTTCGAATAGAACCATGATTGTGTGTTGCTTGCTATTATTTGTTTGTGTTTTGATATAAGTCGCACTTTTGCCCTAGGCAACAAGTGCATGGCTATATCATCTTCCTTGCCTTGTTTCTTTTGTTTCGGCCTTTTTGCACCTGTTTGTTTGCACCTGCACTATAGAACCCCCTTTTAGGCATTCCCCTCCTCTATGCTACTTTTTCCCTCTCTTCTCTCTCCTCAACTGAAGACTCCTGCTACAACCTCCACGACCAAGTGCAACCCCGTAGAATTATGTTTAACCCTCCAGACTAGTAACCCATTCCTAGACCCTTTGAGGCTTCACGAGATACTCGAGCAGAAACTCTTAACCATGTGCTTAACCCATAGAATTGCAAGAGAACCAGTTAAGCCTCTATAACCTTGCACAACACTAGGTTCGTAATGGAACTAGTGGACACAGTGAGTGAGCACATTTTCATCCTAATATAGCACAAGAACTGATGATGCCATAGATAGGCCAATTTGAGGATATAAGACAGATGACTTGGTGGCTTTATATCAGTGACTTCGAGGAATTATCTGAGACCCTGATAGATTGTGAGGTTTTCATGTTGGTGGGATCATGATTAATGGGGTGGCGTAACTTTCATCACCCCGGAATAACTTGGGTTTGCAGGGCAATTGTGGTTGCAAGATGAAATTCTTGGAGGTGTAAGGATTTGACTTGATCAGATAATATTGATGGGAGATAGTTGACATTTTGAGGATGACTTGGGTATAGATGCTAAGTATGTCTACATGGTTCGGAGTAAATTGGATTTAGACCGATGATCATGATCATGATACCATGCTTCTCGGTGGACAATAAACTAGGAGATTGGATTATTTGTCGGAGTTGATTTAGGGATCTATATAATCATGACCTTGGAGTTTACTTGACCTGGATGTTGGGAATTTGGTGGACTTACTATCGTGATGCATAGCCCTTCCAAGTATTTGGGTATTTTGGGGACTCGAGATTTTGTGGAACACCGTAGACATGGGATTTGTAGAATTATTGGATTATGTGGTGATTTATGGAAATTACTGGGCTATTGGAGTTGATCTATAGGAAGGAAACAAAATTTTGGAGTGGCATATGACGTGCTTCCATAGAATAGAGATTCATTATTGTGAGCCTTGCAAGAATAGATTGAGGGCTTGGGTTGTGGAGTTTATTTTAAGCTTAGCAGCATGTATGACCTACCGATGGATTTTTGGGGAAGACATACATAAGGATTTGGGGATCGTAGACAAGTACAATTTTGTTAGACCGCCTCTTGAGAGTCATGAGGATATGTATGGCATGAGTGGTGATTGAAGTTGGTCTATGCGAGAAGATGCTTTTTCGTTCGGAGTACTAAATAGAGCTATTGGCATCTCAGAAACCTTGCTTAAGGATAAGATAATAAACGTTCACTCACCCACTGGAATCCTTGAAACCCTTTAGCCCCACCGAGCCACAACATGGTCAGATCCTGACCACAGCCTTGACTCTGAGTCAAGAAGACCTCTACCAATACTCAACTGAGACCACCACCAATACCACAGCCTACCTTGCGTACCCCATAGACTTCATGGAGTACTTGGACAAGTTAGTTGTCATCTTTATTTGGCAACATACTTGACTACCCAAAGATGAAGGGAGAGCTGTGCAGCTGGTTAGAAGACGATTGAAAGCCGACATGTCAAGAAGGAAGAACTACACCGACCACCGTCATCAAGAAGTAAACTCCTGCGTCCAAGACCGGGCGTATCTGCAAACCACTCCTCTCAAAGGGACCGAGCATTTCCGTGTCCAAGGGGGCGCTCATACCAAGATTTATCGACCTTCTTCAAGTTCGCTGCCAGACAAATAGTAGATGGCTACCAGCTAAACTTACCACCTGAGTTACCCTCCTTGCACCAAATTTTTCCACGAGTCACAACTCTGGAAATACTTTTGACTTCCTAACTAGTCGGTCCCCGCAAGGACATCGATCGCCGAGCCTTTGACATCTAGCTCAACCTAACCCATACAAGATACCCCTCAGCAACCTCCATCAAAGTGGGTAACAAGCAAGAATCCACACCACCAAGTACTTCAAGATTCCAGGGAGCACCACTCGGAAGCAGAACCAACAAGAAGAAGTGAAGACTACCCGGTATCCAAGACTCCGTATTCCTTTCCACGCCTAGTCTGGGAATCTCGGGGACGAGATTCTTGTAAGGGGGGTAGGTCTGTCACACCCTGATTTTCATGCCACAACACTTAAGCTATTAATCATGCTAAAAATGTGGATTGACAAAAACTTTTGAGTGTTTTGGGTCATTGCTTGATTTGATTTTGGTCTGCTGTTTGCTAGTGCTCTAAAAATCAAATAAATCTTCCAACTCTTATACTTCATTTCCTTGATCCAAAACCTTTTCCCAATGATCATGCCATGTGTATAGACCAGTATAGTATTTTCTTATAAAAATATTTTGGCCAAATAGTATTTTCTAAAATTAGTTTTCCAAAAAACCCTGAATTGAGGTTTGCACTACAACTACCTTAGTTAGGGTGTGAAAAATCTTTCAAAAGGTATATTTGAATCCTATTAGGTATAGGACTCCCATAAACCACAAAATTATAATTTTAAAAGTTATTTTTATATTTTATTTAAAAGCTTTTTCTTAAGGCCAGAAATGGTCTTTAATAGGGAAAAATTATTTAATTATTTCAAAAATATTTGCCAAAATTCAGGGAAACTCATAGGACATATATTGTCCATATATAAGAGTTTCAACACATGGTCATGTTCAAAATATTGGACAAATCCTTCATTAACCCTTTCTGGATATTTCAAGCTTTTAAAATATTTACAAAGGAAATATTCTCCAAAAATTCCAGCGAAATTCTATCATGTCAAATATGACATATTTGATGATCTTACAAAGCCTCATGCCTTGAAGATCAAGGAAACATCATCTATTCCCCTCAAAAGCATTTCTGTCCATTTTGAAGTTTGAGCAACTTTACATTGCCAAACTTGTCAAAATGCCCTCAAACTTGGTGCACATGCTCAAATGATGTAAATATGCATCTATGCTAAATGGCACAAGTATTGGAGAAGCATAACTTGATCTAAGTGCCCCAAAACCCTTTCTGACGAGATCCAAATTTGAACAACTCTACATTGCCAACTTTTTACTTGGGGCCTCATATTTTGCGGACATTCTCACAAACCCAAATGATGACACTACACCAAGTGGTGCATCAAGGGGAGATTATTTGCTTAACTTAATCTTGGAGAATCCATTTCTGTTGATTTCTAGGGTTTACAAAAGTTGCATTGGCAACTTTGCCCAAATGAGCTCAAATTTGGTGGAAGGGCCTAAATGTATGTGACATATGATCCTGTTAAGTCTCATGTCAACTGGAAGTCATTTGCTTGCCCAAAACCACATCAAACACCTTCTGCCATTTTACCAAAACCACTGTTTTGCTCCCTTTTACTATTCTACTTGAGCTCAACTTTTTACCATAGCTGCTCCTAGTCACCTTCTACCTCCAGGAACTCCTTCTCCTACACAGCTCAATGATTGAGGGGGGTGAAACCCCATTTTACATCTCTGAACCTCCATTTTCACCTCTACCTCTCAGCACATTCCCCTTCTAGAAGCTCACCAGGTCATCCAAGACCAAAACCTCTTTGTTTACTCCTCCCCTGACCCCCTAGACATCATTGGGCAAAGTGGGCGCGTCCACAGCGGTGAGGACACGGCCATGCTGGCCATACGGGCGCTTTGGAGCATGCTACAGCGTGCCCCTGCACTGTAGTTGCATCCTGCCCGAGGCACCCTACAGCCTAGGGCGTTGGGATCGTGTCCCCCGAGGCCACCTCGACGTCCGGGACACGGCAGCTGGTCGGCCCCCTCCTTCCTCTGTCTCTTCGGCCCCTGCTCGCACGCGCACCGTGGTCACCGAGAGCTCCAATGAGCACGCTCACGCGCGCGCTGCCCTGGCGCATCCCCGCTCCTCCTCTCTCTTTCTCTGGGCCTGGACCAACCCCACGAACACCCCGGACACACCCACGGGCGCCCCCGTGGCTTGCAGCGACGGAAACAAGCTCGCCGGCGCACGAGACCTCGATGGATCGTCGCCCACCTATTTATAGGGCACCCCAGACTCTCCTCGCGGCTCCATTTGCCCCCTCTCCCTCTAGTGCACCTCCCCGACAGGCCTACTGCTCTCCCCGTGCCCTCCAGCCATCTCTATGGCCGGAGCAGAGCCGCCGGCCGCCGCTTAAATTTGTGGGCTTCGACCTTTCTCTCTTCCCCCTGAGCACTCCCGCACCCTCTCCTCACCACCGCCAACTCACCCCGTGCTCCATCCTCTCCTCCTCGTGTTTTCCCCGCCATGCCAAACACCGCCATCACCGCTGTCCGCCGCGGCCGATGCGCTGCTCGCGTCCGACCACCCCAGCGGTCGTGGCGCACCTCTCTGGATGCGGTGTGGCCTCCTGAACCCACCGGTGTGCTGGGCGTCGCCGGAGGTAGCTGGGATCGCCGGGGGGAAACGCCGATGCCGCTCGGCCCCTTCTCCCCTGCCTCTGCTCTGTTCGAGCGGGAGGTAGGCGACGGCCCGAGAGCTGGGCCCCGCGCGTCAGTGAACCAGCGGGAGGGCCCCGCCTGTTTAAGTGGAGGTGGTGTCAGGAGAGCCCGTCTCTCCCGTGCGAAGGCGCACTTGCGGGAAGCCGCTTTCGACATCGCCCGAGCGCCGCGAGGCTGAGCCTCTGGGCCGGCCCAGTGGCTATCCTACGCCCTGTGCATGCCTTAGGTAAATCCTAAACCATTTTTCCTTTTTCTCTTACCAGACAACTTCATAAATCCATTAATAATTCAAATGAAATCCAAATTTGATGATTCAAATTTCTTCTGGCTCCATAAATCATGCTCTATCACATGGTGCAACATGCACATTTTTCCAGAGACTTTTCCTTCACAAATATTTATCAAATGTCATTTTTCTATTTCTGTGATAAACTTTGGAAAATCACAGAGAGCTCAAATTTGATCCAATTGCAGTGGTTCAAATTCGTAGGTGCGTGTCATATCCAAACTTAGTTTTGGAACATTTTTATTAATACTTTCTGTACCCCACCAAATAATGAGCGATTTCTTCATATTTATCAACTTTGCAAAATCCTAGGAAATTCATTTGAAAACCAAATCCAGTGAAACCAACTCCTAGATGCTTCTAAAATCATGACTTGTTAAATGGGTGCCTTTGCTCATTTTTCAAAAATATATTTCTGTACACTTCTTTCAAATCTATAAACCCCTTGATTCCATCATATTGAAATGTTCCAAACTATCCATTGATCCAACACCGATGAAACCACCTTGGTCATTTCTAATATGACCAGAGGTATCCTAGAAAAGTCCAACTCCTGTTTTTAGAGCACTTTTATATTTTGCTTGTTGTGTTGCTTATTATGATTGTTTCCATCGTTAGTTGACGAAATAAACGGAGTACTCGGAGATGGACCAGAAGGATTGAAGACTCGGAAGGACAAGGCAAGCAGCCCTTTGACCATGTTCGAGAAACCTTTTATGCATGTCTCATAGCACCTTATTATCAATGCATCGGAATCATGTAGAGGTGGCGACCACTTTGGTTGGTACCTTTGTTACTTTACTATTGAAACTTGCATCAAACATGACCCTACCTTCCTATGAGGGTTATGTGGGTGGGAGTAGATAGATATATGCTATAGTAGTTGGCTACGCAAAAATGGGTCAGAGTTATGCATGGAAAGAAACAAGTGTGGTTTGACATACTTGCAAGTAACCCAGTGGGTGCCACTAATGCCCCTAGGAGATGATGAGAAACTAGGGCACTACTTGGTAGAGAAGTAGTGTGCCGAGGCTTGATGAAAGTGTTGTTTACAGAGATGGATTAGATTTATGTGTGACTACCGTCCCAACCAAACATGCGCAACCACTCTACCCTTATAAGGGAAAGGGCATTATTGATTACCTAGGTCGATACTAGCATGGTGCCCGCATTACTAGTGATGGGTCTGACATTAGGTCACTCTCGGGACAGGGTCGTGCTTGGATAGGCGGCCATGACTGTCTTTACAGGGCACCGGACACACCGTTGGTACCCCGTGTCAGTGGTATGTGATGAATATGGGAGCAAGGCTCCACAATTTTTAAGATGTGAAATGTTTGGCGTGGGGCTGTTACCAATCGAGTGGACTCTGTGTTAGTGTCGTCTAGGGAAAGATAGTGATCGGGTGCTTACCCCGGTACTTGAGGTACTGCGGTTCGTGAATGACACGGAAGTTCCCCGAATCTTGTGGGTAAAGTGTGCAACCTCTGCAGAGTGTAAAACTATTCGAATAGCCGTGTCCACAGTCAAGGACAGTTGGGTGGTGCTACTTAGACTATGTCCATAAGTTTCTGGAACAACAACACGGCTTGGGTAAATCTGTTGATGTGATTGTGAGAAAATCACGATGAGCGTGAGCAAGAGTTGTTCGTGACACTTTCTCGATATTGATGTCTGAAACCTCCTGATACTTGTTGCAGACACATACATGTCCATGTTATATGTTGATCATACTTCCATATGAAAAACTAGCTTTCCGCAAAACTGCCAATTTAGCAGTAGAGCCTTGCATAATTATTCTGTCATCACACTTGGGTTGCTTGAGAGTACATTCAAAGTACTCATTGGCTTGGCACTGGTTATTTTATTGGCCAGGCATGAGAGAACAGGATATGATGAAGATTTCTTGGTGACGAGCATGCGAGCTAGGACGCTTCCCAGTCAGAATGCCTGTAGGGTTAAGGCAGATGGCATGGGTCCAAGTTATTATTGAAGATTTCCGCTGCGATGATATACTCAAGACTTGACCATAATGGTCCTATTTGTGTAATACGGTATGTATGGATGTAAGACTCTTGTTATTCAGCTTCTGTGTGTTCAGTGAGCATTGATCTCTGGGATCACTGTACACGTGCATTCGGTGATCACGACTTATGAGTCGGGGTCCCCACAGAAACCAGGAAACAGTAATCACCCATATGAATAGATATATCTGGAGCAAACACGCTAGAATGCATTAGTTTTCCCGGAGAAACAATTGATAATTCCCTTGGTAAACTTTTGATGTCAACATTGTGCTTCGAAGCAAAAGGTTGAGATATGAAAGAGCATGATGCACCCGAATCAAACAAGACATTAGCAGGTTTAAGGTTGACTCGAAGATTGCCAAGTATCACATCTGAAGAATTCTCTGCTTGAGCTGCATTCATCAGATTCACTCTTGCTGACTTGGGGTTGTGCTTGACAATAGCGGTGCTGACAGGTGGAGGAGGCGGAAGGCGCCTTTGAGTACACTTGTTTGCATAGTGACCCTTCTTCCCACACTTGTTGCAAGTCACTTCTGAGAGAGGCCGGTGATAAGGAGCACTTGATCTTGAAGCTTGAAACTGAGACTTGGACTGATTGCTTGGGTTGCGTGGGTGGGAGAAACCACGGCCACCTGAGTGCTTGTTGTTGTTTGAAGGACGGAGCACTAGAGGAGGTGGAAGCCAAAACTTCTGCTGCTTTGCAACCACTTGGGAAGAAGAGGAGGAGTGAACAGCATCTCTGATCCTCTTTTTTGAAGATTCAACCTTGAGCTGGGCTGCCTCTTGCTTAAGAGCCATGTTATAAAATTGATCAAATTCATCCGGCTCGAACAAGGTGAGAGCTAGTTGGAGTTCATTCTTCAGACCACCACGGAACTGATAAATCTCGCTCTTGGCATCGGGGATGTCTTGCTTCGCATAGCGGGCTAGATTCTGGAACTTGACATTGTATTGATAGACGGACATGGTGCCTTGCTTCAGGTTGCGGAATTGCTCACGCATGCCTTCAATGACACTCGTTGGAATGTGGTGAGAGCGGAAATCCTTGCAGCAGTCAGTCCACGAGATCTCACGACCACCTCTGGAATCTTTGTACTATTGCCACCAATTAGCAGCTTGATATTTGAGTTGCAAGGCGGCAAACTTGACATAATCCTCAGGTCTCATGTTACTGCATTCAAAGTGCTTTTTGATGTCTGTGATCCAGTCTTCAGCATCTAGCGGATCCACACAGTAAATGAAAGACTTCGGTTGGTTTGCCAGGAATTGGTTGAGGGTAGCAAAGTGAGGTTGATTGAACAGATTGCCTTGGCCTTGGTTCCCATGATTGCCTTGATTTGCTTGGTTGGCTTGAAAGTTCTGCTTCATTTGCATAAGCATCTGGGTGTTCTGTTTTGTCGCTTGCATAATTGCTCTCCATGCCTCGGACGGAGGAGGAGGGGAAGGAGGACGCTCTTCTTCACCCTCTTGGTTAGGGTTGGGAACCTGTAGGATCGAAGAAGTAGGTCTAGAGGGGGGGTGATTAGACTACTTGACAAGTTAAAAAATCTGCCTTTTGATTATGCAAAGATTTAGGCAGTTTCACAATTAAGATCAAGTCAAGTAACTCACTACACATGCAATTCTAGAGTATGGGCAGCGGAAAGTAAATTGCATATATAGTAGAGAGAGGTGGAGAAGATCAAACGCAGTTTGGTGACACGGAGATTTTTGTCGTGGTTCCGATAGGTGGTGCTATCGTACATCCACGTTGATGGAGACTTCAACCCACGGAGGGTAACGGCTGCGCGAGTCCACGGAGGGCTCCACCCACGAAGGGTCCACGAAGAAGCAACCTTGTCTATTCCATCACGGCCTACGCCCACGGAGGACTAGCCTTACTCGGGGTAGATCTTCACGAAGTAGGCGATCTCCTTGCCCTTACAAACTTCTTGGTTCAACTCCACATCTCAAAGACGGAGGCTCCCAAGCGACACCTAACCAATCTAGGAGGCACCACCCCCCAAAAGGTAATAGACGGTGTTGATGATGATGAACTCCTTGCTCTTGTGCTTCAGATGATAATCTCCCCAACACTCAACTCTCCTCACTGATATGGCTGTGGTAGAAGAAAGATTTGAGTGGAAAGCAACTTGGGAAGGCTAGAGATCAAGTTTCATATGGTAGGAATGGAATGGCTTGATCTCAACACAAGGGTAGGTGGTTCACTTCTCAGAAAGTGTATGGTAGAAGTGGTGGTACTTTCTGATGGCTCTCCTCACGAATGAGGAGGGGGTGGAGGGGTATATATAGCCTCCACACAAAATCCAACCGTTACACACACATTTGAGCAATCTCGGTGAGACCGAAGTGAAAACTCGGTCAGACCGAAAGTTCAAATATAGTGAACGTTGGGATTTTCGGTGGGACCGAAAATACCATCTCGGTGGGACCGAAAGTGCATCTGATATGAACGTTGGAGATTTCGGTGAGACCGAGAAAGAAAACTCGGTTGGACCGATTTGAGAAAGAATAGGAACATGCCAGAATCGGTGGGACCGATAATGCAATCTCGGTGAGACCGATTTGACCCAAGACAGAACCTGGCCATTTCGGTAAGACCGAAAATGCAAACTCGGATATTCCGATATGATGTGAAAAGGTTACAGAAGGTTGGCAGTTCAGTTTCGGTGTGACCGATCTCAAACTCGGTTAGACCGATTTTTCTAGGGTTTGGAATATGGCAGAAGTGGTTCATCTCGGTGGGACTGAGTTGGAAGAATCGGTTTGTCCGAGATTACTTATGGGTGTGTTTGGTAGTGAAAGGTGCTGATAGTTGAAGGAGCTAAATCACTAAGCACTTGAGCAACCAGATCATCAACACAACCTCATCCCCTTTTAATAGTATTGGCTTTCCTATGGACTCAATGTGATCTTTGATCACTAAACCAAAAATGGAGTCTTGAGCTTTTGCCAATGCTTGCCTTAGCATTTGAGGGGTCCACTTCTTCAGTCATCTTGCCATCCCAATGTGATTGGATTTCCTGAAACATACTTGATAAAAGCATTAGTCCAACCACAAAGTATGTTGTCATTAATTACCAAAACCACCCAGGGAGCAAATGTGCTTTCAATCTCCCCCTTTTTGGTAATTGATGGCAACACACTGAAATTATATTGAACGAGACATCAAAGCTTATTGAAAGAAAGACAGGATTATCATGAAAGCTTTGACAAGCATGTAGTACACAGGCTCCCCCTACAAGTGTGCAAGATTTTCATAGATTATGGTTTTGGACTACCACAAGCACACGAGAGAGATAAGCAAGATGTGCTACATGCAGCTTGGCTATATGCATCAGAGCAGAAGAAAAGGAATTGAGTGATAATGCATATGTGCATGGTGATTTCTTGCAAACAAGTATTTACAAGCAAGTCACCATCATGCACATTCTGCAAGATGCATATACTTACCTTGAGGTTCCTTGACATTGTACCTGAAGGGATAAACTTGAGAAAACAAGGTTAGATAACACAAGAGTATTCCTTCAACCAACTGCAAGAACATCAAGAGTACCAAGCCAGGGAGGACATGTATAAAGAGTGTCTCATATTTGAGCACAGGCTTGAATCAGCAAACATGTCTCCGAAGCTAAAAGATTTTCAATGAACTCTGAGAGATTTTGCTTTTCATAGGATATCAATTGTGAAGATTCCTCTAAGTCTTCTCCCCTTAAGCTAAAAGATTCCATGAGATACTGTAGGATCGAAAGTAGGTCTAGAGGGGGGGTGATTAGACTACTTGACAATATAAAAAATCTGCCTTTATATCATGCAAAGTTTTTGGCAGTTTCACAAACAAGATCAGTTCAAGTAACACCCTACACATGCAATTCTAGAGTTTATGCAGCGGAAAGTAAATTGCACATGTAAAAGAGAGGTGGAGAAGATCAAACGCAGTTTGGTGACACGGAGATTTTTGTCGTGGTTCCGATAGGTGGTGCTATCGTACATCCACGTTGATGGAGACTTCAACCCACGGAGGGTAACGGCTGCGCGAGTCCACGGAGGGCTCCACCCACGAAGGGTCCACGAAGAAGCAACCTTGTCTATTCCATCACGGCCTACGCCCACGGAGGACTAGCCTTACTCGGGGTAGATCTTCACGAAGTAGGCGATCTCCTTGCCCTTACAAACTTCTTGGTTCAACTCCACATCTCAAAGACAGAGGCTCCCAAGCGACACCTAACCAATCTAGGAGGCACCACCCCCCAAAAGGTAATAGACGGTGTTGATGATGATGAACTCCTTGCTCTTGTGCTTCAGATGATAATCTCCCCAACACTCAACTCTCCTCACTGATATGGCTGTGGTGGAAGAAAGATTTGAGTGGAAAGCAACTTGGGAAGGCTAGAGATCAAGTTTCATATGGTAGGAATGGAATGGCTTGATCTCAACACAAGGGTAGGTGGTTCACTTCTCAGAAAGTGTATGGTAGAAGTGGTGGTACTTTCTGATGGCTCTCCTCACGAATGAGGAGGGGGTGGAGGGGTATATATAGCCTCCACACAAAATCCAACCGTTACACACACATTTGACCAATCTCGGTGAGACCGAAGTTAAAACTCGGTCAGACCGAAAGTTCAAATATAGTGAACGTTGGGATTTTCGGTGGGACCGAAAATACCATCTCGGTGGGACCGAAAGTGCATCTGATATGAACGTTGGAGATTTCGGTGAGACCGAGAAAGAAAACTCGGTTGGACCGATTTGAGAAAGAATAAGAACATGCCAGAATCGGTGGGACCGATAATGCAATCTCGGTGAGACCGATTTGACCCAAGACAGAACCTGGCCATTTCGGTAAGACCGAAAATGCAAACTCGGATATTCCGATATGATGTGAAAAGGTTACAGAAGGTTGGCAGTTCAGTTTCGGTGTGACCGATCTCAAACTCGGTTAGACCGATTTTTCTAGGGTTTGGAATATGGCAGAAGTGGTTCATCTCGGTGGGACTGAGTTGGAAGAATCGGTTTGTCCGAGATTACTTATGGGTGTGTTTGGTAGTGAAAGGTGCTGATAGTTGAAGGAGCTAAATCACTAAGCACTTGAGCAACCAGATCATCAACACAACCTCATCCCCTTTTAATAGTATTGGCTTTCCTATGGACTCAATGTGATCTTTGATCACTAAACCAAAAATGCAGTCTTGAGCTTTTGCCAATGCTTGCCTTAACATTTGAGGGGTCCACTTCTTCAGTCATCTTGCCATACCAATGTGATTGGGTTTCCTGAAACATACTTGATAAAAGCATTAGTCCAACCACAAAGTATGTTGTCATTAATTACCAAAACCACCCAGGGAGCAAATGTGCTTTCAATCTCCCCCTTTTTGGTAATTGATGGCAACACACTGAAATTATACTTAAACAAAACATCAAAGCTTATTGAAGGAAAGACAGAATTATCATGAAAGCTTTGACAAGCATGTAGTACACAGGCTCCCCCTACAAGTGTGCAAGATTTTCATAGATTATGGTTTTGGACTACCACAAGCACACAAGAGAGATAAGCAAGATGTGCTACATGCAGCTTGGCTATATGCATCAGAGCAGAAGAAAAGGAATTGAGTGATAATGCATATGTGCATGGTGATTTCTTGCAAACAAGTATTTACAAGCAAGTCACCATCATGCACATTCTGCAAGATGCATATACTTACCTTGAGGTTCCTTGACATTGTACCTGAAGGGATAAACTTGAGAAAACAAGGTTAGATAACACAAGAGTATTCCTTCAACCAACTGCAAGAACATCAAGAGTACCAAGCCAGGGAGGACATGTATAAAGAGTGTCTCATATTGAGCACAAGCTTGAATCAGCAAACATGTCTCCGCAGCTAAAAGATTTTCAATGAATTCTGAGAGATTTTGCTTTTCATAGGATATCAATTGTGAAGATTCCTCTAAGTCTTCTCCTCCTAACTAAAAGATTCCATAAGATACCAATTGTGAGTAAGATACCAATTGTGAGAACAAGAGGTGTGACGGAAAAAGCAAAATCAAACAAAAGATGCCAATTGTAATGTCCAATGTAAAACACGACAAAGCTTTGATGTGATTCTCTCCCCCTTAAGATAAGATTGCTTTTCTTCTTCCCTTAAGTCTTCTCTACTCCCCCTGTTCCCCCTAAGTTCTCTCCCCCTTTGACATCAAGTGCCGAAAAGGACAGCAAACTAGGTAGGACAGAAAAGATGGAAAGAAAGAAAGAAAGAAAGAAGTGGGATCCTGAAGAATCACAACAGGGCAAATAAGAACATTCAGAGAAACAATATAAATTTGAGTCTTCTCCCTCTTTAAGATTTAAATTTGAGTGGAGCTGCAGAAGTAGATGTCCTGGAAATTCCAAGGAAACACAGAAAGAATCCAGCTCACTCTGCGAGGGATGTTCCAAAGGATTTGCAATGAATTTGTAAAAGATTTTCAAGGAATTGATCAGAGCCATAAAAGATTTCCAGAAGGATATTCACAAAGAAATATAAGAAAAGAAATAAAAAGAAATCTAGATGAAGTTTTTTTTTTTAAAGAAAACTCAATGAGAGAACATAAGAGAAAACAGAAAAACTCCAAAAGCATATGTACTTCATCTAGATAAAGGTCGGCGACAAAGTCACCTATGTTTGAGTATATTGACTTAGGAGTCAAATGAAGACATTTGATCATAGGTCATACTCATCGTTTAAGCTCAAAATGGGGTTGCCATTTTTCGATTAAGCATTTGATGTGATCACATCTTATGAAGCTGCTTGTACTCATGACTTTGAGCAAAGCTCCTCAAAGATGTGAAGAACATACCTTGGGCTTATTGTTGCTTTACTCTTGTAGGTAGACTTGATGTAGGTGCTCATTGAATGTGAAGTTGGAGCGCCGTTTCTATCTGTGTAGTTCATCTTCCTACATGGGTTAGGCAAGCAAGGAAATACTCGAGGATATCCAAGATGACAAGAGTGAAATACTAGAAGTATAAGGTGTCAAAAAGGATATGTGGAATTTTGTTCCTTGAACTCAACATCCCAAAGGGCTAGATACTTGGTCAATGACAAGATCACTCAAGATTTGAGTGTGTGGTAATCTTGTGGAATGTAGATCATCCAAGTACCTGCAAAGAGTTAGATGCAATACAAGGAGGCAAATGTGTCCAAGACATATGATCATCATCATAAGAGAAATATCAAGGATTAGTCAAGAGGCTCATGCCTTGCATGCATCAAAGGAGTTATCACTCCAAGTTTGAAGCATCAATGATGTTCAACTCACTCCTTAAGCGACAAAACACTTTCTCATCAAGAGGTTTTGTAAAGATATCAGCAAGTTGTTTGTTAGTACGAACATGCTTAAGATTAATGTCACCCTTGGCAATATGATCACGAATAAAATGGTGACGAACTTCAATATGCTTTGTTCGAGAGTGTTGCACAGGATTGTGTCCAATCTTGATTGCACTCTCATTGTCACAAAGCAAGGGAACACGTCTCACATGTATCCCATAATCTTTAAGCGTTTGTGTCATCCATAGCAATTGAGCACAACACGAACCAGCAGCAATATATTCTGCTTCGGCAGTGGATAAAGATACAGAATTTTGTTTCTTGGAGGACCAAGATACAAGGGATCGACCAAGGAATTGACATGTACCCGAAGTTGACTTTCTATCAACCTTGTCACCGGCATAGTCCGAGTCGGAATAGCCAACAAGATCGAAAGAGGCCCTCTTAGGATACCAAATGCCAAAGTTTGGTGTGTGTATCAAGTATCTCACTATCCTTTTAACAGCTTTAAGATGACATTCTTTAGGGGCTGCTTGATATCGCGCACACATGCATACACTCAACATTATGTCAGGACGAGAAGCACAAAGATATAGTAGAGAACCAATCATAGAACGATAAACCCTTTGATCAACGGGTTCTCCATCTTTAGTCAAGTCATTATGTCCACTAGTAGGCATGGGGGTACTCATACCTTTGCTTTCTTGCATGTTGAACTTCTTGAAGAGATCCTTGGTGTACTTTGTTTGTGAGACAAAAGTACCCTCCTTAGATTGCTTGATTTGCAACCCAAGGAAGAATTTGAGTTCACACATCGTGGACATTTCATACTTCTCCGACATGAGCTGTCCAAACTTCTTGCTAAAATGGGGGTTAGTTGAACCAAAGATAATATCATCAACATATATTTGGCACACAAATAGTTCACCATTAACCCTTTTTGTGAACAGCGTTGAGTCTATCTTTCCAATCTCAAAGCCTTTTTCAAGAAGAAAGCTAGTTAAGCATCTGTACCAAGCTCTAGGAGCTTGTTTAAGACCATAAAGAGCTTTGTGCAACTTGTAGACATGATTAGGCTTTTTGGGATTTACAAAACCGGGAGGTTGTTTTACAAATACTTCCTCCTCAATTTCACCATTTAGGAAAGCACTTTTGATATCCATTTGATAGAGAGTAATATCATGGTGATTGGCATAAGCAAGAAGAATGCGAATGGACTCAAGTCTAGCAACGGGGGCATAGGTCTCACCATAGTCCATACCTTCGACTTGTGTGTAACCTTGAGCTACGAGACGAGCCTTGTTGCGGATGACTTGTCCATCTTCATCTTGCTTGTTCCGAAACACCCATTTGGTTCCAATGATGTTTTGATCATCGTTGGGCTTCTCTACCAATGTCCACACCTTGTTCCTCTCGAAGTTGTGTAGTTCTTCGTGCATAGCGTTCACCCAATCCGGGTCTTTAAGTGCTTCTTCTACCTTCATGGGTTCAATACTAGAGATAAATGAGTAATGCTCACAAAAGTTAGCTAAGCGAGTTTTAGAGCGAGTAATTCTCCCGGAGTTGATGTCATTCATCATTTGTTCCACGGGATGATTTTTCTTGACTCTTGCTCGAACTCGAGATAGCTTTTGTCGATGTTGTGGCTCAGCTTCCTCATCATCTTCATCTTCCTCTTCTTCTTCTTCATTGTTGTTGGTGTTGTCTTGAGGTGGTGGAGAAGGAGGTTGCGGTGGATCTTCTTGTTGCATTTCCTCATCTTGGTGAGTTCCACTTGTGGAGGCCTCCATGTTGCCTTGAGGTTCATCTCGCCGTGAGGTAGGTGGCTCCACATATGTAGATGAGGTACTCTCCTTCACTTCCATGGGACGGATCCTTCCAATAGATAAATCTTGGATTGCTTCCGATGGGTCCTTGTCTCCTACATCAATAGGCATTTGCTCTACTTGCGAGCCATTAGATTCATCAAACTTCACATCTAACGTCTCTTCAACCTTTCGGGTGAACTTATTGTAGACACGGTAGGTGTGGGAGTTTGATCCATAACCAAGAAGAAAGCCTTCATGAGATTTAGGAGCAAATTTAGACCGACGATGCTTATCAAGGATATAGCATTTTGAACCAAAGACACGAAAGTATCCCACTTGGGGTTTGTTACCGGTGAGGAGCTCGTATGATGTCTTGCCGAGAAGCTTATGAAGATAAAGCCTGTTGATAGCATGACAAGCTGTCTCGACCGCTTCTCCCCAAAAATGTTTCGGTGTCTTGTATTCATCAAGCATCGTTCTTGCCATCTCAATGAGCGTTCGGTTCTTCCTCTCAACAACTCCATTTTGTTGAGGCGTGTACGTAGCCGAGAACTCATGTAGAATTCCTTCCTCATCGAGAAAAGAGTCTACATTGGCGTTCTTGAACTCCGTTCCATTGTCACTCCGAACTTTCTTGATCTTCACCTCAAATTGATTTTGGGCCTTTTTGGCAAAGGTCTTGAAGATTTTCTGAACCTGCGATTTATCATCAAGGAAAAATACCCACGTAAATCTGGAATAATCATCAACTATAACTAGACCAAAGGAGTTACCACCAAGGCTTTTGTAAGCATTGGGACCGAAGAGATCCATATGAAGAAGCTCAAGCGGTCTCCTTGTGGTCATGATGTTTTTCACGGGATGACTTCCACCAACTTGTTTTCCTGCTTGACAAGCACTACAAAGTCTATCTTTGTCAAAGAAAACATCTTTAACACCAAGAATATGATCACCTTTGATTAGCTTGTCTAGGTTACGCATACCAACATGTCCTAGCCTTCTATGCCATAACCAACCTTTAGAGGATTTAGCAATGAAACAAGCTCTAGGTTGGGCTTTCTTAGTGAAATCAACAATATATAGATCACCTCTACGAATACCAGTAAAACCCATGTTTTGATTATCACGACGAAAGACTTGGCAATCTACTTTGGTAAATAGCACATTGAAACCAAAGTCAGCTAATCTAGACACGGAAAGTAAATTGTATCCAAGAGATTCTACAAGCATGACATTTTGAATAGAGCTATCATGAGATATGGCCACCTTACCAAGGCCAAGTACCTTACCCTTGGAGTTATCTCCAAAAGACACATACTTGCGTGGACCATCGTTCTTTGCAAGCTCTCGAAACATGTCTTTATCTCCAGTCATGTGATCGGTGCATCCACTATCAAGAATCCACTCTTTTCCGCCGGACATGTAGTCTCTCATATTTGCCATAAGATTGAGACTCTTCATGACCTTGTCTAGCTCGGTGTCCGAATCGGAGTAATCATCATCATGCTCATGCTCATCATCATATTGACCCATAGATTGTTCATCATCAACACCTAGGTCAATTTGATAAGTACTTGCATTAGTTTGGTCAATGGAACAATAATCTTCGGAATGCAATGCAAGAGCATTTCTAATGATAATATTGATAAGACTGGGATCACCCTTCTTTTTCATAAGATCACGAAGCTCAAAGAAGCATTTATCAAAGTTAGGATCATTGGGGTGCAACTTATCAAATTCAATAGTCTTGTGTAGAATTTCATCAAGACTTCTCAAAGAGTAGTCCGGATAAAGTTCTTCCAAGAATTTCCACATAGCATAGGCACACTCAAAGTTTGTAACAAGATTAAGCAAGTCATCAGGTAACCCTCTAATGATAAGATTCACAGTTCTAAGGTTACGAAGCAAATCAAGCTCTTCATCCATGGTAGGGTGCAAGGGATCAAATGGAGGCACATATGGGGTCTCAATATATTTGCACAAATTGTACATTTTAAAGATACTAAGCATTTCAGACCTCCAAGAGTTATAGAACCTTCCATCAAGAACAGGCACTCTATGGCTAACACTCCCATCCGTAGACACGTCCATCTTCCTCCAATGGTGTGTAAACCAAAGCAATGGAGACCAAAGCTCTGATACCAATTGTAGGATCGAAGAAGTAGGTCTAGAGGGGGGGTGATTAGACTACTTGACAAGTTAAAAAATCTGCCTTTTGATTATGCAAAGATTTAGGCAGTTTCACAATTAAGATCAAGTCAAGTAACTCACTACACATGCAATTCTAGAGTATGGGCAGCGGAAAGTAAATTGCATATATAGTAGAGAGAGGTGGAGAAGATCAAACGCAGTTTGGTGACACGGAGATTTTTGTCGTGGTTCCGATAGGTGGTGCTATCGTACATCCACGTTGATGGAGACTTCAACCCACGGAGGGTAACGGCTGCGCGAGTCCACGGAGGGCTCCACCCACGAAGGGTCCACGAAGAAGCAACCTTGTCTATTCCATCACGGCCTACGCCCACGGAGGACTAGCCTTACTCGGGGTAGATCTTCACGAAGTAGGCGATCTCCTTGCCCTTACAAACTTCTTGGTTCAACTCCACATCTCAAAGACGGAGGCTCCCAAGCGACAGCTAACCAATCTAGGAGGCACCACCCCCCAAAAGGTAATAGACGGTGTTGATGATGATGAACTCCTTGCTCTTGTGCTTCAAATGATAATCTCCCCAACACTCAACTCTCCTCACTGATATGGCTGTGGTGGAAGAAAGATTTGAGTGGAAAGCAACTTGGGAAGGCTAGAGATCAAGTTTCATATGGTAGGAATGGAATGGCTTGATCTCAACACAAGGGTAGGTGGTTCACTTCTCAGAAAGTGTATGGTAGAAGTGGTGGTACTTTCTGATGGCTCTCCTCACGAATGAGGAGGGGGTGGAGGGGTATATATAGCCTCCACACAAAATCCAACCGTTACACACACATTTGACCAATCTCGGTGAGACCGAAGTTAAAACTCGGTCAGACCGAAAGTTCAAATATAGTGAACGTTGGGATTTTCGGTGGGACCGAAAATACCATCTCGGTGGGACCGAAAGTGCATCTGATATGAACGTTGGAGATTTCGGTGAGACCGAGAAAGAAAACTCGGTTGGACCGATTTGAGAAAGAATAGGAACATGCCAGAATCGGTGGGACCGATAATGCAATCTCGGTGAGACCGATTTGACCCAAGACAGAACCTGGCCATTTCGGTAAGACCGAAAATGCAAACTCGGATATTCCGATATGATGTGAAAAGGTTACAGAAGGTTGGCAGTTCAGTTTCGGTGTGACCGATCTCAAACTCGGTTAGACCGATTTTTCTAGGGTTTGGAATATGGCAGAAGTGGTTCATCTCGGTGGGACTGAGTTGGAAGAATCGGTTTGTCCGAGATTACTTATGGGTGTGTTTGGTAGTGAAAGGTGCTGATAGTTGAAGGAGCTAAATCACTAAGCACTTGAGCAACCAGATCATCAACACAACCTCATCCCCTTTTAATAGTATTGGCTTTCCTATGGACTCAATGTGATCTTTGATCACTAAACCAAAAATGGAGTCTTGAGCTTTTGCCAATGCTTGCCTTAACATTTGAGGGGTCCACTTCTTCAGTCATCTTGCCATACCAATGTGATTGGGTTTCCTGAAACATACTTGATAAAAGCATTAGTCCAACCACAAAGTATGTTGTCATTAATTACCAAAACCACCCAGGGAGCAAATGTGCTTTCAGAACCCTCTTGGGAGCCATCCTGAATTTGATGACAACCGTTAGCCATTGATGGAAAAAAATATAAGCTGAATCAACGGCTAGAAATTGCAACATAAGTCTTCACAAGAACATTCGAACAAAATGAAGGAATGAATTCCATAGTTTAATGATACAACAATCTTCTCGAGAAGCCACATGGGATAACAAAAGGTAAATAAAACAACAAGGAGCAGATAGAACAAATACAAGATGGAAGCTTCGTCCCACATGTTCGTGTTGAAAGCTCATGGAACGTGTTACAAAAGGGTGTTGCAATCCCCGGATCAGCATAGCCAAGGACCCTTTAAGATGCAACTCCCAATTGGAACAACGCCCATGAAACCTCTTCACTCGTTGTTGAACCCCAAACCTCATACCATGCATTCGTTGAAGAATGCCTACGAGCTACTTGAAGAACCCACCTATTAATTTTCAAAGGTTTCCGGTTATGCAATCGGGTGTTGGGGATACAGGGTAAGAACCGCGCACTCAACTCTAATCCTACATCCAGCTATACCCATCCTTCAACACATAACTAGTCATCCTCGGAAACTGTTTACCTCGGACCTTCGAAACGCATCTTCTATACAAGTTGTGGCAATACTCCCGAACTACCTCCCGAGTACTGGGTGATGTCGGGGCTATCTTACCACTAACCGCATAGAAGAGTTTTCGATATCAGTCGTCTTAAGTATTCTAGAACCGCTGCGATACATTTGTGACGACAACACCTCGGAACTCAACTCCCCGGGACACTGCCACAACCCCTAAATGACAGGAGGCATCGAGAACAATGTTCTCGTCACAAAGATATCGAAACAATCAAAACAATACTCGCGTGATCCTAAAAAAAATTAGTGAATTTTTGAGAGTAGAAGAGATAGAACAAGGTCAGGAGTCCTCACCAGAGAGATAAAGGGATGAGGAGTAAAAAGAAATCCTACTCTCCGATATATATAGGACTCAAAACATTTTCATGTGTGTGCCTAGACTCAACAGTCAACGATTCGATCAATCAATGGGGGCTCCTAGGTCGGAGAAGCCTCTGAATACCAACTTGAAATGCCCAGTATATGACTATGCCTCCCACATGTCGAGGCACAACTTAAAGGCATAAGCACATACTAGAATGATCTCAGGTATGGTATATTTGCACAACTCATGTAAAAGAGGGGATGAAAAGGTAAAAGAGTAGTTGGCTTACACTCGCCACATCACACAATGTAATACATTAACATACATCATCCAAATAACATCACAGTCCGACTACGGACGAAGATCAAATGAAAGATACCATAAATAAAGCAACACAAGGTCTGATCACCCCTAGTAGAAGCCACTACTGATCGTCGGAATAAAACACATAATAACGTCCACGCTCTTCATCGAACTCCCAATACAGCTCTGTCCCATCACCTGTATAGTTCTCATCGGTACCTGCATCTGGTGTTGTGTTGAATCTGTGTGCCACAGAGGACTCAGCAATCCCGAACCCGGGTAACAATACTATCAAAGCCTTAGGTGTGGAAAAGGCTTAAAACAAGGTTGCAGCAGCACTAGCACAAACTTACGGGTTTAGAGCAAGAAGAGAACAAGTGCCAACGATCGACAAAGTGATCACGAAGTAATCCTAACTACTCATGGCCAAACATAACCCCACCGTGTTCACTTTCCGAACCCCTTCGGAAAGAGACCATCACGGTTACTCACGCAGGTAGTGTATTCTGAACATGGTGTCAAGTTATCTACAATTGGATATTAACAAATTCCCATCTCCCACATAACCGCGGGCACGGCTTTCGAAACATCAAACCCTGCAGGGGTGTCCCAACTTAGCCCATCACAAGCTCACGATCTGCGGAGTCACAACTCCAAGGTCGGAAGACCCGAGTATTCTCGGAATCCCGTGCTCAAGATATTCCGACAAAGGTAAAACTAATCCAGCAAGACCTCCCGGCGTGCCGACACCCTAACAGTAGCCGCGCGTATCTAGTCTCAGGCCACGACTGGATGGGTGATCATACAGGTAATACCAAATACCTCAGGTTTCCCCAAGGCGGCCCCGCATAACCCCCAGTTTGGACCAACACTCATGAGGAGCACTGGCCCGGGTTGTAAAATTAAGTCCTCAGGGTCCGGAAAGCCCCTATGCAAGTTATTTAGTTATGGCAAATGTAAAACCAATATCGGTCCTTGCTGGAGAAGCTTTAGCGCTAAGCAGGTTATCGAGGGGGGCCCATAAACCCCAACCGTGTTAGGGACGCAAAATCAAGGAACATAACACCGGTTTAACGGTTCCTAGGGAGGCATGAGTGGAACAAAACACCAAGCAAGAGGCTTAGCCTTCCACCCATTACCAATATATAGATGATTTAGTTTAACAGTTCATATATTGTGATATCCCAACAATAACTTCATCATGAAGCAAGAATCTTCAAGTCTTCACCTGCAACTAACAACGCTATAAGAGGGGCTGAGCGATGCTTACGTATCCAAACAACGGTTTTCTAGGTGGGTGGTTAGAGAGTTTCATGGCAACAATAGGAGGCTGACAAACAGACATAGGCATCGAGGCAAATCTAAAGAGCGAGACATCTAGCATAGGCAAAGATAGTAGTGATATCAGGGAATGGTCATCTTGCATGTTGATTACACGGAGGGATCGTAACCTTGCTCCTCAAACTCAGCCTCGGTAGTAACCCCGAACTCTGAATCAGCTCCCGGCTCTACTCAACACAAGAACACAACACGACACAACATCAAACACAGTGAAATGCACAAACAACATGATCCAAGTATGATGTGCGTATGCATGAGGAAGCTCTTGAGCCTAAGGAGAAGATGATGGAAAAGGCCTCATCTTGGAAAACCAAGCAATCCACTGGATAGAGGGGAAGATTTCGGTTGAAATCGATATGAAGATCACCGGAAACGGATGCACGGTTTGCAAGTGGCAAGCAAAACAAAATTCACACAAAACTGCAGTTTACAGCAACATGGCATCTTTGGAGCAAAAAATAATTATGCTACAGCACTCAAACATGGAGACAAAGGGCATGAATGTGAAATAGACATGATACTAAACAAGCATGAACTTAGAACACACTCAAAAACCTACTGGAACACAATTAACAAAGCATGGCAAGTTGCAATAAATTTATCCAGACTTAGCCAAAATCTGGGAATGCAAAAACATCATCACGATGCTGCCTTCGGAGGCACAAAACCACAAGCATATCAACTCCACTAAGTATATAAAGATCATGGACATGTAATAGACATAGCATACATCAAACAACTCCACTGGAGCAACTCCACAGGAGGCATGGATCAATAACAACAAGCTTCACCAAATTGATCATGCTGATAAAAACCTGACAGGTAAATTTATAGCAACTTGAGAGCAAGAAATAAATAAGCTACAGCAGGCCATATATGCAAATAAGGACATGGATGGATAGAGCATAACATGGACAACAAGACATGATCATTTGACATACTAAAACATGCATGGATTTGAGTGAGGCATCAAGCAAACATAGCATCAGGTTTAACAGATTCCAGACTTAGCAGTTTTTTCACAAAGTATAAAACAGCAACATTGGCATGGCATATTTATAAGCTTGTTTAAGTCACCTCAAGGCATATCATGGAAAATAAATTGCACCACAACAAAGACCATATGAATGAGCTTCTAAAACATATTGACGTGTGACATGAAGACAAACACATCACTACCAATGAGCAAGTCAAAGCAGCATCTCACAACAAGTTTCAGCACTTAACAGCCACATGCACTTTTGCAACAGAGATTAACATGGCAATATGACACCTATCATGAATGCTACAGCAACCATCATGTAAAGCACTTCACAATGAACATTTTGACATATCATATGCTCCATTTGGAGCAACATGCACAAAGTTATCAACACCACAAGCATGCCACAAAATTACAGATAACAACAGTTTTAAACATATAGCACTCTTGCAACGATGATTAGGTCATCAATGTGAACTCAAACAAGCATGTCATAGTGGAACAAAATGAAGAGCATATCACAATGAACATTTGGACATATCATTCACTCCATTCGAATCAACATGCACAAAGTTATCACATCTCAAACATGGCAACAAATTTACACAGACAACTAGTTACAGCCACATGCACTCTTGCCACGAAGATTAAGTCAACAATATGAACTCTAACATGCATGAAACTGGTACTAACATGTAGAGCATGACGAGACGAACATTTCGACATATCATACGCGCAAAATGAACCTACGAGCACGACGTTATCACATGGCAAAGGAGGCAAGAAATTTACAGATCTGGGGACTTAGCAGAAATTTATACCTCCGAAAAAGTCAACCCGGGACGGGGATGTCCCGGGACGGAGAGATCCGGCGGCGACGGGGCGTTTGGTTGGCGGGACGGGTGGATCTCATCCACCCGCCAGATCTGAAACGTGACGGGCCCGGCGGCTCGCCGAAGCTCGCCGGCGACGACGGGGCGCGGGGCCGGTGGCGATGGCCGAGGAGGAGGCGGCGGCCGGCCGGGGCGGAGGCGATGGGTCGGTCGGCCGGCGGACGGTGGCGGAGATGCCTGGCGGCGGGACGGCGAGGCGAGGAGGCGGCGGGGCGAGGCACCGGCAGCGGAGCGTCGGGAAGCCGGCGGCGGGCGGAGCGGGGACGCAGCGGCGGATGCAGAGGCCCGCGGCGGCGGCGCGAAGCGGACGGGAGGCGGCGGCGGACGGGCTGGAGGGCCGGAGTCGGGCCTCGGCGGGCCCGCGGCGGCGGGGCGGCTGCGCGGCGACGTGGCAGGCAGGGATTGGCCGGGCGCGGCGACTGGACGCATCCGGCGGCATCCGGGCGTGTCCGGTGCAGAGAGCGAGACGGATATAGGGTTTTTTGCCCGAAATGGATGTGGGAGGCTGTTTATATAGATTCTGGGGGCTAGGAGTGTCCAAATGGGGTGCGGTTTTAGCCCACACGATCGTGATCCGACGAACGAGAGGATGGGAGTGGTTGTGCTGGGTTAGTGGGCTGTTGTGGAGGGGGTCTTGGGCCAAAAGGAAGAGGAGCTTTTAGCCCACTAGGTTAACCGTTGGAGTACCAAACAAACTCCAAACACGACGAAACTTGACAGGTGGCCTAGACATACCAAAACAACAACGCACGACATGTCTCACCTCATTCCGGGAACGTTACACGGCCACACACTAAAGAAGGACCCGGGGGTGCCACGGGCACGTGTGTGAGTGTCAGAACTCGAACGGACAACGGGAATAGGCGAGCGGGACAGGATGCAAGTGACAACACGAATGCAATGCAATGCACATGACAACATGACATGGATGAAATGCACACACGCACACGACAAAACGAAGAAACCCGAAAAGAAAGAAGAGCCCAGAATGGAATTGTTGATGTCAACGTTTCATATATTGCCATAAATGGAAGGTATCAGATATGGGGTGTTACAGAGAGAGGCAGCCCATAGGGCTGGCCACACCCTCCCCCTAGGGATCCTAGTTGGACTAGGAAAGGGGGGAAGCGCCCCTCTTCTTCCTTCTTCTCTCCCCCATCCTTTCCTACTCCTAGTAGGAATAGGAAAGGGGATTCCTCTTCCTACTAGGAGTAGGATTCCTACTCCCTTGGCGTGCCACAAGCCTGGCCGCACCTCCTCCTTGCTCCTTTATATGCGGGGGTAGGGGGCACCCAAACACACAGAAGAAACATTGTTCTATCCGTGTGCGGTGCCCCCTCCATGGAAACACACCTCAGTCATACCGTTGAAGTGCTTAGGCGAAGCCCTGCGTCGGTAGCTTCATCATATCTGTCACCACGCCGTCGTGCTGACGAAACTCTCCCGTGAAGGTCAACTGGATCAAGAGCTCGTGGGACGTCATCAAGCTGAACGTGTGCTGAACGTGGAGGTGTCGTACATTCGGTGCTTGATCGGTTGGCTCGCACAGAAGTTTGACTACATCAACCGCGTCACTAGAATCTTCCGCTTTCGGTCTACGAGGGTACGTAGACACACTCTCCCCTCTCGTTGCTATGCATCTGGTAGATAGATCTTGCGTGATCAAAGGATTTTTTTTGAAATACTACGTTCCCCAACAGTGGCATCACAGCCATGTCTATGCGTAGATGATATGCACGAGTAGAACACAAGTGAGTTGTGGAAGATACTAGTCATACTGCTTACCAGCATGTCATACTTCGGTTCGGCGGTATTGTGAGGTGAAGCGGCCCAGACCGACATTACGCGTACGCTTACGCGAGACTGGTTTCACCATTATGAGCACTTGTTGCTTAAAGGTGACTGGCGGGTGTCTGTCTCTCTCACTTTAGCTGAATCGAGTGTGACTACGCCCTATCCTTGTGAAGGTTAAAACAGCACATACTTGACGAAATATCGTTGTGGTTTTGTATGTGTAGGTAAGAACGGTCCTTGCTAAGCCCGTAGCAGCAACGTAAAACTTGCAACAACAAAGTAGAGGACGTCTAACTTGTTTTTGCAGGGCATGTTGTGATGTGATATTGTCAAGACATGATGAGTGATACATTATTGTATGAGATGATCATGTTTTGTAAAGTTGTCGCTTTATTGTATGAAATACAGTCGCCATGTAATTGCTTTACTTTATCACTAAGCAGTAGCGATAGTTGTGGAAGCAATAGTTGGCCAGACGACAATGATGCTACGATGGAGATCAAGGTGTCGCGCCGGTGATGAAGGTCATCATGACGGTGCTTTGGAGATGTAGATCAAAAGCAGGAGATGACGATGGCCATATCATGTCACATATTCTGATTGCATGTGATGTTTATCTTATTATGCTTCTTATTTTGCTTAGTACGGTGGTAGCATTATAAGATGATCCCTTACAAAATTTCAAGGTATAAGTGTTCTCCCTGAGTATGCACCGTTGCAAAAGTTTGTCGTGCCGAGACACCACGTGATGATTGGGTGTGATAAGCTCTACGTTCACATACAACGGGTGTAAGCCAGTTTTGCACACGCAGAATACTCGGGTTAAACTTGATGAGCCTAGCATATGCAGATATGGCCTCGGAACACTGGAGACCGAAAGGTCGAGCGTGAATCATATAGTAGATATGGTCAACATAAGATGTTCACCATTGAATACTACTCCATCTCACGTGATGATCGGACATGGTTTAGTTGATTTGGATCACGTGATCATTTAGATGACCAGAGGGATGTCTATCTAAGTGGGAGTTCTTTAAGTAATATGATTAATTAAACTTTAATTTATCATGAACTTAGTCCTGATAGTTTTTTTGCATATCTATGTTGTTGTAGATCAATGGCCCGTTCTACCGTTCCTTTGAATTGTAATGCATTCCTAGAGAAAGCTAAGTTGAAAGATGTTGGTAGCAATTACACGGACTCGGTCCGTAATTTGAGGATTATCCTCATTGCTGCACAGAAGAATTATGTCCTTGAAGCATCGCTAGGTGACAAGCCCCCTCCTGCTAATGTAGACGCTTTGAACGTCTGGCAGACGCGGTCTGATGACTACGCGATAGTTCAGTGTGCCATGCTTTACGGCTTAGAACCGGGACTTCAACGATGTTCTGAATGTCATGGAGCATATGAGATGTTCCAGGAGTTGAAGTTAATATTTCAAGCAAATGCCCGGATTGAGAAATATGAGATTTCCAATAAGTTCTATAGCTATAAGATGGAGGAGAATAGTTCTATCAGTGAACACTTGCTCAGAATGTCTGGGTACTACAATCATATGACTCAACTTGGTTGCAAAGTTGACGAGGATAGTGTTATTGATAGAGTTCTTCAATCACGGCCACCAAGCTATAAAGGCTTCATGATGAACTATAATATGCAAGGGATGCAAAAGACAATTTCCGAGCTCTTCGCTATGCTCAAGGCTGCGGAGGTAGAAATCAAAAAGGAGCATCAAGTGTTGATGGTTAACAATACCACTAGTTTCAAGAAAAAGGGCAAGGGAAAGAAGGGGAACTTCAAGAAGAATAGCAAGACAGTTGCTACTCCCGCGAAGAAACCCAAGTCTGGAGCCAAGCCTGAAACTGAGTGCTTCTACTGCAAAGGGACTGGACACTGGAAGCGGAACTGCCCCAAGTATTTGGCGGATAAGAAGGATGGCAAGGTGAACAAAGGTATATGTCATATACATGTTATTGATATGTACCTTAATAATGCTCGTAGTAGTACCTGGGTATTTGATACCGGTTCGGTTGCTAATATTTGTAACTCGAAATAGGGACTACGGATTAAACGAAGATTGGCTAAGGACGAGGTGACGATGCGCGCGGGAAATTGTTCCAAAGTCGATGTGATCGCCGTCGGCACGCTACCTCTACATCTACCTTCGGGATTAGTTTTAGACCTGAATAATTTTTATTTGGTGCCAGCGTCGAGCATGAACATTATATCTCAATCTTGTTTGTTGCGAGAGGTTATTCATTTAAATCTGAGAATAATGGTTGTTCTATTTTTATGAATAATATCTTTTACGGTCATGCACCCTTGAAGAGTGGTCTATTCTTGTTGGATCTTGATTGTAGTGATACACATATTCATAAAATAGAAGCCAAAAGATGCAGGGTTAATAATGATAGTGCAACTTATTTGTGGCACTGCCGTTCAGGTCATATTGGTGTAAAGTGCATGAAGAAACTCCATAGTGATGGAATCACTTGCGAACCATGCCTCGTGGGCAAGATGACTAAAACTCCGTTCTCTGGAACAATGGAGCGAGCAACAAATTTGTTGGAAATCATACATACCGATGTATGTGGACTAATGAGTGTTGACGCTCGCGGCGGGTATCGTTATTTTCTGACCTTCACTGATGATTTGAGCAGATATGGGTATATCTACTTGATGAAACACAAGTCTGAAACATTTGTGTAACACCCCAAAATTTTAACCACATTTTTATTAAATAAAATTTGGCTAGAAATAAATTTTTTGAATTTATATTAGGTTCTTTAATCATTTTTTTAGCCTCTTCTATACCTATCCTTCAAAAATCTTCTCTTCATATAGTAAAATTTTTTGTAAAATAATTTTGTGGGCTCTGGTTGTGTCTTGGGTCATTTCATTATTTGTTTGATAACATTAGAAATTATTTTTTCATAATAAAATTTTGCCTTAGAAAACTCTTTTAATAGCTTTTGCAGTGTTTTAACTGCTTCTGTTGCACTACTACTATTTTAAATAATTCTCTAAAAATTCCACCATAATTCTGAGAGGTCCCGTGATGCCTATATGTTACTTTGGTGCAAAAGCCCAACTTGGTGTTTTGCAAATTTTGAGTGAACCATCCTCTTTTTCATTTCTGTCCATCTTCTAGGTTTCTACTACAACCCTATTATTTCTTGCTCCAAAAATTCTGAGCCTTGGCCATCTTCTTGTTCCTCCAACCAAAACCTTAAGTCCAGAAGATCAACTCCATTGGAATTTTCTAAGTCCACCACATACCCCTCTGAATATTCAGTCCAGAACTGAATTTCAGTAAAACTCGCATTAGCAAGTTTTCTCTTTTCACAAACTAACTCCACCATCACCTATATCATCTAAGGAGACACTACCCTACCAAGTATCACTTCCAACAAAGTTTCCTAGATGGCTCTATCATTCTGTCGAACACATTGAGTGCATGACCAAAACTTTCAACTTTCCAAACCACCATATGACACCTGCTCTTTTTGCCAAAATAACTTGTCTAGCATCCTTTCCATATCAGATAATACCACTCTGCCAAAAACCAGCTCCTTAGGACCATCCTAGGGTAACCTGGCATTGGGTCGAGCACCTGGTGTGCATGCCCAGAGCATGGCCAGGGCACGCGTTTTGCAGGCATTGGCATCGCCCTGTACCGCCCTCCCTGCTGCTGCTCTTGCACGCCAACCTTCCCAGGAAGCATCACGGGCAAACCACCACCTTCGCCGACACCTTCCCTTGGTCTCTACCGCCGTCCACGCCGACCGGAGCCGCCGCCCGACGAGTCCCGCATCGCCACGTCGCACCGACCTTCAATGCCCTGGACGCGTGGCTCACCTCCGAACCAAACACGACGTCCGCCATCACTCCAAGCCACCACCATCCTCACCAAACCCCGCCGTCCGTCAACGGCCTCGCCACCGGACGCGTCTGCCATTAATGGCCGTCGCCACTGTATGCTTTGGACGGCGCCGTCCAGGCTACCTGGCGCCTTCCGGGGCAGCCAGCTCACCAGGGGAGTAACTGCGGCCGGCCATCGTCCGCTACCGACCCTCACCGGCCACCCAACGACCTCGCCTGCCGGAGTAATGGTGATCGCCACCGTGTCCGTTTTCTGGAACCCGCCGAACCGTCTCGCCCCGGCTATATAAAGCCCCGAGCTCACTCCACTCCGCACGAGACCACTCCCTTCGCCCTCTGCAAGCTCCCTATGGAAGCAAAACGACCGGAGACGGTCGTCTTCTTCTTCCCCGACAACCACGGCCACCGCCACCCCTCCAATGGTTCCGACGAGACCACAGCCTCCCCACCTCCAATCTCTTCACCAACAGCTTCCTCCTGATTCCAAGAATCCATCCCACCTCTTATTTTGGCTCGGGGACTACCGTAGACGAAACGCCCAAATCGCCTCGCCGGAGCTCTTCGGATGTGCTCGCCGTCGGCGACCCCGTCTACTCCGGCGACCAAGGAGGGTACCCTTGGGACCGCCTCGGCCTCCTGGACTCAACGGTGGGCTCGGCTCGCCGTGGGGCCCCACCGTTCGCCGGCGAGCTTCGCCGGAGTCCCGCCCCGTTCTGTCGCCAGGAAGAAGGGCGGGTGGACCGTGGTCAAACCTGACCAGTGGGCCAGGCGGGCCCACTGTCAGTGACCCACACCCTCGCCACGTCATCTCCCACACTGCCGAAGCAGCTGGGCTCGGCCCAGTGACGCCGTCCGGCTATTCAGCGCTCAAGGCGCCTCTCTGACCTTTCCCTTTTCTTTTTCAGCAAATCTTCAAATAATTCCTCAGCCACCAGTTCAAATCCTAATTTAATTATTCAAATTTATTTAGACTCCTAAAATCATGCTCTGTTTATTTAAATTAAGTGAATATTTTTTTTATATACTGTGCATAGTTTCTGTTTAATGAATTTAATATTGCCTTTAATCATGTTTTTCAACTTAGTAATACCATCTCTAATTCATATGAACTCTAAATGAATTAATTCTTTTTCTGTTATTCCTTAAATATCCTCTAGTCTATTTTAGTATTTATTTCAAAAACATTTGAAATACTTTTTAGTGCTGTTTTTGAATTATGTGGTAATTTAGATATTTTTGAAAATAGGAATTGAAGGGGAGATGATTCTTTGCAAAGTAACCAGCACCTTTTCATATCTAAGGCAAGCATCTTGAACACTTGATATGGTGAATGTTTGATAGTTTGCATGCTAGAATATTTTGAGCATGGTTTGATACTATTAATAAAAATTGCATATGAGTAGGAATATTTCATGCATGCATGTTCATATAATTATTTTCTCTGGCATGCATTTTGCAACATGCATAGTTTGTGAGCATCCAGGAGTGTGCTCCTGTTTTGGACGTGCCGGTGAGCACGGGCCCTTTTTGACACGGTGGTGTCACGAGATATTTGTGGAAGCAGGCAAGGGTTGTGGCCCTGTCCTGGTGATACTACGAAAGAATGTTTTGTTGTGCTAACCACCGCAGGGAACATAAGCCTCCTGAGTCGACCATAGATCGAGTCTTGTTCCGGTAACCCCCATACTTGTTTCGTGCTACCACTTGTCCCTGCCTCGGGTAAGGTATGGTTTAGTAAGTTGTTAACCCCTTTCCATGCACACACCGTACAGAGGGCCACGATGAGGGTTTCCAGGGCCCTGGACTAAATCCAGTCATCGGGTCAAGGGGGCATGGGTGTTTCCGGTTGTAGCCGAGAGGGAGTGTACCCTTGTAATCCGCGCGTTTGAATAGTGATCCCATGCTATTGGAGGTTGTAGCCTTCCCACTTAGAGTTTTACTTAACTGTTGTTCTGGGTGATTCCTGGCAGCAGAAAAGTTAAGCTGGTGTGTGTTGGTCAGGCGTGTTTTCAACCCAAAGACCATAATGGGAATTAGTCAGTGTCCCGATACTGACTAAAGAAATCCTATACTTGTGGGTAAAGAGTACACCCTCTGCAGAGTCGTATCTATTCGAATAGCCGTGTCCGCGGTTAAGGATTACAGTCTGGGTTGGTCAAGTGTCGGTCTTAGAGTCGGTCTCCGGAGGAAATATTTAAAATTGAGCATGGTTGTTTTGCAGGATAATTATCGTTGCTACTGGTGTTACCATGAGTAAATTTGATGATATGATTATATTTGTGAACTAACCCCCTGCTCTTATTTTACTTTCCAGAGTGTCTCAGGGGCTGGCTAGTCTACCCCGGACATTCGTTTTTATTTTCAAGTCCTTTTGTGGCGTCCCTCGAGTGTCAGGCGGTTTATCACGCCACTACTCTTGTGGATACCCGACTGGCATTTCTTTTCAAGTCCTTTCGTGGCGTTGCCTGAGTTCTCGGATGGTATCGTCCGATTTCTCTTTTAAACACCCGACTGGCATTTCTTTTCAAGACCGACCGTGGTGTCACTTGACATCCGACCGGCATTCCTTTTATATTTTATTGATGCTAATAATTATTTTCTGCACAAACTATTAATCACCATGCCATATTTTAATTCCTGTCAGCATGCATTTAATACAAGTCTATCATGAGCACATGCATATAGTTTAATTCATCATGACCATATAATTGTTTGATGCATTCGTTATATCATTTGTCCATGATGTTTGCGAGTACATTCAAACGTACTCACAGGCTTGTCCCTGGCTATTTACTTGGCCAGGTTAGGGGTTCTACAAGGAGTACCACAGTGACGTCCGTGCGAAGCCTAGGAGTGCAGCCACGCGGGATAGGAGTTATCCGGGTCAGCTGTTCCTGTTGGAATGGAGCCCCATCGATGTGGAGATCCACAAGCCAATTCCTTCATCCACCACCGGAGTCATTGTTATATCAGTAGACCTTTATGGTCTTGTATCAAATTCTTGTAAATGCTTGGTAATCTGTAACAAGGATGTGTCCACCAGTAACAGCAAATCCTGGGCTGGTGATGACACTAGGGGTTAATTTCTGGAATATTATGTTTCCGAAATCCGGCCCCGACAGCCTTGGTATCAGAGCCAGGCTGACCATTGGCTAATCCTATCCTAGCCTGGTCACCATCCCTAGGTTTCCACACCATCCACAACTTTTCCTGTCCACGGTCAAGTCTATCCCATCCACAGTGGCAACCGACATCTTTTGATAGCCGGTGCCCAACCTATCAGTCTATCCATAGGCCGTGTGCCTGTGCCAACACCTGAGCTTTCTCATCCACAAGCGTGCGATGGAAGACTCGGCTGACTTATAAAGGAAGCCTTACCCCAAACTCAACACATCACAGCCTCATTCCCAGTTCGATATCCAACCACCAAGATGCCAGGCCCCCTCGTGCACAACGAGACCACCGCAGTCGAGCTTGAAGGCTTCGTAACCATCCTCGCCAATCTCACCCGTCGTGTCTTTGGCATCGCCGAGCCGCCGGAATATGTCGTGTACCAAGAGCACACGAGTAACTCCATCCATCACTTCTGGGCCACGGTGCACCTCTATGGGAGGGGCACCACATCAGAGCGTCCCTACCGATTCACCGGGAGGACGACCTCCGACGAGCCCCAAGCCATCCAACTTGCAGCCCGAGAGGCTATAGTTCATCTTCGGCACCTGTCGCCGAGGGTTAACTGCCGCTCCTTCTACTACTACCCTAGCCGTGAAGGCTATGGTAGCCCGACCCAGGTCGCCAGCGGAGACCATGAGTCGGATCCTGCCCTGGTGCATCTGGTGCGCTACCTGAGAGCGCAAGAGGCACTATTTGATCAGGTCACTCTTGACCTGATTGAGACCCGCAGGACGCTCGCTCTCCTAACCCCGGCAAGGAGTGAAGTCGCACCCGCCACCGACGCCCCGATAATGCTGCTTGGAAGGCCGGTTGAGCCCCCAAGCTCTGACCATGTCACCTACCCGGGCAATGCCTTTGCCTCACCCGGAAATCTCCGTCGTCTCTTGGAGGCCTACTCCAATGGGACGGTGACCTCGACACCCCGCGAAGGCCACCACCGCTACTCCAGCCCTGTAGCTCCCCATCCTACCCCGGCCAGCTCCGACGCGGAAGCACCCGGAGAGGACTCGGCATCCGCAAGACGCGCCCGGCTAGATATCAACCAGGTGGACTGAGTCCACCAGAATTGTTATCAAGCCCTAGTGGCTCGGTTTTTCCTTTAGTTCCGCAGTAGTTGGTGTGTGGCGTAGTGAGTTTGTAGACCCCCTGTGTGTCACCATCTAATAGTATGTGTGATCTGGCATGAATTGCTTGATGAGTGGTTGCAGAGTAAATTCTAGACGTGACCCCTAACCGACACGCACAGTAACATGTCACTTTCCTTTTGGGGATTGAGGGCTGAGACTTTGACTCAGACAGCCCCGCGCCGGAGTCGGTGTCTCGGTCGTATCGGCACCACTTCATGTTTCATGACCCAGGCTCTCTATAAGAGGCCACGCTCATTTTTCCACACCAGCAACCATCAGCATCAAGCACTGCCTTTTTCATTCATCCACCCATGTCTCACCCCGGAGCTTATCTGAGGACCCCCGATGCAAGACCTGGTAGTTTTGTTATGTTATTGTGGGATTTTACCCGCAATACTCTTGGCTCCACCCATCCACCCCGGTATGAGCTATTCAAATCGAGAATCACTCCTGATCTCTCGAAATACTGGGCAGCTGTACATATTCCACCAGCAGATTTAAACCAAGGCCCTCCCTATGTGATTTTCATCGGGAGATCCATGCCAACGCCAGGCATGGCCATTGAGTCTGCTGCGTATGAAGCAGTCACCCGTCTTCGATTTGCGGTACCTTGTGCCAGCACAAGGGAATACTGCTATTTCCCAAGCCGCGCTGCTTTTGGAGCAGAGGCTACGTTCCGCTGTGGACGTGCGGAGAGCGATCCAGCCCTGGTCTATCTCATTCAGTATGTGATGGCCCAGGAGCGTTTCACCCAGCAAATACTGGAGTATCTCCACTACCTTGCTGTTCTGAATCCCCGGATCGCCATTGGCGGACCCCCTCTGCCAACTCAGGAGGGACACGTTCTTCGTTTGCTCCCTCAACTTCCTCCACTCCCTCCGGAAGAAGAAGGATGTGTTCCAACACCGGGAAGCCTCCCGCTTGATCCCGTAGATCCCGCTTTCGGACCGTAGACGGTCGTGAATGCGTTTGCGTAGCATGTAGTGCTTGTTTGCATGTTGTGATCTTGTTTTGATTGTATGTCATGAATATATTGCCCTGTATGCATTTTTGCATATGAGTGTTTTGTTTGTGTGGTATGCTTTTTAATTCTCCCGCCCTTAACAAATCTCGAGGACGAGATTTTCTTAAGGGGGTTAGAGTTTGTAACACCCCAAAATTTTAACCACATTTTTATTAAATAAAATTTGGCTAGAAATAAAATTTTTGAATTTATATTAGGTTCTTTAATCATTTTTTTAGCCTCTTCTATACCTGTCCTTCAAAAATCTTCTCTTCATATAGTAAAATTTTTTGGAAAATAATTTTGTGGGCTCTGGTTGTGTCTTGGGTCATTTCATTATTTGTTTGATAACATTAGAAATTATTTTTTCATAATAAAATTTTGCCTTAGAAAACTCTTTTAATAGCTTTTGCAGTGTTTTAACTGCTTCTGTTGCACTACTACTATTTTAAATAATTCTCTAAAAATTCCACCATAATTCTGAGAGGTCCTGTGATGCCTATATGTTACTTTGGTGCAAAAGCCCAACTTGGTGTTTTGCAAATTTTGAGTGAACCATCCTCTTTTTCATTTCTGTCCATCTTCTAGGTTTCTACTACAACCCTATTATTTCATGCTCCAAAAATTCTAAGCCTTGGCCATCTTCTTGTTCCTCCAACCAAAACCTTAAGTCCAGAAGATCAACTCCATTGGAATTTTCTAAGTCCACCACATACCCCTCTGAATATTCAGTCCAGAACTGAATTTCAGTAAAACTCGCATTAGCAAGTTTTCTCTTTTCACAAACTAACTCCACCATCACCTATATCATCTAAGGAGACACTACCCTACCAAGTATCACTTCCAACAAAGTTTCCTAGATGGCTCTATCATTCTGTCGAACACATTGAGTGCATGACCAAAACTTTCAACTTTCCAAACCACCATATGACACCTGCTCTTTTTGCCAAAATAACTTGTCTAGCATCCTTTCCATATCAGATAATACCACTCTGCCAAAAACCAGCTCCTTAGGACCATCCTAGGGTAACCTGGCATTGGGTCGAGCACCTGGTGTGCATGACCAGAGCATGGCCAGGGCACGCGTTTTGCAGGCATTGGCATCGCCCTGTACCGCCCTCCCTGCTGCTGCTCTTGCACGCCAACCTTCCCAGGAAGCATCACGGGCAAACCACCACCTTCGCCGACACCTTCCCTTGGTCTCTACCGCCGTCCACGCCGACCGGAGCCGCCGCCCGACGAGTCCCGCATCGCCACGTCGCACCGACCTTCAACGCCCTGGACGCGTGGCTCACCTCCGAACCAAACACGACGTCCGCCATCACTCCAAGCCACCACCATCCTCACCAAACCCCGCCGTCCGTCAACGGCCTCGCCACCGGACGCGTCTGCCATTAATGGCCGTCGCCACTGTATGCCGTGGACGGTGCCGTCCAGGCTACCTGGCGCCTCCCGGGGCAGCCAGCTCGCCAGGGGAGTAACTGCGGCCGGCCACCGTCCGCTACCGACCCTCACCGGCCACCCAACGACCTCGCCTGCCGGAGTAATGGCGATCGCCACCGTGTCCGTTTTCTGGAACCCGCCGAACCGTCTCGCCCCGGCTATATAAAGCCCCGAGCTCACTCCACTCCGCACGAGACCACTCCCTTCGCCCTCTGCAAGCTCCCTATGGAAGCAAAACGACCGGAGACGGTCGTCTTCTTCTTCCCCGACAACCACGGCCACCGCCACCCCTCCAATGGTTCCGACGAGACCACAGCCTCCCCACCTCCAATCTCTTCACCAACAGCTTCCTCCTGATTCCAAGAATCCATCCCACCTCTTATTTTGGCTTGGGGACTACCGTAGACGAAACGCCCAAATCGCCTCGCCGGAGCTCTTCGGATGTGCTCGCCGTCGGCGACCCCGTCTACTCCGGCGACCAAGGAGGGTACCCTTGGGACCGCCTCGGCCTCCTGGACTCAACGGTGGGCTCGGCTCGCCGTGGGGCCCCACCGTTCGCCGGCGAGCTTCGCCGGAGTCCCGCCCCGTTCTGTCGCCAGGAAGAAGGGCGGGTGGACCGTGGTCAAACCTGACCAGTGGACCAGGCGGGCCCACTGTCAGTGACCCACACCCTCGCCACGTCATCTCCCACACTGCCGAAGCAGCTGGGCTCGGCCCAGTGACGCCGTCCGGCTATTCAGCGCTCAAGGCGCCTCTCTGACCTTTCCCTTTTCTTTTTCAGCAAAACTTCAAATAATTCCTGAGCCACCAGTTCAAATCCTAATTTAATTATTAAAATTTATTTAGACTCCTAAAATCATGCTCTGTTTATTTAAATTAAGTGAATATTTTTTTTATATACTGTGCATAGTTTCTGTTTAATGAATTTAATATTGCCTTTAATCATGTTTTTCAACTTAGTAATACCATCTCTAATTCATATGAACTCTAAATGAATTAATTCTTTTTCTGTTATTCCTTAAATATCCTCTAGTCTATTTTAGTATTTATTTCAAAAACATTTGAAATACTTTTTAGTGCTGTTTTTGAATTATGTGGTAATTTAGATATTTTTGAAAATAGGAATTGAAGGGGAGATGATTCTTTGCAAAGTAACCAGCACCTTTTCATATCTAAGGCAAGCATCTTGAACACTTGATATGGTGAATGTTTGATAGTTTGCATGCTAGAATATTTTGAGCATGGTTTGATACTATTAATAAAAATTGCATATGAGTAGGAATATTTCATGCATGCATGTTCATATAATTATTTTCTCTGGCATGCATTTTGCAACATGCATAGTTTGTGAGCATCCAGGAGTGTGCTCCTGTTTTGGACGTGCCGGTGAGCACGGGCCCTTTTTGACACGGTGGTGTCACGAGATATTTGTGGAAGCAGACAAGGGTTGTGGCCCTGTCCTGGTGATACTACGAAAGAATGTTTTGTTGTGCTAACCACCGCAGGGAACATAAGCCTCCTGAGTCGACCATAGATCGAGTCTTGTTCCGGTAACCCCCATACTTGTTTCGTGCTACCACTTGTCCCTGCCTCGGGTAAGGTATGGTTTAGTAAGTTGTTAACCCCTTTCCATGCACACACCGTATAGAGGGCCACGATGAGGGTTTCCAGGGCCCTGGACTAAATCCAGTCATCGGGTCAAGGGGGCATGGGTGTTTCCGGTTGTAGCCGAGAGGGAGTGTACCCTTGTAATCCGCGCGTTTGAATAGTGATCCCATGCTATTGGAGGTTGTAGCCTTCCCACTTAGAGTTTTACTTAACTGTTGTTCTGGGTGATTCCTGGCAGCAGAAAAGTTAAGTTGGTGTGTGCTGGTCAGGCGTGTTTTCAACCCAAAGACCATAATGGGAATTAGTCAGTGTCCCGATACTGACTAAAGAAATCCTATACTTGTGGGTAAAGAGTACACCCTCTGCAGAGTCGTATCTATTCGAATAGCCGTGTCCGCGGTTAAGGATTACAGTCTGGGTTGGTCAAGTGTCGGTCTTAGAGTCGGTCTCCGGAGGAAATATTTAAAATTGAGCATGGTTGTTTTGCAGGATAATTATCGTTGCTACTGCTGTTACCATGAGTAAATTTGATGATATGATTATATTTGTGAACTAACCCCCTGCTCTTATTTTACTTTCCAGAGTGTCTCAGGGGCTGGCTAGTCTACCCCGGACATTCGTTTTTATTTTCAAGTCCTTTTGTGGCGTCCCTCGAGTGTCAGGCGGTTTATCACGCCACTACTCTTGTGGATACCCGACTGGCATTTCTTTTCAAGTCCTTTCGTGGCGTTGCCTGAGTTCTCGGATGGTATCGTCCGATTTCTCTTTTAAACACCCGACTGGCATTTCTTTTCAAGACCGACCGTGGTGTCACTTGACATCCGACCGGCATTCCTTTTATATTTTATTGATGCTAATAATTATTTTCTGCACAAACTATTAATCACCATGCCATATTTTAATTCCTGTCAGCATGCATTTAATACAAGTCTATCATGAGCACATGCATATAGTTTAATTCATCATGACCATATAATTGTTTGATGCATTCGTTATATCATTTGTCCATGATGTTTGCGAGTACATTCAAACGTACTCACAGGCTTGTCCCTGGCTATTTACTTGGCCAGGTTAGGGGTTCTACAAGGAGTACCACAGTGACGTCCGTGCGAAGCCTAGGAGTGCAGCCACGCGGGATAGGAGTTATCCGGGTCAGCTGTTCCTGTTGGAATGGAGCCCCATCGATGTGGAGATCCACAAGCCAATTCCTTCATCCACCACCGGAGTCATTGTTATATCAGTAGACCTTTATGGTCTTGTATCAAATTCTTGTAAATGCTTGGTAATCTGTAACAAGGATGTGTCCACCAGTAACAGCAAATCCTGGGCTGGTTATGACACTAGGGGTTAATTTCTGGAATATCATGTTTCCGAAATCCGGCCCCGACAATTTGAAAAGTTCAAAGAATTTCAGAGTGAAGTAGAGAATCATCATAACAAGAAAATAAAGTTTCTACCATCTGATCGTGGAGGTGAATATTTGAGTTACTAGTTTGGTCTTCATTTGAAACAATGTGGAATAGTTTCACAACTCATGCCACACGGAACACCACAGCGTAATGGCGTGTCCGAACGTCGTAACCGTACTTTATTAGATATGGTGCGGTCTATGATGTCTCTTACCGATTTACCACTATCATTTTGGGGTTATGCTTTAGAGATAGTTGCATTCACGTTAAATAGGGCACCATCTAAATCTGTTGAGACGACGCCTTATGAACTGTGGTTTGGCAAGAAACCAAAGTTGTCGTTTCTTAAAGTTTGGGGTTGCGATGCTTATGTGAAAAAGATTCAACCTGATAAGCTCGAACCCAAGTCGGAGAAATGTGTCTTCATAGGATACCCAAAGGAGACTATTGGGTACACCTTCTATCACAGATCTGAAGGAAAGATATTTATTGCTAAGAATGGATCCTTTCTAGAGAAGGAGTTTCTCTCGAAAGAAGTGAGTGGGAGGAAAGTAGAACTTGATGAGGTAATTGTACATTCTCCGGAATTGGAAAGTAGTACATCACAGAAACTAGTTCCAGTGATTCCTACACCAATTAGTGAGGAAGCTAATGATGATGATCATGAAACTTCAGATCAAGTTTCTACTGAACTTCATAGATCAACCAGAGTACGTTCCACACCAGAGTGGTACGGCAACCCAATTCTGGAAGTCATGTTACTAGACCATGATGAACCTACGAACTATGAGGAAGCGATGATGAGCCCAGATTGCGCAAAATGGCTTGAGGCCATGAAATCTGAGATGGGATCCATGTATGAGAACAAAGTATGGACTTTGGTTGACCTGCCCAATGATCGGCAAGCCATCAAAAATAAATGGATCTTTAAGAAGAAGACCGACGCTGACGGTAATGTTACTGTTTACAAAGCTCGACTTGTTGCGAAAGTTTTCGAAAAGTTCAAGGAGTTGACTAAGATGAGACTTTCTCACCCGTAGTGATGCTTAAGTCTGTCCGAATCATGTTAGCAATTGCCGCATTTTATGATTATGAAATCTGGCAAATGGATGTCAAAACTGCATTCCTGAATGGATATCTCAAAGAAGAGTTGTATATGATGCAACCAGAAGGTTTTGTCGATCCTAAAGGTGTTGACAAAGTGTGCAAGCTTCAGCGATCCATCTATGGACTGGTGCAAGCATCTCGGAGTTGGAATATACGCTTTGATGAGGTGATCAAAGCATATGGTTTTATACAGACTTTTGGAGAAGCATGTATTTACAAGAAAGTGAGTGGGAGCTCTATAGCATTTCTGATATTATATGTGAATGACATATTGTTGATTGGAAATGATATAGAATTTCTGGATAGCATAAAAGGCTACCTGGATAAGAATTTTTCAATGAAAGACCTCGGTGAAGCTGCGTACATATTAGGCATCAAGATCTATAGAGATAGATCAAGACGCTTAATTGGACTTTCACAAAGCACATACCTTGATAAAGTTTTGAAGAAGTTCAAAATGGATCAGTCAAAGAAAGGGTTCTTGCATGTATTCCAAGGTGCAGAGTTGAGTAAGACTCAATGCCCGACCACTGCGGAAGATAGAGAGAAAATGAAAGTCATTCCCTCAGCCATAGGATCTATCATGTATGCAATGTTGTGTACCAGACCTGATGTGTGCCTTGCTATAAGTCTAGCAGTGAGGTACCAAAGTAATCCAGGAGTGGATCACTGGACAGCGGTCAAGAACATCCTGAAGTACCTGAAAAGGACAAAGGATATGTTTCTCATGTATGGACGTGACAAAGAGCTCTTCGTAAACGGTTATGTCGATGCAAGCTTTGACATTGATCCGTATGACTCGAAGTCACAAACCGGATATGTATTTTTATTGAACGGTGGAGCTGTCAGTTGGTGCAGTTCCAAGCAAAGCGTCGTGGCGGGATCTATGTGTGAAGAGGAATACATAGCTGCTTCGGAAGCAGCAAATGAAGGAGTCTGGATGAAGGAGTTCATATCCGATCTAGGTGTGATACCTAGTGCATCGGGTCCAATGAAAATCTTTTGTAACAACATTGGAGTAATAGCCTTGTCGAAGGAATCCAGGTTTCACAAGAGAACAAAGCACATCAAAAGATGCTTCAATTCCATCTGCGATCTAGTCAAGGAGGGAGACATAGAAATTTGCAAGATACATATGGATCTGAATGTTGCAGATCTGTTGACTAAGCCTCTTCCATAGGCAAAACATGATCAGCACCAAGACTCCATGGGTGATAGGATCATTACTCTGTAATCTAGATTATTGACTCTAGTTCAAGTGGGAGACTGAAGGAAATATGCCCTGGAGGCAATAATAAAGATGTTATTTGTATTTCCTTATATCATGATAAATGTCTTTTATTCATGCTAGAATTGTATTAACCGGAAACTTAGTACATCTGTGAATACATAGACAAAACAGTATGTCCCCAGTATGCCTCTACTAGACTAACTTATTGATTAAAGATGGTTATGTTTCCTAGCCATAGACATGAGTTGTCATTTGATCAATGAGATCACATCATTAGGAGAATGATGTGATGGAAAACACCCATCTGTTATCTTAGCACTATGATCGTTTAGTTTTACTGCTATTGCTTTCTTCATGACTTACACATGTTCCTATGACTATGAGATTATGCAACTCCCGTATACCGAAGGAACACCTTGTGTGCTATCACACGTCACAACATAACTGGGTGATTATAAAGATGCTCTACATGTGTCTCCGAAGGTGTTCGTGGTGTTGGCATAGATCAAGAATAGGATTTGTCACTTCGGGTGTCGGAGAGGTATCTCTGGGCCCTCTCGGTAATACACATCATAATAAGCCTTGCAAGCAAATGACTAATGAGTTAGTCACGGGATAATGTATTACGGAACGAGTAAAGAGACTTGTCGGTAATGAGATTGAACTAGGTATTGAGATACCGACGATCGAATCTCGGGCAAGTAACATACCGATGATGAAGGAAACAACGTATGTTGTTATGCGGTTTGACCGATAAAGATCTTCGTAGAATATGTAGGAGCCAATATGAGCATCCAGTTTCCGCTATAGGTTATTGACCGGAGATGAGTCTTGGTCATGTCTACATAGTTCTCGAACCCATAGGGTCCACACGCTTAACGTTTGATGACGATCGGTATTATGAGTTTATGAGTTCTGATGTACCAAAGGTAGTTCAGAGTCCCGGATGAGATCACGGACATGACGAGGAGTCTCGAAATGTCCGAGACGTAAAGATTGATATATTGGACGACTATATTCGGACACCGGAAGTGTTCCGGAAAAGTTTCGGATTTAACCGGAGTGCCGGAGGGGGTTACCGGAACCCTCCCCCCCCAGGGAGTATGGGCCATAGTGGGCCATTGAGGGAAAGAGAGAGGAAGCCCATAGGGCTGGCCGCACCCTCCCCCTAGGGATCTTAGTTGGACTAGGAAAGGGGGGAAGTGCCCCTCTTCTTCCTTCTCTCTCCCCCTTCCTTTCCTACTCCTAGTAGGAATAGGAAAGGGGATTCCTATTCCTACTACGAGTAGGATTCCTACTCCCTTGGTGCGCCACAAGCCTAGCCGCACCTCCCCCTTGATCCTTTATATACGGGGGCAGGGGCACCCAAACACACAGAAGAAACATTGTTCTAGCCGTGTGCGGTGCCCCCCTCCATAGAAACACACCTCGGTCATACCGTTGCAGTGCTTAGGCGAAGCCCTGCGCCGGTAGCTTCATCATATCCGTCACCATGCTATCGTGCTGATGAAACTCTCCCGTGAAGCTCAACTGGATCAAGAGCTTGTGGGATGTCATCAAGCTGAACGTGTGCTAAACACGGAGGTGTCGTACGTTCGGTGCTTGATCGGTTGGATCGCAAAGAAGTTCGACTACATCAACCGCGTCACTAGACACTTCCGCTTTCAGTCTACGAGGGTATGTAGACACACTCTCCCCTCTCGTTGCTATGCATCTGGTAGATAGATCTTGCGTGATCGTAGGAATTTTTTTGAAATACTACGTTCCCCAACAGTTCGGGCTTCCTTCCAGATTGGTATCCGACTCCGAGCTAGAGATCCGGGTGTACACCATTTTTTGCTTAGGGGGTTCGACCCTTCCTCTGCCTCTTCGACGGTGGCGACGAGGTGTGTGACCGGGGAGGGTATTGATTTCTCGATTGTCTGTTTTAAGCACGATCCAATCATAGATCGTCGACCTCCTAACGGGTATACCCATGGCGCGGAACTGACTCGCCAAGCGGTCTACCGAATAGGTGATACGTCTCCAACGTATCTATAATTTTTTATTGTTCCGTGCTATTATATTATCATTCTTGGATGTTTTACAATCATTTTATAGTCATTTTATATCATTTTTGGTACTAACCTATTGACATAGTGCCAAGTGTCAGTTGTTGTTTTCTGCATGTTTTTTACATCGCAGGAAATCAATATCAAACGGAGTTCAAACACCGCGAAACTTTTTGGAGATTTTTTATGGGCCAGAAGACACCCAATGGGCCAGAGCTGCACCTGGGGGTGCCCTGAGGGGGGCACAACCCACTAGGGCATGCCAGGCACCCCCGGCGCGCCCAGGTGGGTTGTGCCCACCTCGGTGGCCTCCCGCACCGAATCTTCGCTCTATAAATACTTAGATATTCTAGAAACCCTAGAGGAGTCGATGAAATTCTATTCCAGCCGCCGCAAAGTCCAGAACCACCAGATCCAATCTAGACACCATACGGAGGGGTTCACCATCTCCATTTGTGCCTCTCCGATGATGCGTGAGTAGTTCCTTGTAGACCTACGGGTCCGTAGTTAGTAGCTAGATGGCTTCCTCTCTCTCTTTTGATTATCAATGCAATGGTCTCTTGGAGATCCATGTGATGTAACTCTTTTGCGGTGTGTTTGTTGGGATCCGATGAACTTTGAGTTTATGATCAGATCTATCTTTTTATATCCATGAAAGTTATTTGAGTCTTCTTTGATCTCTTATATGCATGATTTCCTATAGCCTTGTATTTCTTCTCCGGTATTTGGGTTTTGTTTGGCCAACTTGATCTATCTATCTTGCAATGGGAAGTGGAGTTTTGCAGGGGGTTCGATCTTATGGTGCTTGATCCCAGTGACAGAAAGGGAACCGACACGTATGTATTGTTGCTACTAAGGATAAAATGGTGGGGTCTATTTCTACATAAATAGATCTTGTCTACATCATGTCATCGTTCTTATTGCATTACTCTATTTCTCCATGGACTTAATACACTAGATGCATGCTGGATAGTAGTCGATGAGTGGAGTAATAGTAGTAGATGCAGGCAGGAGTCGGTCTACTAATCTTGGACATGATGCCTATATAATGATCATTGCTTGGATATCATCATGATTATTTGAAGTTCTATCAATTGCCCAACAGTAATTGTTTTCCCACCGTTTGGTATTTTCTCGAGAGAAGCCACTAGTGAAATCTACGCCCCCCGGGTCTCTTTCTCATATTATTTGCCTTTGCTATCTATTGTCCTTTGCTTTTATTTTCAGATCTATTAAACCAAAAACCCAAAAATACCTTGCTGTAATTTACCTTATTTGGCGTTCGATCTATCAATATTTAGAACTCTATCACGTCCATTACCGGAAAGGGATTGACAACCCCTTTTACACGCCGGGTTGCTAGTATTTGTTATTTGTCTGTAGGTGATGTGTACGTTGTGTTGCTTTGTTCTCCTACTGGTTCGATAACCTTGGTCTCATCACTGAGGGAAATACCTACCGCTGCAATACTGCATCATCCCTTCTTCTTTGGGGAAATACTGACGTACTTCTAGCAGATCTCAATAGGCACACGTGGCAGCCGAACCCTCCGGGTGTTCGGCCGGAGACCTCGCATGCGGTTCGTCCATATCAGGCTTTAAGGCCGAGCTCTGGGTGGCACTTAATTCCTTTAGGTTCACTGGCCCTAGGGTCGACGCCTCTGCGCCAGCAAGTCCCCTTAGAAGGGCGCGGTCTTCGATCTAGTCCAGACGACAAGTAGGGTTGGCCCGCAATAATATGCCACCGAATATGAAGAGTTGGCCAGGGGCGAAGATGACCTTGGCACGGGTGGGGTCTCCAATGACCTGTTGAGCCATCGATCCTTTCGGTGACCCAATAGCGGAACTCTCAATGAAAGAAGCAATGTCGGTGTCAAAACCGACGGATCTCGGGTAGGAGGTTCCGAGCTATGGATCTGGGATCATTGAGGAACATGAGACAAGGGACACAAGGTTTTACCCTGGTTCAGGCCCTCTCGAAGAGGTAAAACCTACTCCTGCTTGATTATATTCGATGGGTATGGTTACAGAGTCGATCTACCTCGAGATCAGATGAGCTAAACCCTAGATGGGAGAGGTGATGAATGTGCCCTAAAGACTAAAAACCCTCGGTTTATATAGGCACCGATAGGGTTAAGGTTACACGAGGTTGGCTTACAATGAAGGAAAGATCACGCAGGTCTTGACTTGGAGGGCACACCACGGCCTCAAAGATCTTCTGTCGATATACGGATTTGTATTCTGTCAAAGCTTCGCTAGAGCCCACCAGTCTGGCCCGTATATGATGGATCGATGCCCCGAGGACCCCTTAGTCCATGGCTCCCTTAGGGAGGATTCCTTTTTTGCATAATAAGGTGGCACTTGCTTGCGTGCATCCATGGACCATGTGGGTCCCTAGTGTCAGCCTCTCCACGAACATCCCTCTTCTGATGTTGTCATTTGTTGACAACATTGACCATGCCGAGCCAAGAACACCAACGCGGTGGACGATGGCGAGACCCAGGGCGGTGAGGCCAACACGCCAGCACAGCCGGCCATAGGAGGCTAGAGCAGGCGGTCCTGCCGGCACTGGATTTGGCGGCTGGATCAAGAATATCAGACATTGGAGAAGCACGACGGCCGTTGGACTGACATCCAACGGTTACTTCTACTAGAACCATTTGTTGACTAATACTCCCTCTATTCCTCTTTATAAGGTGTATTATTTTCAACACGTTAACCTAGGCACATAATTATGGACTATTTAGGACGAAATTACCCTTGTCTAATTTGTAGGTTAGCGGCAAGTAAATCATTTAGGCTAGGAAAGAAAGAGATACACGCAATCGGGAGAGAGATAGTTTCCTTTTCTTTCACTATAAGGAGAGATACATGCAATTAGGAGAGAGGTACTTTCCTTTTTATAGAGGGACAAGATCGGAATTAGAACAAATGCACCTTACATTATTGAATTTTATATAGAAAATACACCTTATATAAAGGTACGGAAGGAGTATATCATAAGTAAAAAATGTTGCATACATGTCAACTTAATAGGCCCACAAGTCAGCCCATTTCCTTTTTTTAATAATTTACAACTTCTTATGCAATTTAATGCAGTCCATTTTCTTTTTGTTGGCCAGGGCCATGGTTACAAATTTAAAGGAAATTTCGCATATTTCGGTGCGGCACAAACTATTTTTAATACCAAAATGTCGAGCCAGATTTAAAGTACTTTCAAGATATATTTCAATTAGGTTCAAACCCTATGAAATTGGAATATGAAAATGTGACAAAAATAAGAATTTGAAACTAATTGCCAATTTTTCGTGTGTTTTTATATTTGCGGCCCATTTCGTATTACTTTTAAGATTTGCAACCTTCTTGAAAGAGTTGCAGCCCAGCAGGACGGAGAAAAATAAGTAGGCTTGGGTTGGGTATGCCTGGATTGGGTATTCTTTAGAACAAATAAACTGGGCTAGCCATTTTCACAAAGAAAAAATACCTGGCCTGGTCATGTGGTGAACATAAAATAGAAGCCTGGGCTAGAAGGGCCATATCCCACTTCAAACCATGCTCCGTCTCTACAATAATAAAAAACAATACTGCTCGAGCAGCTACGTCCCAGGTGTCAGCCGCTCTTGTGTAGTTCTCTTGTCTATTGACTATATGCTGAAAATGTCGTGGGTCCTAGATGTTAGCAAACCACTAAGAGGGTGCATTTTCTTTTAGTATTAGCTAACAATGGAGTATATAACAAAAAATAAGGAACTTGCGGTCATGGACATGGTGGGTCCCTACTGTCATCCTGTCCATGTATAGTCCTCTCCCGATTCCTCTCGTTTGTTGACCATGTTGACGACATGAGAGTTTAAAGGTTTTTGGATGCACAAGTAGTATATCTACTTAGTGCGGGATTTTTGGCTAGAAAAGATATTGGGCAAGCACCACATGTTAAAGGATCTATGACAATATGACTTCTATGTGAATGTGAACAAACATAAATCATTAAGTTGTCTTCCTTGTCCAACGTCAACAATTTTTGGCATATAATATTTTGATGGGGGCTCACAATCAGAAAAGATTCCTAGGATAGTATATTTATATGTGAATCTTCTCTTCCCTTGTTAATTCTTTCATGAGTTGCATCATCGACCAATGCCATGTTTGTCAATCTCTAATAAAAATTTCTAGTTATACTTTTCCTTATGTGGTGCCATCACCTACCATAAGATTAGCATATGATCTTATTAATTTATTTCTCCCCCCTTTTTTATTTATTTCCTTTCTTTTTATTGCAACGGGAAAGTAAAGAAAGCAAAAACTCAAACTAAACTTTATTATATATCTTGCGCACGGTTACAAGGATAGATCACTAAGCAAACTCTCGAAAAGAAAGGATTGAACTAAACTTTCATTCATTTTAAGGCAAAAGATCGAACTAAAATAAGTAAAGGTAAAAGGATAGTGGGGATGATACGATACTAGGGCACCTCCCCCAAGCTTGAAGGAGGCCAAGGGGAGTGCCCATACCCGATACTCAATTTTCTTTTGGTGATGAAGAAGATGGTGGTGGTGATGATGTAGATGTGATCTTATCCTCGGGCTTCCATGGCAGAGGTTCACCATCATAGGAGGAAGAATGAGTCCCACGGGTCCTGCAACTGGCAGCCAAACTCATACCTTTAAACCTTGCCTCATATTCAAAGACTTGGTTTTGGAGATCATAGATCTGGCTTTGGAGGAAGTTGATTTGCTCGTTGAAGGTGAAAACGATGTCCTTCATGGGCTAGCCATCCACCTTGAGATCACAGGAAAGGTCCGTGATCATGAGGTGATTGACATTGAGCCCACGCTCCACCATCCCCTTGCACCGGAAGACCTCATGCTCCATAGCCTCAAGCCTGGCGTCCATAGTTCACGTACCCTTGGGTCTTTGCACATCGCGGATGTGCAGCACCCATCATGCATCTGGATGGCCTGAGGGTGCTGGTGTTGGGAACGTAGCATGCAATTACAAAAACAAATCCTACGCTCACGCAAGATCTATCTAGGAGATGCATAGAAACGAGACGGAGAGAGTGTGTCCATGTACCCTCGTAGACCGAAAGTGGAAGCGTTGTATAAACGCGGTTGATGTAGTCGAACGTCTTCATGATCTAACCGATCCAATTACCGAACGTACGGCACCTCCGTGTTCAGCACACGTTCAGCTCGATGACGTCCCTCGAGCTCTTGATCCAACAGAGAGTCGAGGGAGAGTTCCGTCAGCACGACTGTGTGGCGACGGTGTGGGTGATGTAATCCGTGCAGGGCTTCGCCTAAGCACTATGATGCTATGACCAGAGGTGTAAACTGTGGAGGGGGCGCCGCACACGGCTAAGAGATTGTATGTTGTTGTCACACCCTGCATTTTGTAACCTGTTATTTGCATCAATGAAGCATGAAAATTTGGACCAGCAAAATTTTTTGGCATCATTTGGCTTTTATTTGGAATTGAGTTTTTCTTCATGTGCTTTTTCATGTGCTCAATAAGTCAACTATAAACTCTTGTAGAGTTCATCTCCATACCCAAAACTTCTGCCCAATGATCATGCCAAGTGTTATATAGCAGTATAGAATTTTCTTACAAAATTAATTTGGCCAAGATGTATTTTATAAATTTAGTTTTCCAAAACCCCTGAATTGAGATTTGCACTGCAAATGCTTGATTTAGGGTGAGAAAATTATTTCAAAAGGTACATTTGAAACCTAGTAGTCATAGGACTCCCAGAAACCACAAAAGTATAATTTTAAAAGTTATTTTCCTATTTTATTTAAAAGCTTTTTCTTAAGGCCAGAAATGGTCTTTAATAGGAAAAAATTATTTAACTATTTCAAAAATATTTGCCAAAATTCAGGGAGACTCAGAGGACATATATTGTCCATATATAAGAGTTTCAACAGTTGGTAATATATTGACGAGGTTGCTGAAGAAGGAGAAGGAGAAGGATTTGAAGACTTTGAAGACCAAGCCAATGCAGGCAAGCAGCCCTTTGACCATGATACACTTGTTCTTCGGAACCCGTTGATTCCGATGCATGAAGATAGCATTACATTGATGACCTAGTTGAACCACCACATGATGCATGCCATGATCTTGATCTTGCTATGTGCTAGATAACATGCAAATAGTTAGTAGTGATACTTAGTGATGCATGTGTGACATGAACCTTCGTGGTTGAAATCTTTGCATGAACCCATCGGGTGCCCCTAATGCCCGAGGGTGATGTTGAGTTAGGTCATCACTTGAGGAAGAAGTGATGTGCCGGTAAATCTTGTGCATGGGTGAAATAATTGATTAGATTTATGTGTGACTACAGTCCCAACCAAACATGTGCAACCACACTACCCCTTATGGGACGGGGCTTTATTGATTACTTAGGTTGATACTAGCATGGTGCCCGCATTACTAGTGACGGGAAGACTTGAGGTCTTTCCCGGGACGGGGTCGTGCTTGGATAGACGGCCATGAATATTTTTACAGGGCACCGGACACACCGTTGGTCCCTTCGGGTACGCGTGACATTGAAATTAGGGCAAGTCCCGTGATCTATTGTTTGTACCCGAGGGCCGTGAACCAACGAGTGGACTCTATGTTTGTGTCGTCTAAGGAAAGATAATGACCGGGTGCTTCCCCCGAGTACTTGAGGTACTGCGGGATCGTGGATGACACGAAAGCTTCTCGGATCTTGTGGGTAAAGTGCGCAACCTCTGCAGAGTGTAAAACTATTCGAATAGCCGTGTCCACGGTCATGGACAGTTGGGTGGTGCTACTTAAACTATGTCCAGAATTTTACTTCATCGGTGAAAGTATGTATATGATGAGTCAAGGTGGTGACTTGACTCGATGAGTTGAATCATATTCATGTTGATATCGGTAACCCGTCTTCGAGGTTACGCGAGTTTATTGATGCATAAACTTGATGGTAGAATATTTATTCTAGCCCCTTGCTAGATTGTTCATTATTGTTCAATTGCACTGTTACTTTGAACCACATCATGGGTTGCTTGCGAGTACATTCAAAGTACTCATTGGCTTGCCACTGGTTATTTAATTGGCCAGGCATGGAGGAACAGGAATATGGTGAAGAGTTCTTTGGAGACGAACATGCGAACTAGGACGCTATCCTAGTCAGAATGCCTGTAGGGTTAAGGCAGACGGCATGGGTTCTACCTATTATCGAAGACTTCCGCTATTTGAGTTATTTGCTATTCAGCCCTTGAGGCCTTATCTATGTAAGACTTGGCCATAATGGCCTTAATTTGTGTAAGACGATATGTATGGATGTAAGACTCTTGTTATTCAGCTTCTGTGTGTTCAGTGAGCATTGATCTCTGGGATCACTGTACACGTGCATTCGGTGATCTCGACTTCTAAGTCGGGGTCCCCACAGAGCTGGTATCAGAGCCATCCTGATTGTAGGAAGCCTTAGTTAGCATGGGCGTTAGTTAGATGAGACCCCTTTTTCAAAAACCTTCTGAACCTCTCTTCTTTTCTAAACCTGAGATTTCATCAGCTTATTAACCCCTCCTATTCCACCTTTGTAGATGGCCGATGTACGCGAAGAGCACCTGACCACTGGGTTTCCCTTACTTCTCGAGGATAGCCTCCAGGAGTGTCAGTTCCACCGATCACCCATCCTCACCTACCTTGAGCATTGGGTTAGCGACACTGAGGTGGAGTACCATGTGGAAGTGATCGTGAAGGCAAATGATCCTCCCACAAGTTGGTTCTTCGAGGGACCCCAGATGGCAACACTACCACTCGCTGTCGAGGCTGCTGCACTCAAGGCACTAACCCGTCTCCGCGAGCTTCTTCCGGAGATGGCAGCCAAGATGACAACTCTCTTCTTACCTTACCGGAAGGAAGGTGAAGAAGAAAGCAGCGCACAAGCCCCTCCACTGAAGGAAGGACTCTCGCTTCGGTTCCAGACCTACTTTAGTCTATGTGCCGACAGCTTGGCACAAGACTTGGCCTCGGAATCGATGAAGCTTCGGGAAGAACTTCACAAGACCAAGGCACTTCTTCGTTGAGCTCAAGAGAAGACAAATAGGATCAAGAAGGAAGGAGCACCTTCTGGACAGACCGCTATCGCATATCGAGGCGGAAGGCCCTCTGAGGATGTATCTTCCAAGAATGAAGAACCACCTCGGCGACGCCGAATGACGGCAAGGGAATATCACAAGCTTTTCCCTGCACCTCCGACGAAGCACCATCGTATCCAACTCCTCCACTCCCCCACACCCTCAAGTGACAAGGGGGCCCAGACAGATGAAGACAAGGAGGAAGACCCAGAAGAGCCGGAATACGCGACCGAGCATTCCGCTGCTTAGGCATTATTCGCTACTCGGATATGCCAGTTGTGACCCCTACGGTAGGATAGGTCGTGTAACCCCTATGCGCAGTCGAGTCCTTGTATGGTTCATATGAAACCATCTAGTGTTTGCTTTTGTTGTGTCTGGATGTATGTCGTATTCTTCCTTCGGGAATGTGTAAACGACTACATCACCCATTTGGATTTTAATGAATGTGTTTTGGCCTTTCGGCCCTTGCATGATTTGATTAGTGTCACACCCACCCCCTTACTAGGCACCCGTCTATCTTGCTTTCCCTCTTCCAAGTCATGAGACCTTTTACCGCTCCAACAGGATGCCTGTTGTAACTCGTACTGGTACCTCTACCCAGCAGCCTGAAGCCGGAGCATCCGCTCAGCCAGAGGCAGGCCACGACCAAACCAATGACCAAGCTCCACCACCACCTCCTCCGAACATGGACATGGCTCAGCTTCTCCAAGCTTTCCGAGAGGAACGCCAAGCCAACACTGCAGCCCTTCAGCTGATTGCTCAAGCTGTCACCAACAACCGCCAGCTGGCGGGGAATGGCAATGGACGTTCCACGTTGGCAGAGTTCAAGAAGCATGCACCGCCAACCTTTATCGAGACTGCTGAACCCCTGGATGCAGACGACTGGATCCGCTCCATTGAGGCAATACTGGAACTAGTCGGATGCATCGAAGACCGCGAGAAGGTGGCTTATGCAGCCCACTGCCTCGGGGGGACTGCTAGAGCTTGGTGGGATGGATTCAAGGTCATGCATGCTGAACAAGACATCACTTGGGTCAACTTCAAGGCAGAATTCCGCAAGGCCCACATTCCTTCCGGAATCATGGCTATCAAAAAGCGTGAGTTCCGAGCCCTGAAGCAAGGAAGTGGCACTATCAAGGAGTACATGCAGAAGTTCAGTGTTCTGTCAAGGTATGCCCCTGAAGATGTCAGCACTGATGCTGCAAAAAGGGAGCGCTTCATGGAAGGCCTCAATCAGACTCTGCAATACTCGCTTGTCGTGTGCGACTGCCCATCCTTCCCTGACCTGGTGAACAAAGCACTTATGCTTGAAGACAAGCGGCGTGCTTTGGACGACACTCGCAAGCGCAAGATGGTCAGCAAGGGAAGTTCCAGCAACCAGAAGCCTCGTCCGTGGCAGTCAGCCCCGGCCAAGCCAACCTATCAGCAACCAAGAGCTCCTGCACCTCGCACCAACCCTCAGCCTCAGCAGTATGCCAACCCCAGGCCAGCTTTCAACCCCAATACCAGTGGTGGCAACAAGATCAACAATCCAAACCCATTCACTTGCTTTGGATGTGGTCAGTCCGGACAGATCTCAAGGGTGTGCCCCAACAAGAAGCCTGATGCCCCATGCCCCAATGCGCAGAACCAGGGACAAGGCCGCGGGATGCCACCAAGGAACCCAGCTCCTCGCAATCCACCTAACCATGGGAAGGGGCGTGTGAATCACGTCACTGCTGAAGAAGCCCAGGAAGACCCGGACGTCGTGCTGGGTACGTTCCTTGTCAACTCAGCACCTGCAACTGTCTTGTTTGATTCTGGAGCAACGCATTCATTTGTCACTCAAAGATTTGCATTAAAAAGTGGCATGACTCCTACACCCCTGAATAACCCTATGGTGGTACAAACCCCCGGAGCCGAGATGAGAGCCAAGATAGGCTGTAAAGGAGTCCGTATTACCATTAACGGTGTAGATTTCCTAGCAGACCTCATCGTCCTGAGATCACAAGGCTTGGATGTGATCCTAGGCATGAATTGTCTCAGCAAGCACCAAGGCTTGTTAGACTGTGCCAATCGGATAGTCACTGTGACCAATGACCAGGGAGTCGAAGTTAAGTTTGCTTCCAACTCCTCTTCCGCTCAAGCCGCTCAAGTCAACTGTTTGTCTGAAGTTGGGCTAGAGCAAGTACCGGTGGTATGTGAGTATCCTGATGTCTTTCCGGATGAACTGCCGGGAATGCCCCCGACCGTGACATTGAGTTCATCATCGAGCTCGTGCCTGGAGCAGGACCCATCTATAAGAAGCCTTATAGAATGGGGACGGAAGAATTAGCTGAGTTGAAGAAGCAGCTGGAAGAGCAGCTGAGGAAGGGATTTATCCGCCCAAGTGCCTCCCCTTGGGGATCTCCTGTTCTGTTTGTGGCAAAGAGGGACGGTACCATCCGCTTATGCATTGACTATCGTTCCCTCAATGAAGTTACAATCAAGAACAAATATCCACTTCCCAAGATCGAAGATCTGTTTGATCAGCTCAACGGAGCCAAGGTGTTCTCCAAGATCGACCTCAGATCTGGGTACTACCAGCTGAAGATCAGACCCCAAGATATTCCGAAGACGGCATTCGTAACCAATATGGCATGTACGAGTGCACGGTCATGTCCTTTGGGTTAACCAATGGCCCAGCTTACTTCATGTACCTCATGAATAAAGTCTTCATGGAATATTTGGACAAGTTCGTTGTTGTCTTCATCGATGACATTCTTGTCTTCTCGAAGTCGGAGGAAGAGCACGAGCAGCATCTGAGGATGGTCCTAGACAAGCTTCGGGAGCACCAACTGTATGCCAAATTCAGCAAGTGTGAGTTCTGGCTGCATAAAGTTGGATTCTTAGGTCACGTCTTGACCGAAGAAGGATTATCAGTTGATCCCGCGAAGATCGAAGCTGTGACCCAATGGCAATCTCCAACGACCGTCAAGGAAGTCAGAAGCTTCCTCGGACTTGCGGGCTATTACCGCAAATTCGTGGAAGGATTCTCTAGCATTGCACGGACAATGACTCAGCTCCTCAAGAAGTACAAGAAGTTCGAGTGGACGCCAAAATGTGAAGAGAGCTTCCAAGAGCTCAAGAAGAGATTGACCACCGCCCCAGTTCTGGCAACACCTGATATTCACAAGGAGTTCGTGATATATTGTGATGCCTCTCGGACCGGATTGGGAAGCGTTCTGATGCAAGAAGGCCGAGTCATAGCATACCTCTCCAGGCAGCTACGACCCCATGAGGAGAACTACGCTACTCACGATCTTGAGTTAGCGGCAGTATCATGCTTTGAAGACATGGCGGCATTACCTCCTAGGGAAACGGTGTGAGATATACACAGACCACAAAAGTCTGAAGTACATTTTCACCCAAAAGGAATTGAACATGAGGCAGCGGAGATGGTTGGAACTCATCAAAGACTATGACCTCAGTGTTCAATATCACCCCGGGAAGGCTAACGTGGTGTCCAATGCCTTAAGCAGGAAGGCTTGCTCTTTGAATGCCATTATTCAAGAAAGGCAGCCAGCCTTGTTTAAGGAACTCGAACAATTCAGTTTGGAATTGGTCACCCCTGGATTTCTGGATCATTTGGAAGTCCGACCAACCCTGATGGACGAAGTCAAGAAGGCACAAGATGGACACGCAAGCATTGAAGGCATCAAGAAGAAGATGAAGCTAGGCAAGGCCCCAGGATTCTCTGAAGACGAGCATGGGATTGTTTGGTACAAAGGTCGTATCTGCGTACCAAACAACACAGAGCTGAAGAACCTGATTCTGCAGGAAGCCCACGACACTCTGTATTCCATCCACCCCGGAGGAACCAAGATGTACCAAGACTTGAAGGCACGATTCTGGTGGCACGGGATGAAAAGAGAGATTGCAACCTATGTTGCAAAGTGTGATGTGTGCCAAAGAGTCAAGGCTGAATATCAGCGACCTGCTGGATTGCTTCAACCACTCAAGGTTCCTGAGTGGAAGTGGGATAAAGTCGGAATAGACTTCATCACTGGATTATCAAGGTCGAATAGAGGACATGGCTCTATCTGGGTCATAGTCGATCATCTGACCAAGGTGGTGATACGTCCAAAACGTATCTATAATTTCTGCTTTCTCCATGCCTCCTTTGGGTGATATTGCTGTGATATTTATACACTTCCATACACTTTTGATCATATTTGGACTAACCTATTAACTCAGTGCACCCCAGTGCCAGTTTCTGTTTTCGACTGTTTTTGTATTTCAGGTTTTCACATTACGAGAACTGCCAGGAAAAATCCAGAAAAATTATATAAAAAATCAGCGTTCCAGAAACAACCGTGCGCCCGAAGGACAGCCGGGGGGGCCACCAGGGCTCCAGGCGCCCTGGCAGCGCCCCCCCCCCCCCTGGGCTGCGCCGGGGGCGCGCCTGGGCCCCCCGAGGCTCCTCCGATGCCCCCCTTTGGCATATATTTAAAGCGTCTCCCGAAACCCTCGAAACAGGAACTCTTTTTCGCGATCTCATCTCTGTTCCGCCGCCGCCGCCGCTTCCAAGATCAGGAGCACCAGGTGAACCCTTCCCGGCACCCTGCCGGAGGGGAGGATCACCACCGGGAGCTTCTCCACCACCATGGACGCCTCCCGGACGAGTTGTGAGTAGTCTCCCTTGGACCATGAGTCCATGACCAGTAGCTATGTGATGTTCTCCTCCCGTTCTTGTGCTTCACTAATTAGTCCTCGTGAGCTGCCCTACATGATCGAGGCACATATGTAATCCTTATGCTGTTGCTATGATGAGTTTGCTGGGATCCGATGGATTATGAGATTATGTTCAAATTGTGTTTGAGTAATATATTTGATTCACCTCTTTTATGTTTATGTTCGTAAGTAATTCTTGCATGTTCTCTGTTGTTATTTATTGCTTTGGCCAAGTAATAGGTAGTGACTCCAAGAGGGAACGTTATGCTTGATTGTGGGTTCATGCCCCTCGATGACTAGTTTGAGTGACAGAAACATGAGTCTAGGGGATGGGCTGTTGCCACAAGGGGGAAAACAACGGTGCTTGTGCCTGCGGGTGCAAGGACTATTTACTTTACGCAAAGTTCTTTTAATGCCGTTGTCTGTTGCTTTGAGTTTACACTATGGGTGGGGCTCGCAACTTAATACCAGCGAGATGTTCTGGATAGATATCTCAAGGTGGACGATTAGTAGTAGATATTGATGGATTTCGGTCTACTTACTTTGGCGTATCGCCCATGCTTTGAACCTCAACCTTTCTTGCAATGTAGTCAGCATTGGTTTGCGCACATGGTCCTGTCAATTGCCCAGCTGTAATTCGTTTACCTCACATAGCTGTTTTATCGTATTTTGGGAGAGAGACATCACTAGTGAACATCATGAGACTCCAGTCCATATTACCATCATTGATCACATCCGCTATTTACTTTTCCGCTATTTACTTACTATTGCAATTATACCTATCACTATTATTACTTGCGTTTGATCCTTTGTAAACTACAAGGCCGGAGGGATTGACAACCTCTCTATACTCGTTGGGAGCAAAGTTATTTGTATCTGTGTGCAGGTCCACGTTGATTGCTAATATCCGGCGCCGTTAGCAGTTGACACCTTCTTGTTGAAACTGGGAGTCTCTGGGAAATCGATCCTTGGTAATACCAAGGGAAAACTTCTGCTACACTGCATCTCAAACCTTCCACTTGGGGTAACCAACGAGGGGTGAGAAGCCACCTAGCAGAGCAATTTCTGGCGCTGTTGCCGGGGACTCCACTCTTCAAGATAGGGGAGTTGCATGCTATCTTTTACCTTTGCTTTTAGTCTTGTTAGTTTACCTTTCAGTTTTTGCTTTAGTATCTTTTATCGAAAATCACAAAAATAGTTATCTCATTCTTTAGTTGTCATTATGTCGGGTCCTTTTGTCTTTGACGAGGCAGAAGTTCTCACCTTTAAACAAAGAGGTGGGGAAAGTTTGAAAGATGCTTGGTATAGAATTAATGATTCACAAAAAAGAGCCACCAAGAAGCAACCTACTACTATCATCCTTAGAAATTTTTATGTTGGAATTACTTCTTGGAATAGGTTTATTCTAGATACTGCTATCAATGGGAATTTCCTAGAGGCCCCAGTTTGGGAGTCCCTTAGTATTGTTGAAAATCTTGTTGGGAATCTCCCTGTTGTTAGCATTCGAGAGGACATCACCCTAGCTCACATTATGAAAAAACTTGAAAAAATAGAGCTAGAGATGCCAAGCATTAATAAGATAAATGAGTTGGATCGTAAGATCCAATGGAATTTGAATAGACTTGATAGCTCCATGCATAAAATTTTCAAAATTTTGGAGACCGTCAAATTCCATGACTTGGACTCTTCTAGGATAGACAAGATTGAGGATATCTTTGATACTCTAGGAACCACCTTCTCCTCAATCAAAACCAAAAAGGTAGAAACTCCGGCAAAGAAGGAGCCTAAGTTCGTTCACGTTCCAAAGGCTCCCCGCTCTAAAAGTAATCCACCTATTGCCAAAGGGGTTGAAACTATAAAGACTTTGGAAGAAACACCTGTCTTTGAATTTATAAATGAATCTTCCCTTGACTTTTATCCTTTTGGTATTCTACCTAGAAGTATCTCTATGAGGCCTTTATTTGAAAGTCCTCTTAAGACTAGTTGTATTATTGAAGAGCTTTTTGATGATCTTGATGATGGTTCAATTGATACAGCTTGACCTATATGCATTATGCCTAGCTTAAAGGCATAAAAGAAAGCGCTTTTGGGAGGCAGCCCAATGAATAAATTTATTTTGCTTTTGTTGTGTCTTGATGTTTTTTACTACTGTAGCATCATCATTGTATCTTTACTTTTCAATTTTGTGCCAAGTATAGCCTCTGATTGCTAGAAAGTTCAAAAGTTGTGAGGTGCTGTCCAGGAAACAGATTCTGTCCTTGGATAGAGAAATTCGTATAAAATCACCAGCTCATCTTTTTGGTCTGAATTTTTTCGACAGCGTTCTCTATATAATTGTCTTTCGTGCGTCTTTTCTGAGTTTTTTTATTTGAGTTGCACAAGTGCCCCGAACAAATCATTTACTACCTGCTGTTCTGTTTTTCACAGATTATGTCATGTTTTGCCTTTCCTTCATTTTGCAAACCAAGAGCTTGCTTTTTCTTTGCAAAAACCTTTTGGCAATCTTGAGAAACAGTAGGCCTTCAATAATATCTCTATTTCCAGCAAGGTACAATTATTTTATTATGGGTACTAACCTCGCTAATCAGATTATGATGAGTTATGTATGAAGGGAGTTTTCAAGTGTGCGAGGGAAGATGATAAAAAGATTCAGGAGTGTCAAGCGCTCAAGCTTGGGGATGCCCCCATGCACCCCAAGAAATATTCAAGGAGACTCAAGCGTCTAAGCTTGGGGATGCCCCCGTGCATCCCCTTCTCCATCAACATTATCAGTTCGTCTTTCGTTCCACTATATTTTAATCACTTCATGTGTTATGTGCTATCCTTGGAGCGTCTTGCTTTTAGTTTCCTTTTTAGTTTTTCATAACGAGTCGGAACTCAGCGTTCTTTATGTGGGAGAGAAACACGCTCCACTTCTACCTAGAACATAACATAGAATTTTCATGTCTATCTTTGTTGTGTGTGTTCTTTGTCTTTTAATAGCTACTATCATGCTCTGCTCTTAGTATTCATGCTTATCTTTTTAAAGAGCTTGTGTTTAGTTGGTTGCTTTAATTATCATGCTTATCTTATTAAGAGAGTTTGCTTCCGTTGCATTGGTTAATATGTCTATGATAAAGATGCTACGTGCATAATGGCGCTTAGTAGTTCAGGTTTTCTTATGGTTAGTCTCAAATAGCTGGGGGATTCCCAATGTGTTATTGGAGTACCAACATGATTTGTTTGCCAATGATGTGGTATGGTTTAGTAATATCTTCCCTCAAGAATTTATTTTGATTGACTTGGCGTATGCTCACGCATATTTAAGACTGTAAAGAAAGTCTGTCAAGCCTTAATGATCTTTTGTTTCTGAGTAGCGATATAACTTCCATGCCTGATTCAATGTTGCTTTGTCGCTCTGCATGATTATGACCGTCATTGCTCTCTTAGTTGGTCGCTCCCAGTCTTTTGCTAACCTCCACCTGTACTAAGCGGACTGACTGCTTGTGCATCCACATCCTTTTAAACCAGTTATGCCATATGAGTCCACCATACCTACCTATATGTGGTATTTCACCGCCACTCCAAGTAAATTTACATGTGCTACCTTTAAAACCTTCAGTTTTTGCAATACATAGCTCATGGGAAAGTAGCTTAAAAACTATTGTGGTAAAGAATATGTTGCTTATGTATCTTATTTTCTTATAAGTTGCTTGCTGAGCGGTAACCATGTTTCTGGGGACGCCATCAACTATTACACTTTTGTTGAATATCATGTGAGTTGATATGCATGTTCATCTTGTCTAAAGTAAGGGTGATTTGCCATGGGTTGAATGGTTTGAGTATGCATATTGTTAGAGAAGAACATTGGGCCGCCAACTAAAGCCATGTATCATGGTGGAAGTTTTAGCTTGGACATTAATCCTCAATCTCTTATGAGAATATGCTTAAGCATTAAAGAGGAGTCCATTATCTATTTTCTATGTTGTCCCGGTATGGATGTCCTCAAGTTGAGATCTATCAAAAACGAGAAATCAAATGCGATCTATCTCCTTGGACCTTTGTACAGGTGACATAGAGGTACCCCTTTGTGACACTTGGTTGAAACATATGTAATGCAATGACAATCCATGGAAATCCGAGCTAATTAGGACAAAGTGCGAGCACTATTGGTATTCGATGCATGAGGCTTGCAACTTATAAGATGTCTTATGCATAACACATATGAAGTACTACTACCGTTGACAAAATTGTTTCTATGTTTTCAAAATAAAAAGCTCTAGCACATGAGTAATCCCTGCTTCCCTCTGCGAAGGGCCATTCTTTTACTTTTATGTTGAGTCTCCACCTTCTTTCTTCAAAGCACCAACTACTGAGAGCATGATTGTCATTCTGAGTGTAATGTGCATTGTCCCAAAGTAGCATTGTCTTTTGCATGATTGTGATATCGTTTATTTTGAAATCATTGTATCTAGTCATCACTTAAACCTTGAAGGTGCCCCTGCATTTATACTTCACTAAATGGGGCAAGCTAGATATCACTTTATCATATTTGCACATCATGTTCATTACAAATCTTTTTGATGTTTCAATATCATATTGTAAAACTTTCAGTCCTTTGTGATTTTCTCATGAGGAAACTTAATTACTACAGATTCATTGTCTCAGTAAGCTTTTGTCATATGACTATGAAAAAGTCCTATATGGTTATTAGCATGTCACCACAGAAATTATTCTTGTTATCATTTACCTACTCGAGGACGAGCAGGAATTAAGCTTGGGGATGTTGATACGTCCAAAATGTATCTATAATTTCTGCTTGCTCCATGCCTCTTTTGGGTGATATTGCTATGATATTTATACACTTCCATACACTTTTGATCATATTTGGACTAACCTATTAACTCAGTGCACCCCAGTGCCAGTTTCTGTTTTCTGCTGTTTTTGTATTTCAGGTTTTGACATTACGAGAACTGCCAGGAAAAATCCAAAAAATTTATATAAAAAATCAGTGTTCCAGAAACTACCGTGCGCCCGAAGGACAGCCGGGGGGGCCACCAGGGCTCCAGGCGCCCTGGCGGCGCGCCCCCCCTGGGCCGCGCCGGGGGGGCGCCTGGGACCCCCGAGGCTCCTACGATGCCCCCCTTTGGCATATATTTAAAGCATCTCCCGAAACCCTCGAAACAGGAACTCTTTTTCGCGATCTCATCTCTGTTCTGCCGCCGCCGCCGCTTCCAAGATCGGGAGCACCAGGAGAACCCTTCCCGGCACCCTGCCGGAGGGGAGGATCACCACCGGGAGCTTCTCCACCACCATGGATGCCTCCCGGATGAGTTGTGAGTAGTCTCCCTTGGACCATGAGTCCATGACCAGTAGCTATGTGATGTTCTCCTCCCGTTCTTTTGCTTCACTAATTAGTCCTCGTGAGCTGCCCTACATGATCGAGGCACATATGTAATCCTTATGCTGTTGCTATGATGAGTTTGCTGGGATCCGATGGATTATGAGATTATGTTCAGATTATGTTTGAGTAATATATTTGATTCACCTCTTTTATGTTTATGTTCGTAAGTAATTCTTGCATGTTCTCCGTTGTTATTTATTGCTTTGGCCAAGTAATAGGTAGTGACTCCAAGAGGGAACGTTATGCTTGATTGTGGGTTCATGCCCCTCGATGACTAGTTTGAGTGACAGAAACATGAGTCTAGGGGATGTGTTGTTGCCACAAGGGGGAAAACAACGGTGCTTGTGCCCGCGAGTGCAAGGACTGTTTACTTTACGCAAAGTTCTTTTAATGCAGTTGTCTGTTGCTTTGAGTTTACACTATGGGTGGGGCTCGCAACTTAATACCAGCGAGATGTTCTGGATAGATATCTCAAGGTGGATGATTAGTAGTAGATATTGATGGATTTCGGTCTACTTACTTTGGCGTACTGCCCATGCTTTGAACCTCAACCTTTCTTGCAATGTAGTCAGCATTGGTTTGCGCACATGGTCCTGTCAATTGCCCAGCTGTAATTCGTTTACCTCACTTAGCTGTTTTATCGTCTTTTGGGAGAGAGACATCACTAGTGAACATCATTAGACTCCGGTCCATATTACCATCATTGATCACATCCGCTATTTACTTACTATTGCAATTATACCTATCACTATTATCACTTGCGTTTGATCCTTTGTAAACTACAAGGCCGGAGGGATTAACAACCTCTCTGTACTCGTTGGGAGCAAAGTTATTTGTATCTGTGTGCAGGTCCATGTTGATTGCTAATATCCGGCGCCGTTAGCAGTTGACACCTTCTTGTTGAAACTGGGAGTCTCTGGGAAATCGATCCTTGGTAATACCAAGGGAAAACTTCTGCTACACTGCATCTCAAACCTTCCACTAGGGGTAACCAACGAGGGGTGAGAAGCCACCTAGCAGGTGGCCCATTTCATTCCTGTCAAGACCACTTATGATGGCAACCGGCTGGCATCTCTTTACATCGACAGAATCGTAAGTGTTCACGGCGTTCCCAAGGAGATTGTGTCAGATCGAGGAACCCAGTTCACCTCGAGGTTCTGGAAGAAGTTCCAAGAAGCCTGGGAACCAAGTTATCTTTCAGCACGGCTTTCCACCCACAGACCGGAGGTCAGACAGAGCAAGTCAATCAGATTCTCGAAGATATGCTCCGAGCCTGTGTCTTGGCATATGGAGCCAAGTGGGAAGATTGTCTCCCTTTTGCCGAGTTCTCCTATAACAACAGTTACCAGTCGAGCCTTCAGATGGCACCATTTGAGGTGTTGTACGGACGCAGATGCCGCACACCCCTCAACTGGTCAGAGACTGGAGAAGGACTAGTCTTTGGACCGGATATTCTCCGCGCAGCAGAAGAGCAAGTCCAACTAGTCAGAGAGCGTTTGAAGGAAGCCAAGTTAAGGCAAAAGAGCTATGCTGACACTCACCGTCGGGACATGAGTTTCCATGTCGGGGACCATGTGTACCTCCGGGTAACTCCTCTGAAGGGAACCAAGCGTTTCCACGTCAAGGGGAAGCTCGCACCAAGGTTCATCGGACCCTTTGAGATCACTGCACGATGAGGAGAAGTGGCTTACCAGTTGGAACTACCACCTGAGCTATCCGATGTGCACAATGTATTCCATGTGTCACAACTCCGGAAATGTCTCCAAGTTCCAGACAAGCCCAATATCTACGAGGATGTTGATCACCAAGCTATTGATCTGCAGCCTGATTTGACCTACCGCGAGAAGCCCATTCGCATTCTGGACGAAGCAGAACGACGGACGCGAAGCCGTACCATCAAGTATCTCAAGGTCCAGTGGAGCAACCACACCGAAGCAGAAGCAACCTGGGAACATGAAGACTATCTTAGATCCGAGTTTCTCGATCTCTTTTAAGACCTAGTTTAGGAATCTCGGGGACGAGATTCTTGTAAGGGGGGTAGGTCTGTCACACCCTGCATTTTGTAACCTGTTATTTGCATCAATGAAGCATGAAAATTTGGACCAGCAAAAAATTTTGGCATCATTTGGCTTTTATTTGGAATTGAGTTTTTCTTCATGTGCTCAATAAGTCAACTATAAACTCTTGTAGAATTCATCTCCATACCCAAAACTTATGCCCAATGATCATGCCAAGTGTTATATAGCAGTATAGAATTTTCTTACAAAATTAATTTGGCCAAGATGTATTTTATGAATTTAGTTTTCCAAAAACCCCTGAATTGAGATTTGCACTGCAAATGCTTGATTTAGGGTGAGAAAATTATTTCAAAAGGTACATTTGAAACCTAGTAGTCATAGGACTCCCAGAAACCACAAAAGTATAATTTTAAAAGTTATTTTCCTATTTTATTTAAAAGCTTTTTCTTAAGGCCAGAAATGGTCTTTAATAGGAAAAAATTATTTAACTATTTCACAAATATTTGCCAAAATTCAGGGAGACTCAGAGGACATATATTGTCCATATATAAGAGTTTCAACAGTTGGTCATGTTCAAAATAATGGGCTAATCCCTCTAAAACCCATTCTGGATATTTCAAGCTTTTGAAATATTTACAAAGGAAATATTCTCCAAAAATTCCAGGGAAATTCTATCATGTCATATATGACATATTTGATGATCTTGCCAAGTCCCATGCCTTGGGAAGCAAGAAAACATCATCAAAACCCTTCATAACCATTATGTCCATATTTGAAGTTTGAGCAACTTTACATTGCCAAACTTGTCCAAATGCTCTCAAACTTGGTGCACATGCTAGAAATGCCTAATAAGGCATCTAGACCAAATGGCACAAGATTTGGAATAGAGCAACTGGATCAGATCACCCCAAAACCCTTTCTGTTCAAATGCAAATTTGAACAACTTTACATTACCAACTTTTTACCTGGAGCTTCAAACTTTGTGGGCATGATCATAACCCCAAATGATGAAACTACACCAAGTGGTGCATCAAGGGGAGATGATTAGCTTGACTCAAACTAGATGAAGCTATTTCTGTTGTTTTCTAGGGTTCATCAAAGTTACATTGGCTAGTTTCTTCAAATGAGCCCAAATTTGGTGAAGCACCCTATTTTCACATGTCATTCAATCCTGTTAAGTGTCACGGCAAGTGGAGATCATTTGCTTGACCAAACACTGATCAAACACCTTCTGGCTTTTTACCAAAACCCTCTTCTTGATCACTTTCACCTTTTACCTTGGCCTCAACTGTCTACCACATGTTCAACCAGTTACTGACTACCTCCAGTAACTTCCCCAGGACCCCAGCTCCATGATTGAGGGGTAAGAACCCTAGTTTACCCTGCTGGACAGCCATTTCCTACCAAGTTACCATCTTCCTCTCTCTCTCACAGCATCTCCAGAGCATCCAAGGCTGCAGATGTACTACTTGCATCACCCTGGATACCCCAGACACGGTGGACGCGTCCAGAGGCCCAATGGCATGCCGTGGCATGCGATAAGGGCGCTCCAGAGCATGCTACAGTGCGCCCACGCACTGTAGCTTCAGCCAATCGCTGGCCCCCGACAGCCTCGGGCTCTCCCCTCGCGCCAGTCGATGCCCCTCGACGTCCGCGACCACCCCGGCGATGTCCCCCCCTCCTCCTGCGCCCTCCAATGGCCGTCGTCGCATGCGCACCGGCCGCCCACAGCACCCACTCCTCGGCCTCACACGCGCGCACGGCCTGGAAGCTTCCCCGCTCCTCCTCTCTCCTCTAATGGACGTAGGGATCGTCCAGCAACTCCGCAGACTCACTCCCGTCGCCACCCGTGCGCTGTAGCGTCGAGTAGCAGCTCGCCGGCGCACTGGTCCACGGGGCTCCGCCGTTCCACTATAAATAGGACCCCTCGAGCCTCTCCAACGGCACGAGCAGCTTCTCCTCATCCCCAGCATCGCTCCAGCACCACCAGTTCATCCCTAGAAGGTCCCAGTGCTCGGGATCGACCGGAGCTCCGCCGCGTCGGGCCGCCGGTGATCTCGCATTGGAATCGGCTGGAGCGACGACCTCCCGAAGCTCCTCCTCCGTCCCACCTCGCCGTCGGCGAACCCGACCTCCCCGGCGTGCCGCACCACCATCCCTACCTTCGCAACATGACGCTGAGTCCGTTCCTGCCCTCCGTTGTCGTCGCCGTGGCCGGAATCATCGTTGATACCGTATTTGACGAGGTTGCTGAAGAAGGAGAAGGAGAAGGATTTGAAGACTTTGAAGACCAAGCCAATCCAGGCAGGCAGCCCTTTGACCATGATACACTTGTTCTTCGGAACCCGTTGATTCCGATGCATGATGATAGCATTACATTGATGACCTAGTTGAACCACCACATGATGCATGTCATGATCTTGAGCTTGCTATGTCTAGATAACATGCAAATAGTTAGTAGTGATACTTAGTGATGCATGTGTGACATGAACCTTCGTGGTTGAAATCTTTGCATGAACCCATCGGGTGCCCCTAATGCCCGAGGGTGATGTTGAGTTAGGTCATCACTTGAGGAAGAAGTGATGTGCCGGTAAATCTTGTGCATGGGTGAAATAATGGATTAGATTTATGTGTGACTACCGTCCCAACCAAACATGTGCAACCACACTACCCCTTATGGGACGGGGCTTTATTGATTACTTAGGTCGATACTAGCATGGTGCCCGCATTACTAGTGACGGGAAGACTTGAGGTCTTTCCCGGGACGGGGTCGTGCTTGGATAGACGGCCATGACTGTTTTTACAGGGCACCGGACACACCGTTGGTCCCTTCGGGTACGCGTGACATTGAAATTAGGGCAAGTCCCGTGATCTATTGTTTGTACCCGAGGTCCGTGTACCAACGAGTGGACTCTATGTTTAGTGTCGTCTAAGGAAAGATAATGACCGGGTGCTTCCCCCGAGTAATTGAGGTACTGCGGGATCGTGGATGACACGAAAGCTTCCCGGATCTTGTGGGTAAAGTGCGCAATCTCTGCAGAGTGTAAAACTATTCGAATAGCCGTGTCCACGGTCATGGACAGTTGGGTGGTGCTACTTAAACTATGTCCAGAATTTTACTTCATCGGTGAAAGTATGTATATGATGAGTCAAGGTGGTGACTTGACTCGATGAGTTGAATCATATTCATGTTGATATCGGTAACCTGTCTTCGAGGTTACGCGAGTTTATTGATGCATAAACGTGATGGTAGAATATTTATTCTAGCCCCTTGCTAGATTGTTCATTATTGTTCAATTGCACTGTTACTTTGAACCACATCATGGGTTGCTTGTGAGTACATTCAAAGTACTCATTGGCTTGCCACTGGTTATTGAATTGGTCAGGCATGGAGGAACAGGAATATGGTGAAGAGTTCTTTGGAGACAAACATGCGAACTAGGAAGCTATCCCAGTCAGAATGCATGTAGGGTTAAGGCAGATGGCATGGGTTCTACCTATTATCGAAGACTTCCGCTATTTGAGTTATTTGCTATTCAGCCCTTGAGGCCTTATCTATGTAAGACTTGGCCATAATGGCCTTAATTTGTGTAAGACGATATGTATGGATGTAAGACTCTTGTTATTCAGCTTATGTGTGTTCAGTGAGCATTGATCTCTAGGATCACTGTACACGTGCATTCGGTGATCTCGACTTCTAAGTCGGGGTCCCCACAGTTGTGCCTTTGTGGTGCCCCCTGCCCACGTATATAAAGGAGGGGAGGGGAGGAGGTTGGCCTAGGAGGAAGTGCGCCAAGGGGGGGTCCTACTTGGACTCCTAGTCCAACTAGGATCCCCCCCTTTTCCTTTCTTCCACCGAAGGGAAAAGGAAGGAGAGGGAGAGGGAAAGTGAAGGGGGGCGTCGCCCCCTCCTTGTCCTACTCGGACTCCCTAGGAGGGGGGCGCATGGCCACTCCCCCC
>LR738714.1:221201284-221280094 GCA_902687465.1 Secale cereale
CGCCCCACGTGGGCTTCCCTCTCTCTCCCTTAGGCCCATGCTCGCCCAACACTTCTCCGGGGGGTTCCGGTAACCCCTCGGTACTCCGGAAAAATACTCGAATCACTCGGAACCATTCCGATGTCGGAATATAACATTCCAATATATGAATTTTTATCTCTCGACCATTTTGAGACTCCTCGTCATGCACGTGATCTCATCCGGGACTCCTAACAAACTTCGGCCACCAAAACACATAACTCATAATACAAATCGTCATCGAACGTTAAGCATGCGGACCCTATGGGTTCGAGAACTATGTAGACATGACCGAGACACATCTCCGGTCAATAACCAATAGCGGAACCTAGATGATCATATTGGCTCCTACATATTCTATGAAGATGTATATCATTCAAATCGCATAACAACATACGGCATTCCCTTTATCATCGGTATGTTACTTGCCCGAGATTCGAACGTCGGTATCATCGTACCTAGTTCAATCTCATTACCGGCAAGTCTCTTTACTTGTTCCGTAATGCATCATCTCGTAACTAACTCATTAGTCACATTGCTTGCAAGGCTTATAGTGATGTGCATTACCGAGAGGGCCCAGAGATACCTCTCCGATACACGGAGTGACAAATCCTAATCTTGATCTATGCCAACTCAACAAACACCTTCAGAGACACCTGTAGAGCATCTTTATAATCACCTAGTTACATTGTGACGTTTGATAGCACACAAAGTGTTCCTCCGGTATTCGGGAGTTGCATAATCTCATAGTCATAGGAATATGTATAAGTCATGAAGAAAGCAATAGCAATAAAACTAAATAATCATTATGCTAAGCTAACGTATGGGTCATGTCCATCACATCATTCTCCTAATGATGTGATCCCATTAATCAAATGAAAACTCATGTCTATGGTCAGGAAACATAACCATCTTTGATCAACGAGCTAGTCAAGTAGAGGCACACTAGGGACACTCTGTTTTTGTCTATGTATTCACACATGTACTAAGTTTCCGGTTATACAATTTTAGCATGAATAATAAACATTTATCATGATATAAGGAAATGTAAATAACAACTTTATTATTGCCTCTAGGGCATATTTCCTTCAGTCCCCCACTTGCTCTAGAGTCAATAATCTAGATTACATAGTAATGATTATAACACCCATGGAGTCTTGGTGTTGATCATGTTTTGCTCGTGGAGGAGGCTTAGTCAATGGGTCTGCAACATTCAGATCTGTATGTATTTTGCAAATCTCTATGTCTCCCTCCTTGACTTGATCGTGGATAGAGTTGAAGTGTCTCTTGATGTGCTTGGTTCTCTTGTGAAATCTAGATTCCTTCTCCAAGGCAACTGCTACAGTGTTGTCACAAAAGATTTTCATTGGACCCGATGCACTAGGTATTACACGTAGATCGGATATGAACTCCTTCATCCAGACTCCTTCGTTTGCTGCTTCCGAAGCAGCTATGTACTCCACTTCACATGTAGACCCCGCCACGACAATCTGCTTGGAACTGCACCAACTGACAGCTCCACTGTTCAACAAAAATACGTAGCCGGTTTGTGACTTAGAGTCATCTGGATCAATGTCAAAGCTTGCATCAACGTAATCATTTACGACGAGCTCTTTGTCACCTCCATAAACGAGAAACATATCCTTAGTCCTTTTTAGGTACTTCAGGATGTTCTTGACCGTTGTCCAGTGATCCACTCCTGGATTACTTTGGTACCTCCCTGCTAGACTTATAGCAAGGCACACATCAGGTCTGGTACACAGCATTGCATACATGATAGAACCTATGGCTGAAGCATAGGAAATGACTTTCATTTTCTCTTTATCTTCTGTAGTGGTCGGGCATTGAGTCTGACTCGACTTCACACCTTGTAACACATGCAAGAACCCTTTCTTTAACTGATCCATTTTGAATTTCTTCAAAACTGTATCAAGTTATGTGCTTTGTGAAAGTCCAATTAAGAGTCTTGATATATCTCTATAGATCTTGATGCCCAATATATAAGCAGCTTCACCGAGGTCTTTCATTGAAAAATTCTTATTCAAGTATCCTTTTATGCTATCCAGAAATTCTACATCGTTTCCAATGATCAATATGTCATCCACATATAATGTAAGAAATGCTACAAAGCTCCCACTCACTTTCTTGTAAATACAGGCTTCTCCGAAAGTCTGTATAAAACCATATGCTTTGATCACCTCATCAAAGCGTATATTCCAACTCCGAGATGCTTGCACTAGTCCATATATGGATTGCAGGAGCTTGCACACTTTGTTAGCACCTATAGGATCGATAAAACCTTTTGGTTGCATCATATACGACTCTTCTTTGAGAAACCCATTAAGGAATGCCGTTTTGACATCCATTTGCTAGATTTCATAATCATAAAATGTGACAATTGCTAACATGATTCAGACAGACTTAAGCATCGCTACGGGTGAGAAGGTCTCATCGTAGTCAACTCCTAGAACTTTTCGAAAACCTTTTGCAACAAGTCGAGCTCTATAGACAGTAACATTACCATCGGCATCAGTCTTCTTCTTAAAGATCCATTTATTTTCAATGGCTTGCCGATCATCGGGCAAGTCAACCAAAGTCCACACTTTGTTCTCATACATGGATCCCATCTTACATTTCTTGGTCTCTAGCCATTTTGCCGAATCTGGGCTCATCATCACTTCCTCATAGTTCGTAGGTTCGTCATGGTCTAGTAACATGACTTCTAGAACAGGATTACCGTACCACTCTGGTGCGCACATACTCTGGTTGACCTATGAGGTTTGGTAGTAACTTGATCCGAAGATTCATGATCTTCATCATTAGCTTCATCACTAATTGGTGTAGGCATCACGGGAACGATTTTCTGTGATGTGCCATTCTCCAATTCAAGAGAAGGTACAATTACCTCATCAAGTTCTACTTTCCTCCCACTCACTTCTTTCGAGAGAAACTCCTTCTCTAGAAAGGATACATTCTTAGCAACAAAAGTCTTGCCTTTGGATCTGTGATAGAAGGTGTACCCAATAGTTTCTTTTGGGTATCCTATGAAGACGCACTTCTCCAATTTGTGTTCGAGCTTATCAGGCTGAAGCTTTTTCACATAAGCAGCGCAACCCCAAACTTTAAGAAACGACATCTTAGGTTTCTTGCCAAACCACAGTTCATACGATGTAGTCTCAATGGATTTAGATGGTGCCCTATTTAACGTGAATGCAGTTGTCTCTAAAGCATAACCCCAAAACAATAGTGGTAAATCGGTAAGACACATCATAGATCACACCATATCTAATAAAGTACAGTTACGACGTTCGGGCACACCATTATGTTGTGGTGTTCCAGGTGGCGTGAGCTATGAAACTATTCCACATTGTTTCAAATGAAGACCAAACTCGTAACTCAAATATTCGCCTCCGCGATCAGATTGTAGAAACTTTATTTTCTTGTTACGATGATTCTTTACTTCACTCTGAAATTCTTTGAACTTTTCAAACGTTTCACACTTATGTTTCAATAAGTAGATATACCCATATATCTGCTCAAATCATTTGTGAAGGTCGAAAAATAACGATACCCGCCACGAGCCTCAACACTCATCGGACCGCATACATCAGTATGTATTATTTCCAATAAGTCAGTTGCTCGCTCCATTGTTCCGGAGAAAGGAGTTTTAGTCATCTTGCCCATGAGGCATGGTTCGCAAGTATCAAATGATTCATAATCAAGTGACTCCAAAAGTCCATGTGCATTGAGTTTCTTCATGCGCTTTACACCAATATGACCTAAACGGTAGTGCCACAAATATGTTGCACTATCATTATCAACTTTGCATCTTTTGGCATCAATATTATGAATATGTGTATCACTATGATCGAGAATCAACAAAAATAGACCACTCATCAAGGGTGCATGACCATAAAAGATATTACTCATATAAATAGAATAACCATTATTCTTTGATTTAAATGAATAATCGTCTCGCAACAAACAAGATCTAGATATAATGTTCATGCTCAACGCTGGCACCAAATAATAATTATTTAGGTCTAAAACTAATCCCGAAGATAGATGTAGAGGTAGCATGCCGACGGCGATCACGTCGACTTTGGAACCATTTCCCATGCACATCGTCACCTCGTCCTTAGCCAATCTTCGTTTAATCTGTAGCCCATGTTTCGAGTTACAAATACAAGCAACCGAACTAGTATCAAATTGTAATGCCTAGGATGCAACTATATCTCCTACGTGTCGAGGCACGACTTAGAGACATAAGCGCATTCTGGAGTGATCACAAGTGTGGTATCTTTACACAACTCATGTAATGAACAGGGATAAAAGATTAAAATAGTTGGCTTACACTCGCCACGTCACACAATTAATACAATAGCATACATTCATCCAAATAACACAGGGTCCGGCTGCGGACAAAATCCAAACGAGAAAAGATACCACAACCACAAGGCTTGATCGCCCCTAGTAGGAACCACTAATGATTGTCGGAATACATCACATACATACGGCCAAGCTCTTCATGGAACTTCCAGTGAAGTTCTTCTCCATCTCCTGTGCCGTACTCAGTTGTATCTGCATCTGGTGTGTGTTGTAATCTATGAGTCACAAGGACTCAGCAATCCCGTTCCAAGGTATCAAAACTAACAAAGCCTTTAGGTGAGGAGAGGTAATAAAGTGGCTGCAGCAAGCACTAAACAACTAGCTTACGAAGTCAGAGCGACAAGAGAAATAAGTGCCAAAAGTTGCCAAATTGATCAATAAGTGATCCCAGCTACTCAGGTTCATACATAACCCCATCGTGTTCACTTCCCGAAGCCCTTCAGAAATAGACCATCACAGTTACTCACATAGGTAGTGTATTCTTAAGGATAAGGTGTCAAGTTATCTACAACCGGATATTAACAAATTCCAATCTGCCACATAACCGCGGGCACGGCTTTCGAAAGATCATAACCCTACAGGGGTGTCCCAACTTATCCCATCACAAGCTCTCACGATCAGCAGAGATAATAATAATATTACCCCTTATCTTAGGGATAATCCGATCAGGCTCGGAATCCCGGTGCACAAGACATTTCGACAATGGTAAAACAAGTCCAGCAAGACCTCCCGGTGTGCCGACACCCTGATAGTAGCCGCACGTATCTCGTCTCAGGCCACGTCCGGATGAGCACTATGTACAGCAACCGAAGACCCTAGATAACTGGGTGGCACCGCAAGTGGCTCTAGTTTGGGACCAACACCATCAGCACTGGCCCCCCTGTTATGTAGAAAAGAATCCTCGGGGATGCGACCACCTATGCCAATTAATTAATTAATTAAGTTATTATTATGTTGCAAATTAAAACCAATGTTGGGCCTTGCTGGAGGAGTTTTATTCAAAGACGAACTGTCAAGGGGTCCCCATATACCCAACCGCGTTAGGGACGCAAAATCAAGGAACATAACACCGGTTTATCGGTTCTTAGGGCGGCATGAGTGGAACAATACACCAAGCAAAAGGCCAAGCCTTCCACCCATTGCCAAGTATATAGGTGTGTTATTATATATAAGATATATTGTGATATTCCCAAAACCAAGATCCGACATGGAGCAATCTTCATCTTCACCTGCAACTAACAGCGCTATAAGAGGGGCTGAGCAAGCGAGTAACATAGCCAAACAACGGTTTGCTGGGAAGGTGTCAAAGGTTAGAGGTTTCATGGCCATAAGGAGAGTGGCTGACAAACAGGAATAGGCATCGAGGCATATCTATAGAGCGAGACAACTAACAAGGCAAAGATAGAGGTGATATCAGGGAACTGTCATCTTTCCTGGAATCCCAAAGGGAGAAGAACGAGTCCATGAAGAAGACAAACGGACGAAGTCGAACGAATCCTCACAACTCCGGAACGAAAGCGAAGATAACGAGAGAAGCAACTGGAAAGAGGCAAACAACACGTAAACACACAAGCACACATATGGCATGATGCACAAACAAGTATGATGCATGTCCGGTTTAAATATGCATGGCATGGCAAAATGCACAAACAATGCTACAAGTTAAGTGGAGCTCAATATGCACTGAGTTGCATATTGACATAACGCCACGTTAGATTATTTAGTTTGATCTCGTTAATTTACAAGACAAGATTAAATGATTGTTAACATGGCAAGAGGTGAAGCATGAGCAAACTACCTATCTAGGCATTTTTAAATGAGGCTGGAAATAACAAACAACAATTCCAAAAAATCCCCATGTACAATTATTGGATTTGGTACTGATATGCCCTATACACAATTTTAATGTTGTTAAACAGCAAGATAAAGTGAACCAAGTTAAACTATGCATTTTTCTACCCCATTTACATATAAAGTTTATTAAATTTGGAGCCACGGTTATTTAGTTATGAATAAAACCATTTTAACATGTCATTTATGCAAATTAATGCAAACAACAATTTTAACAGTTTTAACATGGATGGAAGCTTGATATTGTGAAAGTACATGAAAAACTGAACAAGATGCATATATGACAAGTTTTATTTGGGTGCATGGATATTTAGATATGAGCAGTGCAATTTAATGGCATTTCTGGAAAAAAAAATGCACTGGATATAGGCTAAAAATCGCAGAATAAATAAGACAAAAACATCTGCGGGCCGAATGCAACGCGCTGTGCAAGCGGCCCAGGAAGATTTGGCCCAAGCGGCTGAGTGGCTGTGTGAGCAAAAACATGGCAAAAAATTGGGGCGTCTGGGACTCGAACCTAGGATCTCCTAGATGGAGGCATGCACGCATGACCAGTGGGCTACGACGGAAGTTGTATAAAAATTGCATTTATACGCTAGATGAATCATACCCCGGCGTTGATCTGAAGAAACTGAAACGGAGATAGCTTCTCTATGACCGTGGTTGCTCCATCGACGCGGGGTCAATGCAAACACAGAGGGCAGCGAGGCATTCGGGCACAAGGTCGAAGACGACAAGGCAACAGCTCGAACGGGACGCGCCCATGGCAGCTCTCGGGCGGCTTCGGTCTGAGGCAACAGAGAGAGAGAGGTGGTGAGATGAGAGAAGAACAGAGAGGAGCTTATGCGTGCCTCACCTTGTCCGTCACGGCACTGTTGCTTGCAGACGGCCGATGGAGGCGAGCGTGCACGAGCACGTGCTGGCGGGAGATGTGGATCTGGCGGCGGCGAGCTTGCCAGCGTCGGGGACGAGGGCAGACAGCGGCGCCCGGGCGGCAAGACGCGGGCGTCCTCCTCCTCTACTCAAAGCAGAGGCAGACCGGGCGTTGACGGCGCGTAGGGAGAAGGCGACGACAAGGAGTAGTGGGGATGGTGCTCTGGCAACGGGATCCGAAGGGGAACGCCGGCGAATGGACGAAGGAACTCGGCCCTGTCATACCTTGCGACGGTCGGCGTTTCAGAGCTCCTGGCGATGATGTTTTGTAGAGGACGGCAGCCATGGCTCCTACACGGGGAGATAACATAGAGTTGAGAGAATCGAGAGATAAAGAGAAGGTGACGGGGGAAGCAGGGCCAACCAGAAGGGGCGACGACGCTTGCTGCTGGTTCGGTCGATGAACGGCGGCGGGATGAGGTAGAGGAGGCGGGACGGGACCGGTCCTGGAGGTGGTGAAGAAGAGCGACGGGAGGAGGCCTTGTGGCTGCGGGGTTAATGCTCGATGCAAAACAATGACGCGGTGGGGCTTGCTCCAGCAAGATGCGAGCAGACGAGGCGGAGGCGAGCGATGCAGTGGCCGGTCTCGGGAGGAGCTCGTCTCCTTGGGGTCGACGAGGAGAGAGTGGAGGCTCAAGCGCGAGGTGGAGCTCGGGCATGCTGGATCAGGCAGGGGCCCGAGGAAGGAGGAGGTTGGTTGGGGATGGATCGGGGATGCGCATTCATTGGATGGGGATGGATCTCGAGGGGGATTTGGTGGAGTGGCGGCGTGGCGATGGGATGGAGGGGACATACTACCTAGAATCTAGGGTTGTCCACTATATATATCTAGTGGATTTGGACAGGGGTCACTTGGTTCCTCCGATCGTAATCGGACGGCTCGAAATAAATAGGTTAGGGAGTCCAAATAAAGAATCGAAGATGTTTTGGGGATGTTTGGGGATGATCTGGATACAACGGTCATGACTGCTTGGGTCGGGTTCGGGAAAGTTTCGGGAAAGTTGCGAGGGGAGGAAAAGTGGGCTGCGTAGAATGTGAGTAGGCTGAGAAGAGAGGGAGAGGGCAGTGAGGCAACAGGTTTTGGGGCACCGAAACATCTGACGTTTATCTCGCCATCGTGCCGCTATATGTTTATCGGTTGGCCTATCAAATGAACTCCGAATGTGACGAAATTTGACAGGCGGTGTACCTACACTATAATAAGATCGCACGCCAAGTTTCAACCCATTCCGAGAACATTTTGCAGCCACTTATAAAATAAAGTTTTGGAGGTGCTGCGGGCGCGTGCGAGTGTGTCTCGACTCAGAACGGACAACGGAGAGGACGAGGGGACTCAGACGAATGCAAGTTTTGAAAACATGAGGATGCTACACACATGATGACATGGCAAGATGCAACACGCAAGCAGATGGCATGGCAATGATAGCAAAAAAGAGAATGACACATGGCGCATCGGTCTCGGGGCGTGCCTCGACACGTAGGAGATATAATCGCATCCTGGGCATTACAAGTTGGTATCAGAGCACAACTCATGTAATGAACAGGGATAAAAGAGTAAAATAGTTGGCTTACACTTGCCACGTCACACAATTAATACAATAGCAAACATTCATCCAAATAACACAGGGTCCGGCTACGGACGAAATCCAAACGAGAAAATATACCACAACCACAAGGCATGATCGCCCCTAGTAGGAACCACTACTGATTGTCGGGATACATCACATACATACGGCCACGCTCTTCATAGAACTCCCAGTGAAATTCTTGTCCGTCTCCTGTGCCGTACTCAGTTGTACCTGCATCTGGTGTGTGTTGTAATCTGTGAGTCACAATGACTCAGCAATCCCATTCCCAGGTATCAAAACTAACAAAGCCTTTAGGTGAGGAGAGGTAATAAAGTGGTTGCACCAAGCACTAAGCAACTAGCTTACGAATTCAGAGCAAGAAGAGAATAAGTGCCAAAGGTCGCCAAGTTGATCAATAAGTGATCCTAGCTACTCACGTTCATACATAACCCCACTGTGTTCACTTCCCGAAGCCCTTCAAAAAGAGACCATCACGGTTACTCACAGTGGTAGTGTATTCTTAAGGATAAGGTGTCAAGTTATCTACAACCGGATATTAACAAATTTCAATCTGCCACATAACCACGGGCACGGCTTTCGAAAGATCATAACCTTGCAGGGGTGTCCCAACTTAGCCCATCACAAGCTCTCACGATCAGCAGAGACAATAATAATATTACCCTTATCTTAGGGACAATGCGATCAGGCTCGGAATCCCGATGCACAAGACATTTCGACAATGGTAAAACAAGTCCACCAAGACCTCCCGGCGTGCCGACACCCTGATAGTAGCCGCGCGTATCTCGTCTCAGGCCACGTCCGGATGAGCACTACGTATAGCAACCGAAGACCCCAGATAACTGGGTAGCACCGCAAGTGGCTCTAGTTTGGGACCAACACCATCAGCACTGGCTCCCCCTGTTATGTAGAAAAGAATCCTGAGGGACGCGACCCCCTATGCCAATTAATTAATTAATTAAGTTATTATTATGTTGCAAATTAAAACCAATGTTGGGCATTGCTGGAGGAGTTTTATTCAAAGACGAACTGTCAAGGGGTCCCATATACCCAACCGCGTTAGGGACGCAAAATCAAGGAACATAACACCGGTTTATCGGTTCTTAAGGCAGTATGAGTGGAACAAAACACCAAGAAAAAGGCCAAGCCTTCCACCCATTGCCAAGTATATAGGTGTGTTATTATATATAAGATATATTGTGATATTCCCATAACCAAGATCCGACATGGAGCAATCTTCATCTTCACCTGCAACTAACAACGCTATAAGAGGGGCTGAGCAAGCGGGTAACATAGCCAAACAATGGTTTGCTGGGAAGGTGTCAAAGGTTAGAGGTTTCATGGCAACAAGGAGAGAGGCTGACAAATAGGAATAGGCATTGAGGCATATCTATAGAGCGAGACAACTAGCAAGTCAAAGATAGAGGTGATATCAGGGAACGATCATCTTGCATGGAATCCCGAAGGGAGAAGAACGAGTCCATGAAGAAGACAAACGGACGAAGTCGAACAAATCCTCACAACTCTGAACAGAACCGAAGCTAACGAGAGAAGCAAATGGAAAGGAGCAAACAACACGTAAACACACAAGCACACATATGGCACGATGCACAAACAAGTATGATGCATGTCCGGTTTAAATATTGTCAGGACCCCGATCCTAAGTCACACAGGTCTAGCCTGTAACACCTCATATCACTTTGCGGCCTCACGCACGGTATCCCCACGGGTGCCACCTTACCTGGCCCGGGACCGTTTGCGCATTTTGGCACACGTATATGATAGTGTCGCTATCATCCATATGACAGAGAATCTGGGCCGACATGACTAGTTATAAACCAAAAGTGGCGCTAAATTACAAAGACAGGCATATATGACCCAGCAACGAACGTGTCGGTCATCAACGTATGAACCCAAGTCGTAGCAAGCTACAAGGACTTAAAGGAACAACGTGTGATATTTCCCCTAAGGGACAGACACAGGAACGAAGAAGGAAACATGCCGGCCAGCCTAAGTGTTCCGGAGCAGTAGCAAGCTACCAAGGCTCAGTGGAAGCACTAGGAGAAATTTCCCTGTAAGATAGGCTACCAAGGGTAAACAACTAGGTGTCGGATCCCACACATAGCAATACACATTACACGGATGCATAACATGCAAGTATGTGCTGTACAACATGGCATCACAACATAACTCAACAACTCATATAGATAAAGGCCCAGAAGAGCCATCATAGCATTTATTACAAACAGATGTCACATGACCCAACATACAGAGCATACAGGCAACGGAAGCATAACATGTCTGAGTACAGACAACTACAAATGAAAAAGGCTGAGAAGCCTGACTATCTACAAGACCCTCCCAAGGGTACAAGATCATAGCTGAGGTAACAAGCTAAACGTCGAAGTCCACGCGGAACCACTAGTGAGACTGAAGTCTCTCTGCAAAACATAAATTAAGCAAACGTGAGTACAAAGGTACTCAGCAAGACTTACATCAGAACTAGCTAAATATGCATCAGTATCAACAAAGGGGGTGGTGGAGTTTGACTGCAGCAAGCCAGCTTTGACTCGGTGGCTATCCTAAACTATGACTACAAGTAACTCTTTTGAGGTGGCACACACGAGTCCACAAGTTCACCAGTCAATACACCACTATGGATCCGTCCTGTCTCCCTACGAGAAGGCCATCCATAGCACTCACGCTTATCTTGCGTGTTTTAGAGTATCCACTTTCACTTGTCTATGAATTGTACAGGTAACCCAGAAGTCCATTACCGCGGACATGGCTATTCGAATAGATCATATATAACCCTGCAGGGGTGTACTTCTTCACACATGCTCTTGCCACTTACCGCCATGTACACGTCATGTATCTCGGCAACCTTCAAGCGGAAGCCTGGCGAGGGTGTCGGCCATGACCTGACTAACCACACAAGTCCCTAGTCCAGGTTTATCGCCTATTTGGGTTCCATCCGTGGGGAGATCCGGCCGGGGTGTCGCTCACGGCCCCAAATGATGTGTACAGGGTTCCCGCATCACCAAACGGGCGACCGATACACCATGCCACGTACCTGCCGCGTCACAGCCCACCCCGAGGATCAGCGTTGCGCATGACCTCCAGTAAACTACAAACACCAGAAACTAGTTGCAACTCCTAGACGGAGGACAAGGGCAGTTAATAAGTCGAGAGGGTCCATTGGTTTCGGGCCCAATGCATGGTAGTAACTGGTCATGGATCAACGAACACAGAACTCAGTTCCTGAGGACGGCTCCAATGAGACAACCCACCATGTACTCCTACATGGCCTGTCATCGCTACCTTTACCAAATCGTGTTCACACACTTAGCTCACACACATTAGGACATGTTCATCACCATTCCAATTCATCCCCGATGAATCAGACCTGACACAACTCTAAGCAATAGTAGGCATAACCAGAAAGCATGAATGAGTAGGCACAACATGGCTCAAACAACTCCTACTCATGCTAGTGGGTTTCAACTATTTACTATGGCAATGACAGGTCATGCAGTGGAAAGGGGTTCAACTACCGCAACAGGTAACAGTTGAAGCATTGTTGTCCTAATGCAGTAAAAGAGAGCAAGAGCGAGAGAGTGGGATTGTATCGGAATGCTCAATGGGGTTTTGCTTGCCTGGCACTTCTGAAGATAGAACGGTGTCTTCATCAGTGTCATCGATCACATCGTCGGAACAACGTCTACTAAGAGGGGACAAACACCGACAAACAAGAGAGAACACAATCAATGCAATGCGACAATATGATTCATGATCATGACATGGCAATATGCTGTTGATTGAGCTAATGCAACTAGCAGCGATTTAAATGAAGTTGATTTGAACCAAAGGTTCAAATTCAAACTCCATATGTGATTATTCAAATGCCATTTAATTGATTTGACCTGATCAGCAGGTTTAACTTTTTCAAACATGCATGAAAATGCCATAAACAGTTTCCTTGAATTTTTCTGATCATTTTCCATATATAAATTATTTTCATTGGAGTTATAGATTATTTTCTGTGATTTTTAGAAGTTTTGGCTATTTTCTGAAATAAATAAATCATTTCCGATTTATTTTAAATTCCAGAAAATACTTACTGCGTCAGCATGACGTCACTGTGATGTCAGCAGTCAACGGGGGCTGGTCCGGGTCAAACCTGATGTGTGGGGTCCACACGTCAGTGGCTCTACTAGTTAACAGGGTTAATTTGCACTAATTAAATCCTAAACTATAATTAGATAGGGCAGGGCCCACATGTCAGTGACACTAACTAACAATTTAATTAGTACTAACCTAGGTTAACTAACCGGGCGGGCCCCACTTGTCATTGACCCAGGGGGTCATTAGGTTAGTGCCTAACGGCGTTTTTCGCCGGAGTTAGGCCGTCGGCGATGGCCGAGACGGCGGAGGACGTCGGAATCTGTCCTCTGGCGACCATTTGCGCGGCGGAGGGCATCTACGCGCTGTTGAGGCTCGCGCGCAGCTAGTGGTGCAGATGGCATCACCGGGGGTGGCCGGAGTCGACGGCAGCGACCACAACGGCGGCTGCCGGAGTTCGGGCCGTGCGGGCGCGTGGCATCAGTGCACGGGGAAGCTAGCTAGGGGCTGCGTTGGGCTTGCCGTTGCTCCTGGAGCACGCTGGAGGCACAAACCCGAGCGAAGATGCACGGTGGCTACGAGGGCAATGGCCATGGCGGACGGCGGCGCTCGGGTACGGCGGCTGGCACGGCTAGAGGGTGTAAACAAGCTTGGGGAGAGGGGGTTCCGATCCAGAAGCTCACGGTGGTTGCAGAGATGTCGACGTGGGCTCGGGGGAGGCTCGGAGTAGAGCAGGGCGTCGAGGGGGATCTCCAGCGACGGCGGACGGGGATGAGCTTGGTGAGGGCAGTGCAGGGAGAACAAGCGCTTGCGTCTCGGTCTTATCGATGAAGCAGACGACGGCGGAGCTCTCGGGCATGGCGCGACAACAAGGGGGTGACGGTGGCCGCAGTGGTGCTCGTCGGTGAGCTTGCGGTGGCTTCGGCCACGTGCGTGAGAGGGGGACAGAGGGGAAGAAGAGGACGGCGATGAGAGGGAGGGAGCTGAGGCGGTTTGGTGTCTCCATGGCGTCGTCTAGGCACGTCGAGGAGGAGCCAGGCAGGCAGGGAGGAGCTGGCGCGGCTCGGCGGCGCGCCTGGCACACAACTGCTTCACCTCCTGGCAGGAGGAAGAAGACAGCGCTGCCCCTGGTGGGCCGGGCCGCTACAGCACTGGGCCAGGTAAGTCCTTTTTTCCCCTCTCTTTTCTAATTCTCTCTGTTTCTGTTTTTCTATTTTTCTTTCTTTGTTTTGATTTGATTTACAAACCAAACCATTTTAAAACTTTCTGTAAATTTTTATGTGAGCTCAGGGAGCTAGTCCAAGGTCACATGCAAACATACAAAAATACTTGAACTTTATTTCTTATATAACAGAAATAAATTCAACTCAAATATGTTATTGATTTAATTCAAAGGCCCAAAAATAAACATTTTAAAGCCTCCAAAAATATTGGTTTGAATTTTATTCTTGCCAATATTTTCCAAGGTTTAACAGGAACATTTTATTGGGCTTCTTTGAGAAGATTTTAATGTTGACTATATTTTTTAACTGCTTTCTGAGGGTTTCAACAAACCTCAATTCAACTTTCAGAAATTTTAGACATGATGCATGAGTGCAATTGCAACTATTTCAATCATGTATCCTAGGGCTGTGACAAATATGCACGGCATGGCAAAATGCACAAACAATGCTACAAGTTAAGTGGAGCTCAATATGCAACGAGTTGCATATTGACGAAACACCACGTTAGATTATTTAGTTTGATCTCGTTAATTTACAAGACAAGATTAAATGTTTGTTAACATGGCAAGAGGTGAAGCATGAGCAAACTACCTATCTAGGCATTTTTAAATGAGGCTGGAAATAACCAACAACAATTCCGTAAAATCGCCATGTGCAATTATTGGATTTGGTACTGATATGCCCTATACACAATTTTAATGTTGTTAAACAGCAAGATAAAGTGCACCGAGTTAAACTATGCATTTTCTACCCCATTTACATATAAAGTTTATTAAATTTGGAGCTATGGTTATTTAGTTATGAATAAAACCATTTTAACATGTCATTTATGCAAATTAATGCACACAACAATTTTAACATTTTTAACATGGATGGAAGCTTGATATTGCGAAAGTACATGAAAAACTGAACAAGATGCATATATGACAAGTTTTATTTGGGTGCATGGATATTTAGATTTGAGCAGTGCAATTTAATGGCATTTTTGAAAAAATATGCATGCATTGGATATAGGCTAAAAATCGTGGAATAAATCAAATAGAAATATCTGCGGGCCGAATGCAACGCGCTGTGCAAGCAGCCCAGGAAGATTTGGCCCAAGCGGCTGAGTGGTTGTGCGAGCAAAAACATGGCAAAAAATTGGGGCATCTCGGACTCGAACCCAGGATTTCCTAGATGGAGGCATGCACGCATGACCAGTAGGCTACGACGGAAGTTGTATAAAAATTGCCTTTATACGCTAGATGAATCATACCCCAGCGTTGATCTGACGAAACTGAAACGGAGACAACTTCTCTGTGACCGTGGTTGCTCTATCGACGCGGGGTCAATGCGAACATAGAAGGCAGCGAGGCATTCGGGCGCAAGGTCAAAGACGACAAGGCAGCAGCTCGAACGGGACGTAGCCATGGCGACTCTTGAGCGGCTTCGGTCTGAGGCAACAGAGAGAGAGAGGTGGTGAGATGAGAGAAGAACAGAGAGGAGCTGTTGCGTGCCTCACCTTGTCTGTGATGGCGCTGCTTCTTGCAGATGGCCGATGGAGGCGAGCGTGCACGAGCACGAGCAGGCGGGAGATGTGGATCCGGCGGCGGCGAGCTTGCCGGCATCGGGGACGAGGGCTGACAGCGGCGCACGGGCGGCAAGACGCGGGCGTCCTCCTCCTCTGCTCAAAGCAGAGGCAGACCGGGCGTTGACGGCGCGTAGGGAGAAGACGACGACAAGGAGTAGTGGGGATGCTGCTCTGGCGACGGGATCCGAAGGGGAACGTCGGCGAATGGACGAAGGACCTCGGCCCTTCCGTACCTTGCGGCGGCCGGCGTTTCAGAGCTCCGGGCGACGATATTTTGCAGAGGACAGCAGCCATGGCTCCTGCACGGGGAGAAAACAGAGAGTTGAGAGAACAGAGAGAGAAAGAGAAGGTGACGGGGGAAGCGAGGCCAACCAGAAGGGGCAATGACACTTGCTGCTGGTTCGGTCGACGAACGGCGGCGGGATGAGGCAGAGGAGGCGTGATGCAGAGCATCCTATGGACATCACCATGCAAAGAGTCTGCTTGACAAGTGACACGTGCGACCTCTACTTCTCATACAAAAAGGTGAATCATCTCTCTTACACGTGTCCACTTGACCCCTTCGAGGATGGTATACTACTTGACACTCCACTTGTGTGCATGCATAGGTGTTGCCGGAGCTCCATGGATGACGAGGAGGAGTGCAAGCGCCAAGGATCACCTACACCATCTGCGAGGGAAGCGTGGAAGAGAGGACGGAAGAAACGGAGCTGCTGCAAGCTACTGGCTCCGGAAGACCGGCGTTTACCGGACGTCCGACGCGTCCCAGGCGACCGGACGACCGGCAGCCACCGGACGTCCGTGACATCCTTCACAGAACCAAAATATCGGAAGTCCGAGAGCTACCGGACGTCCGGTCCCTCCCGAGCCACCGGATGTCCGGTGCCCAGCGGACGTCCGCTCCCTGCATGTGCGCAGCCGCGGGCCTTTGGGCCATGTACCCCTTTCGCCCCCCACTTACCCCTTCGTGGCCTTAGACTATATATACTCATCCACCTCCACCCTTTTAGGGTTAGCAAATGTGATAGCTCAATTTAGACTAGAGCTTTGCTCATCCATTACGAATCTACTCCACGAGAGAGACCGCGGCCCCTCTACGGAGAAGATCCACCTTGGATTCAAGACCCCTAACGGGAAGATCCTTCGCGGATTCAAGACCTCCTCACGGAGATGAACTTTACCTTGTATATTTCCCTTTGTTGTTCATGTACCTTGTTATCTTGTGTGTTTGATTGTCTAGTGGATGTGTGATTGGACTTGTTCTTGAGTGTTTTCCCTCGTGATTCCCCTTTGAGTTGTTCGTGTGCATCGCGGGATCCCTCCATTTCGTGAAAGATCGGCCATCTAGGGTTCCACCCTACATCATTATGGTATGAAGAGTCATGGTTTCTCACGAATTTGGAGCCCCCTCCACCGTTTTCTAGCCTTCTTTTGTGTGATTTCGTCCCAAATTTGAAAATTCCCCACCAAAAATAGTCCCAATTTTTTTTTTGTGATTCGTTGGTTTGATGATGTTTTGTTGATTTTGATCCATGGATTGGCTTGGTTTCAAGTGGATCTAGCACTTCCTCAAGTTTCCCCACTTTCCATCCACGAAATCTCATCAATTTTGACCCCAAAATCATCCATTTCCGCCCAAAATCGCGTTCCCGAGCTCAAATCTCGCGTTGACCCTGACACGCCGGACGATCGGCGTTTTACCGGACGTCCAGACCCTCACGAAGCACCGGACGTCCGTCATCTACCGGATGACCGGAACCACCTATACAGAAGAAATTACCGGATTTCCGAGCCCGACCGGACGTCCGGTCACCGGACGTCCGGTACGTGTAGTTTCAGACTTCAGCTGATTTTTGTTTTGGTCATAACTAATTCATCAGAACTCCGATTTGGACGTTCTTTAGCTCGTTTCGAAGCTCTTGACATCCCCCATACCCGAAAAATACCATCATATTCATTTAACTCCATCAAATTTTGTCAAATTTGGCAAGTTTGTATAGGCCCTCCACCATATCAACCGCATAGCCACCATAGCTTTCCGCAACCTAACCATTTTTTATCCCCATAGCATTTGTGTTTGCTTGAGTAGTGATTTGAGTCTCCTAAGGTGTTTAGGCTACTTAGGGACCATTGCTTCTTCATCAACCACCACCTCCACTTCGGCATAGCATCGTCCACTGTACATTTCCGCCAACCCAACATAACCCAATTTTGTTGAGCTTTTTTGAGTTGTGGCTTGTGTCTCCTAAGGTGTTTCGGCTACTTAGGGACCGTGACTTCAACTCCGACATCGTGTATAGCCCATCATTCCACTTCCGCAACCACCACCACATTGCCGCTACCACCATTTGACATTTGTCCTTGAGATTTTGAGTTATGGTTTTTCCGTTTCCTAAGGTGTTTCGGCTAATTAGGAACGGGTCTACATCAAGAACACCGCTTCTCATCATCGACTCGGACGGTAACCTCGACGACATCATTGTATATTCCCTTGCAATTGCATTTTTAACCCCTAGCCCATTTTGCGTCACTTGCCTATCGAGACTAGCCTTTGAGTATTGCCGGCAACGTACTTGTGCACATTAGTGATCATCGATCCGCGTCTCCATTGCATACATACCATATTATTGGTATCATCATATCATCTCGTGTGCCACAAGATTGTTCCCGCATATACACAATTGCTATCTTGGTTTGTGCATCGTGGCCATATATATATAAAAAAAGAATAAGCTTTTAAGCAAAAAGAGAAAAGCAAAGAAGCTTGTAAGCAATATCCATAGCATCGCATCATATGATATCATATCCGATCATCTTGGATCAACAACGGGAACCATACATACATAGCATACTTGGGATAGAAAGTTCATACATTTTGCATCTTATAGGTTGTGCACAAGTGTCGTGTCCGCCTATTGAGCAATCGTGCTAGCGTCTCTCTTGAGTTGTGCAACACGAGCGTTTTCCGTGGATTCAACATTTTGTGCTCATTCCTTGGTTGCACGATCCAATTTATCTATCTGTGTGTGTGTTTCCGTGTGCCACATATTGCTATTGGTCTACTTGTTACATTTGCAAATTTGTGAATCTCTTTCAACATTATTGACTCTTTCTAACATTTTGCATCAAATTTTTGTGCCACTATCCTCACCGAGCCACTCAAAAAGCTTTACTTGATAGGTGTGAGTGAACAAGTCCAGTACCAATTCCACTATTATTTCATTTCACATTGAGTGAAACGGGATACATCCCCAACATTCGGAAAAGGTAACTTGGTATTGTTTATCTCATTTCCTACTCACCTTTGCTCGAGTCTTGTGATGGATAGGCAAAGCATTTCATCTCCGGTCTACACCAACAACGACACGTTCGATGCCATGACGAACACCTTGTGTGCCAACATGGATGCTCAAATGAAGGACCTCAAATCCCTCATCAAGAACCACAAGAGGTCTCCCTCATCTTCGAGAAGACGCTCAAGTGCACATCCTTCCGAGCTGCCATCTCCGGCAAGAATTCATCGGCATCGACACCATCAACTACAAGAACGTGAAGGTCATGAGCTCAACACCAACAACCGCTCAACGACTTCACCATGTACCTTGGCATCTTCGCCAAGCAACTTCAAGGCATCTTCGCCTTTGTGCATGCGGCATCTTCGCCCACAAGCACCTCAAGCTTATGATCAAGAGAACCTCCCCAAGCTCAAGTCCGCAACTACCACGAGCTACTACGACCTCGACAATGACCACAAGATTCCTTTATATGGGACTCAAGACCCCGAGGAGTATATCGAGTGGGAGCATAAGATGGACGACTACCTCAAGCTACATCAAGTTCCCTACGAAGATCAAGTGAAGTGCGCCACAAGACACCTCCACGACAACGCGTCAACATGGTGGATTCACACACCTTCGATGAGCTTCAACGTGAATTGGCCCAAGATGAAGAAAGCTATGCGAAGAGAGTTCGTGCCTCCCACCTACACGGAACAACTTCTACGCCAATTGGAGAACACCATTCAAGGATCCAAGTCCATCGACAAGTACTTCAAGGAGATGAAGATGGCCTTGCGATGAGCCGGCGTGGACGACCCCATTTCGATGAACCTCCACTTCATGATGGGATTGCACAACGACATCTACAAGACTATCTTCCTTGATAACTACAAGTCCCTCGACGACAACTACATTGGTGCTCTCAAGGCGGAACAAGAACTCATGAAGGTCAAGGCTTCTCCACCGCAAGCATACTTCTCGAAGACCAAGCTCCAAGACGGCGAGCATGAGGCTAGTACCACCGTGATGTCCAAGCACAATGAGCTCCAATATGACGCTCCCAAGTTCGAATCCACCGCCATCCCTCTTTGTGGCATTGATGATGCCGAGTCTACTTTGACTCTTTTTCAAGACGGTGCGGTGACGACTACGACTACGGAGCCATTCGAGGACCAAGCTTTGGAGGCGAATGACATGGTGACGAACAAGGATGATGTATCCATCTTTGGAGGCGAGCGTGATGATGTGCCATCTTCGGCCTTCATCCATGGCGACGGTGACGAGATGGTTGAGCATGGGATTTTCCCTTCTACCACGACGGCGTATGATGACTTGAGTGACTTGTGCCACCATATTGAGAGTGAGAGCGAGTTCACCACTAGCCCCATATATGATGAGCTGCCCCGATTCCCATGTGAGGAGAGCCACAACCCCCACCACTTGAGTGAGATGAGTGACTCCACCATATGTGAGTTTGAGTGCACCTACCTTGAGGGAGTGAGTGAGCCACCACATAGAGAGAGTGAGATAGTTGATAGGTCATGTGAGGCCACTTTCAACACTAACGACTTGACCTCTACCTCTATTGTGTCTTCTCATTTGGTGCTAGGTCCCACATATGATGATGCGCCGATTCTCGATGACTTCGTCCTTCCATTGGACAAGACGATGACCATGGTGGAATATGATGCACCCCCCACATGGTTCCATCAAGATGAAGATGATGACCACCTTTTGGTCTTTCCCACCTCACCTACACCACATGAGTGGAATGAGCAAGGTAACAAAGGTGAAGGTGATGCTCTCGTCCCACTAGTGGACTATGTTGACATTGATTGATTGCATGATGTTAATCCACCTATTGCCATGCTTCATTCTAGTATGATTTCCCCATGCGATGATTTACCCATTTATGATGAGTTTGATGATTGCCATGTGGAGTCTATTAGTTGCGATGCCATGTTGCATAGTATTTCATGTGATAATTCTCTCGGTCACATCATGTTTAACAATCCACTTGACTTGTCATATGCTATGCATGAGATCAAGCATATGTCATATTTGCAATCTCTTCATAGTAACTATGCATATGCCATTAAAATAAACCCAATTTGCACATATGGCAAAGATGACAAGCCCATGGTCATTGGCATTTGTTTTTATTGTGATGATATTGACATGCTTCCTTTGCATCATATCCATCATATGCCATGCCATGATTACCTAGCTTCGGACATGCATTGTTTTGGATGTTGTTCCACTTCTCCACATTATGTTTCCGATATTGCTCATGAGGAGACCCCCATAGTTTCCTCATACATTTTAGGAGATTTTGATCCATCCCATCCATTACATGATCCCCATGCTTGTGTGCACAATATGCTCCCCATGAATGAACATGCTATAGATGTGCCATATAATTTTATGCTCAATTTGCATCCACATCATGCTATACACAATAACTATTCATTCATGATGGATGACATGTTCTTATACCATGCATCAAATTTCTTTGAGAGATGCTTATCTTGTGCTAACTCTAACGTGCACATACACATCATGATGGATGATGCGTACATTTACCACGCACACACTTTCTTTGGCTTGTGTCTCTTTTGTGTAGGTACACATGCATACTCGTCAACCTTGCAAGAGCACGAGTTGACTAAACGAGCTCTAGAGAGCAATGATGACTTGGGATTCTGTGGATTATGTTTCCCACCGCTCCCTTCGCGCAAAGACTTCGCGCATTCCTTCTACATGGCACTCACATGGTTATGGGTTATTGTCCATTATATCTCTTACGCCCATCTTGCCATGTTCACTTTGCATGATATGCTCATTCCTATGCCTTTTCCCTGCATTTGTGACCCATGCTTTGCATTACACATGATGATTGATTCTCATACTTGTATGTGTATTTGCAAGCTTGGTGGAGATATTGCTTGTTTTTGCCATGATGCCTTTGTACCCCATGCCTATTATGATGCTTTGGTCTTGCTTTGTGTTCGTGCTTGCGATATGTCATGTGTATTACCTATATCCACTATTTGCTCACATGACATGATTGCCATGCCTTCTCCTAGTGTGTTGCATCTTCACTCCACTAGTTTGCACAACTTGATCACCATGCTTGCTTCATGTAGTGCATCACCCATGATTCATACATGCTCATTTCATGCGGTTGATAGCCACCATTGCCATGCTTTGCACATGATTGATATTGCTTGTTGTCATATGTCTCCACATGTTGCCTCTCTCATGCTATATGATTGTCTATGCATTGAGCGCAACCATGATTTTAGTCTTGCTAATGAGATTGCCCCCATAGCATTCGCGCATTTATTTGGAGATTTTGACATATTTCTTGTGGAGCATGCTTGTCTTACCTCTTTGCACCATATGCCTAGTGACATGAATATAGCAATTGTTGCACCATATTATTCATGCACTTTTACTACTAATGGTTATGTGCAAGTGAAGAGAACCATCATGATGGATGATGTGTTTATCTACCATGCGCATACATTCTTTGTTTTGTTGTGTGCATGTGTAGGATACTTGGACTTCGTGTTGACTTCCACTTCATGTGAGTTGACCATTCGAGCTCTTGAGAGCGAACCACCTTTGTTCACGGCGCTTCTACATCGCACTTGCTTGTGCTTCGGCATTGTGAAGGATGCACAAGGACACACTTTTGAGGTGATATCCTTATCTTTCGAGAAACCGCAATCCATGAGCATGAACATTGTGGCTCATACTAGTTGTGTTGCTTGCACCATGACACTTTGCACACATGCTAGAGATCTTTATTCGACTTGACATTGCCACATTGCCATGCTTCATGCTATATATGCCTTGTGTGTTGCATCCAACTTGTTGCCTACTTGCTCATATCACATGTTTGATTGCACCAATGTCATCCCTTCACATATGCCATGTCACATTGCTTTTCACATGATTGACTTGATTGCCTCACACATGATGAACAATTGCTCTTTCTATTGTGCTGAGTGCCATACTATCTTCACTACACCCTATGCACATTATGCTTGGATTGTCTTGCACTTGACCCATGTGTTTAGACACTTCATTTTACATGGTGTTGTGAATGATTCTTATGCCTACCATAGACCTTTCATTGAGCGCTTTATGCATGCTTGATATGACCATGAGGTAGATGCTTATTCTCTTGTCACACATACTTGCATCACTACCTCCCAATTGCATACTTGGCCCCATGATATTTTTTCTTGTGCTCAATTGATGTGCTTAAATGCCATGCCACAACCCTTTGTCACACCCTATGCTTTGCTTGATGACAACACTTGTTGTGTGAATCACCTCTTGAATGCTTGGTTTTGCACTAACGCTAACCACATTTGTTTTTCCAAGTGTTTGTTGTCCTTGCTCCTTTTGAAGGAATCACTAGACGGTGCGACATTGGAGAGTGCCCATGTAGAGCTTCAAGATGATGAGCACTTCGTGATGGTCCACATCTACACGACGACGCCATCTCTTTCCCATGGTGATTTGGTTTTCGTTCCGAGGTCGGATCTTTCCCAAGGGGGAGGGGATGATGCAGAGCATCCTATGGACATCACCATGCAAAGAGTCCGCTTGGCAAGTGACACGTGTGACCTCTACTTCTCATACAAAAAGGTGAATCATCTTCTTTCCACGTGTCCACTTGACCCCTTCAAGGATGGTATACTACTTGACACTCCACTCGTGTGCATGCATAGGTATTGCCGGAGCTTCACGGATGACGAGGAGGAGTGCAAGCGCCAAGGATCACCTACACCATCTGCGAGGGGAGCGTGGAAGAGAAGACGGAAGAAACGGAGCTGCTGCAAGCTACAGGCTCCGGAAGACCGGCGTTTACCGGACGTCTGACGCATCCCAGGCGACAGGACGACCGGTAGCCACCGGACGTCCGTGACATCCTTCACAGAACCAAAATAGCGGAAGTCCGAGAGCTACCAGACGTCCGGTCCCTCCCGAGCCACCGGACGTCCGGTGCCCAGCGGACGTCTGCTCCCTGCCTGTGCGCAGCCGCGGGCCTTTGGGCCATGTGCCCCTTTCGCCCCTCACTTACCCCTTCGTGGCCTTAGACTATATATACTCATCCACCTCCACCATTTTAGGGTTAGCAAATGTGATAGCTCATTTTAGACTAGAGCTTTGCTCATCCATTACGGATCTACTCCACGAGAGAGACCGCGGCCCCTCTATGGAGAAGATCCACCTTGGATTCAAGACCCCTAACGGGAAGATCCTTTGCGGATTCAAGACCTCCTCACGGAGATGAACTTTACCTTGTATCTTTCCCTTTGTTGTTCATGTACCTTGTTATCTTATGTGTTTGATTGTCTAGTGGATGTGTGATTGGACTTGTTCTTGAGTGTTTTCCCTCGTGATTCCCCTTTGTGTTCTTCGTGTTCATCGCGGGATCCCTCCATTTCGTGAAAGATCGGCCATCTAGGGTTCCACCCTACATCAAGGCGGGACGGGGCCGGTCCTGGAGGTGGTGAAGAAGAGCGACGGGAGGAGGCCTTGCGGCTGCGGGGTTAATGCTCGATGCAGAACGACGACGCGGTGGGGCTTGCTCTGGCAAGATGCGAGCAGACGAGGCGGAAGCGAGCGATGTGGTGGCCGGTCTCGGGAGGAGCTTGTCTCCTTGGGGTCGACGAGGAGAGCATGGAGGCTCAAGCGCAAGGTGGAGCTCGGGCGCGCTGGATCGGACAGGGTCCCGAGGAAGTCTTCTCCATCCCTTGCATATTATAGTTCATCACGAAGCCTTTATAGCTTGGTGGCAGTGATGAAGAACTCTGTCAATAACACTATCATCATCAACTTTAACTCCAAGCTGGGTCATGTGGTTATGGTACCCAGACATTCTGAGTAAGTGTTCACTGACAGAACTGTTCTCCTCCATCTTGCAGCTATAGAACTTGTTGGAGACTTCATATCTCTCAACTCGGGCATTTACTTGAAATATTAACTTCAACTCTTGGAACATCTCATATGCTCCAAGACGTTCAAAACATCTTTGAAGTCCCTATTCTAAGCCGTAAAGCATGGCACACTGAACTATCGAGTAGTCATCAGATCGAGCTTGCCAGACGTTCATAATGTCAGGAGTTGCTCCTGCAGCAGGCCATTCACCTACCGGTGCTTCAAGGAAATAATTCTTCTGTGCAGCAATGAGGATAATCCTGAAATTACGGACCCAGACCGTGTAGTTGCTACCGTCATGTTTCAACTTAGCTTTCTCTAGGAACGCATTAAAATTCAAGGGAACGTTGGCACGAGCCATTGATCTAGAACATAGATATACAAAAACTATCAGGACTAAGTTCATGATAAATTAAGTTCAATTAATCAAATTACTAAAGTCCTCCCACTTAGATAGACATCCCTCAAGTCATCTAAATGATCACGTGATCCAAATCAACTAAACCATGTCCGATCATCACGTGAGATGGAGTAGTTTCGAATGGTGAACATCTTATGTTGATCATATCTACTATATGATTCACGCTCTACCTTTCGGTCTCTAGTGTTCCGAGGCCATGTATGTACATGCTAAGCTCGTCAAGTTTAACCCGAGTATTCTGCACGTGCAAAACTGTCTTACACCTGTTGTATGTGAACATAGAGCTTATCACACCCGATCATCGTGTGGTGTCTCGGCACTACGAACTGTAGCAACGGTGCATGCTCACGAAGAACACTTATACCTTGAAATTTTGTAAGGGATCATCTTATAATGCTACCGTCGTTCTAAGCAAAATAAGATGCATAAAAAGATAAAAATCACATTCAATCAAAATATGTGACATGATATGGCCATCATCATCTTGTGCTTTTGATCTCCATCTCCAAATCATCGTCATGTTCTCCATCGTCGCCGGCTTGACACCATGATCTTCATCGTAGCATCATGGTCGTCTCGCCAACTATTGCTTCTACTACTATCGCTAACTTATAGTGATAAAGTAAACCAATTACATGGCGTTCACAATTCATACAATACAGAGACAACCATAAGGCTCCTGTTGGTTGCCGATAATTTACAAAACATGATCATCTCATACGATAACGTATAACTCATCACGTCTTGACCATATCACATCACAACATGCCCTGCAAAAACAAGTTAGATGTCCTCGACTTTGTTGTTGCGAGTTTTATGTGGCTGCTACGGGCTTCTAGCAAGAACCGTTCTTACCTACGCATCAAAACCACAACGATTTTTCGTCAAGTGTGTTGTTTTAACCTTCAACAAGGACTGGCCATAGTCAAACTCGATTCAACTAAAGTTGGAGAAACAGACACCCACCAGCCACCTGTGTGCAAAGCACATCAGTAGAACCAGTCTCATGAACGTGGTCATGTAATATCGGTCTGGGCCGCTTCATCCAACAATACCGCCGAATCAAAGTAAGACGTTGGTGGTAAGCAGTATGACTATTATCGCCCACAAATCTTTATGTACTACTCGTGCATATCATCTACGCATAGACCAGGCTCTGATACCACTGTTGGGAACGTAGCATGCAATTTTAAAAAAACTACACTCGTGCAAGATCTATCTAGGAAATGCATAGCAACGAGATGGGGAGAGTGTGTCTACATACCCTCGTAGACCAAAAGAGAAAGCGTTGTATTAACACTGTTGATGTAGTCGAACGTTTTCACGATCCAACCGATCCAAGTACCGAACGTACGGCACCTTCGTGTTTAGCACACGTTCAGCTCGATGACGTCCCTCAAGCTCTTGATCCAGCAGAGGGTCGAGGGAGAGTTGTGTCAGCACGACGGCATGGCGACGATGTTGGTGATGTGATCCGCGCAGGGCTTCGCCTAAGCACTACGACGCTATGACCAAAGGTGTAAACTGTGGAGGGGGCACCGCACACGGCTAAGAGATTGTCTGTTGTGCCATCGGGGTGCCCCTTCCCATGTATATAAAGGAGGGGAGGGGAGGTGGCCGACCTAGGAGGAGGCGTGCCAAGGAGGAGTCCTACTTGGACAAGGGGGCGCCCCCCCCTCCTTGTCCTATTCGGACTCCCTATGAGAGGGGCGCACGGCCACCCCCCCCCCCCCCCCGTGGGCTTCCCTCTCTCTCCCTTAGGCCCATGTTGGCCCAACACTTCTCCGGGGGGTTCCGGTAACCCCTCGGTACTCCGAAAAAATACCCGAATCACTCAGAACCATTCCAATGTCCGAATATAACCTTGCAATATATGAATATTTACCTCTCGACCATTTTGAGACTCCTCATCATGTCCGTTATCTCATCCGGAACTCCGAACAAACTTCGGTCACCAAAACACATAACTCATAATACAAATCATCATCGAACGTTAAGCGTGCAAACCCTACGGGTTCGAGAACTATGTAGACATGACCGAGACACATCTCCGGTCAGTAACCAATAGCGGTACCTGGATGCTCATATTGGCTCCTACATATTCTACGAGGATCTTTATCGACTAAACCGCATAACAACGTACGTCATTCCCTTTGTCATCAGTATGTTACTTGCCCGAGATTCGATCGTCGGTATCATCATACCTAGTTCAATCTCGTTACCGGCAAGTCTCTTTACTTGTTCCATAATGCATCATCCCGTAACAACTCATTAGTCACATTTCTTGCAAGGCTTATAGTGATGTGCATTACCGAGAGGGCCCAGAGATACCTCTCCAATACACGGAGTGACAAATCCTAATCTCGATCTATGCCAACTCAACAAACACCTTCGGAGACACCTGTAGAGCATCTTTATAATCACCCAGTTACGTTGTGACATTTGATAGCACACAAAGTGTTCCTCCAGTATTCGGGAGTTGCATAATCTCATAGTCAAAGGAATATGTATAAGTCATGAAGAAAGCAATAGCAATAAAACTAAACGATCATTATGCTAAGCTAACATATGGGTCATGTCCATCACATCATTCTCCTAATGAAGTGATCCAGTTAATCAAATGACAACACATGTCTATGGTCAGGAAACATAACCATCTTTGATCAACAAGCTAGTCAAATAGAGGCACACTAGGGACACTTTGTTTTTGTCTATGTATTCACACATGTACTAAGTTTCCGGTTAATACAATTCTGGCATGAATAATAAACATTCATCATGATATAAGGAAATGTAAATAACAACTTTATTATTGGCTCTAGGGCATATTTCCTTCAGCTGCACCACCTCCCGCAAATATGGATTGATGACGTTCTGTTAAATCCCTAGTCAGTGCTTGCAGTAGGACTAGCTAGAGTGTGCATCATGTTTACTTTTTGCAGAAACCTGAAATGGGAATGACAGAAACCCCAGCACCCCTGTTCTAACAACTAGGGTTTAATAAAATCTTTTCCAATGTACCCAAAATGCCCTTCAAAACTGTTCATCATCTTTCCCTTGGTCTTAAACCAATGACAAAAATGGTGTACAATTTTTTAGGACATCCAAAGGTCTCTGGATTAAATCATATTGTATTTGCATTTGGGCATTTAAATGCTATAAAATATTTTAGGTGCCCAAATAATCATAAACTAAAATGTTCCATGTTGTTCATATTATATACAGTGGGCATGACTAGTTTTATGATTTATAAAAATGCTCTAGCATTTTTATTAATTCAACAAAGTTAAAACAGAAGCAAAATAGAAAGAAAATTAGAAAAGGAGAGAGAGAGGGTACAGCCCACTTACCTGGACCAGCCGGCCCACCTGGCGGCCCAGCACTGTGCTGCCCCGAGCCAGCCAGCTGCTTCTGCAGCCAGGCACGCAGGTGACACCGGCGCATGGCCGCGCGCCACCGCAGCAGCTGCTTGCCGCCTGACCGCCGCCTCGCCGTGGGAACGGCATGGACGTCCTCCACGTTGCGCCCTGAAGACGATGGACGTCTCCACTCCTCCCCTGTCTCTCTCCCTCGCCCTCCCCGCGCCATGGCCGATGCAGCCGCAGCCACCAAGCTCCCCTCGCCTCGCCGTCGTGTCCTCGAGCTCCGCCACCGTCTGCTACTTCTCCCCGTCAAGCCACGCCTCGTCGGAAGCCCCAACGCGCCGTCCCCGAGCACTTCTCCCCCGTTCGGCCACCGAGATCGCCGGCGACCTCACCGTCGCAACAGCTCGTCCCCGACCTCGCAGTCAACTTCAACGCGACTGCCGTGAGCCTGGCTACCTTCCCATCCTCTCTGTTTCCCCCCTCGAGCTCTGTAACGACCGTACGTAGCTCACCTGCACGCGCCGCCGTGGAGCTCGTCGCTGACGAGGCTCCTGCCACCCAACGGCCGCTCCACCTTGTCCATCAGCTCCACCGCACCTCCAGGAGCCTGACACGCCACACCACGAGCCTCGTCGTGCCTCCTAGCGACTAGCCCGAGCTCACCCGAGCTCTGGCAGCCGCCAAGGTCGTCGCCGGCGCCTTTTCCGGCGACCCCGAGGCCAACCACCACCACCACTCGATGTAGCAGTTCCCCAGCATCACGTAGACGTGCTCCGCCATTGATCTGTTCGCCGGAGCACGAATCCCGCACCCCACGGCCGCGTCTGGCCTCGCCGGCGGCTAAAATCCGGTTAGTTTGACCCTGTTTGACCACGGGTGGGCCCAGGTTGACCCCTGGAGTCTATGATAGGTGGGCCCAGCTGGCTAATTTAATTAGGATTAGCAGTTTAGTTAACTAGTTAAACTAATGACACTAACACGCCAGACCCACCGGTCAGGTTTGACCTGGACCAGGTCTGTTGACCTGCTGACGTCAGCATGATGTCATGCTCACGCAGTAAATGCTTTTCTGGGATTATTTGATTTAAAACAATTTAGAAAATTCCAGAAAATGCTTTAAACTACAAAAAATCATTTAAATTCAACAGTAGCTCAGATGGAAAAGATTTATATATGAAAATTGATCAGAAAAATCCAATCTTTCCAATGGCACTGGTTTCATGCATGTTTGAGCAAGTTAACCTTGCTGTTCACACCAAAACATGATAATGCGCTTTAATAAATAATAGTTTGGGTATAAATTTGAATATTTGATTCAAATGAGCTCAAACCCTTCTGTTTATAGTTGCATTAGCCCAAAACACATTCATCTTGCCATGTCATGAGCATGCATCATATTGTTGCATTTGTTTGTATATTGATTGTATCGTCGGTGTTCTCCGTGGTAGGTCCTGCTCCCGAGGATAGAATTGCGTATCCAACTGAAGAGCAGTACCCGACAACCAATCTGTCAGACAAGCAACCCATTGATCATTCCGATACAAACCCATCTTCTCGCTCCTGCTCTCTTTTACTGCATTAAGGCAACATCGTGTGAACTACTACTTGTTGCGGTAGTTGAACCCTATTCCTTTGCATGACCTGTCATTGCCACAGTAAATAGTTGAAACCCACTAGCATGTGTAGGAGTTGATTGAGCCATGTGATGTGTGTTCCACCATGCTATTTGTTTATGTTGCCTGCTATGCTTAGAGTTGTGTCAGGTCTGGTTCATGTGGGTGATGGATCAGAGTGCAATGATCATGCTCAATAAAGAGAGGGAAGTGTGGAACATGTTTGGTAAAGGTATCGATGAAAGGCCATGTAGGAGTACATGGTGGGTTGTTTCATTGGAACCGTCCATAGGACATGAGATCTGTATGTGTGGTTCAAGTTACATCTACTACCACACATTGGGCCCTGAAATATGACCCCGCTCGACTTATTGACTACCCTTGTTCTCTGTCCAGGAGTTGCAAATAGTTTCTGGTGTTTGTAGTTTACTCGTGGTCGTGCGCAGCGCTGACCCTCGGGGTGGGCTGTGATGCAGCAGGTACGTGGCATAGTGTACCGCTCGCCCGTTTGGTGACTCGGGAACCCTGTACGCATTGTTTGGGGCCGTGAGCGACACCCCGGCCGGATCTCCCCACGGATGGAACCCAAATAGGCGATAAACCTGGACTAGAGACTTGAGTGGTTGGTTAGGTCGTGGTCTACACCCACGTTGGCTTTCGCTTGAAGTCTGCCGAGCACATGTCGTGTGCAGACACTAAGTGGTGGAAACATGTGTGAAGAAGTACACCCCTGCAGGGTTACCAATCTATTCGAATAGCCGTTGTTCGCGGTACGGACCACTTGGTTGCTTATACAGTTCATAGACAAGTTGATGGATACTACTAAAAGCCTCAAGACAAGTGTGAGTGCCGTGGATGGCCCTTCCGTAGAATGACGGAAGAGGATCCACGGTGGTGTATTGTTGTGGTGAGTAGAGGACTCGTGTACGTAGTCTTATCTTGCTTTCTGCTGAGAGTTGTAGTATACGTTAGCCAAGAGTCAAAGCTGGCTTGCTGCTATGAATTCCACTACCCTTGTTGATAATGATGCATGTATGATAGGACATGTTGTAAGTCTTGGTGAGTACCTTTGTACTCATGTTTGCTTAATAACTGTTGCAGAGGAGAACCCTGCCCCTTCTGATGGGTTTTACATAGACATAGACGTCGATGAGTAGCTTGCTACCCAGACGGAGATCCTGAGCTTGTGAAGGGCCTTGTAGATAGTCAGGCTACACCAAGCCTGTTTTATTTCCAAGTTGTCTGTACTCAGTCATGTTAGCTTCCGGTTGTGCTTGTATGTTTGTATGACTTGAGTGTTGGGTCATGTGACCCCTACCTGTATGGATATGTTATGTATGGCTCTTCGGAGCCTCTTAAATAAAGTACTTTGAGTCATAGAGTTCTGTTGTGATGCAATGTTGTATTTGCACATATTGATCATATTGTGTGTATGATTGAAATGCTTGGTATGTGTGGGATCCGACACCTAGTTGTTTACCTTTGGTAGCCTATCTTACAGGGAAATGCCTCCTAGTGCTTCCACTGAGCCTTGGTAGCTTGCTACTACTCCGGAACACGTAGGCTGGCCGGCATGTGTCCTTCTTCGTTCCTGTGTCTGTCCCTTAGGGGAAATGTCACGCGTTCTTCCTTTAAGTCCATGTAGCTTGCTACGACTTGGGTTCATACGTTGATGACCGACACGTTCGTTGCTGGGTCATGGATGCTTGTCTCTGTAATTTAGTGCCACTTTTGGTTTATAACTAGCCATGTCGGCACGGGTTCTCTCTCATATGGATGCTAGCGACACTATCACATACGTGTGCCAAAATGCGCAAACGGTCCCGGGCCAGGTAAGGTGGCACCCGTGGGTATACCGTGCATGAGGCCGCAAAGTGGTATGATGTGTTACAAGCTAGATCGGTGTGACTTAGGATCGGGGTCCTGAGAGCGTTGGCATCAGAGCCGGACTGCCTGTAGGTTCTTCAAGCCAAACTGGTCGATGTTGAGTCTAGAAAATTCTTAGTTATATGTAGGGGAATTGATTGTGGAAGGGAACGTAAGGCTCTTTTTACTTCTTACCTTATGCCCTTCTGATCTGAGTCGGCCTATTCTTTCTACGGGGGTTTAGGACTAGGCCTCTCATCTTTACTAGGTTCACGTGTTACTAATCCATAGACTCTTAGGATTGTTGGTTTCAAGCCTCAGTTCAGTTTCTACCCTTCTGGTATGTTGATTAGTTGGACCCGGAACCTTGATATGATGTCGTTGAGTGGCTATGCTATCATTTGTATGGTTTCTCAAAATATTTGTTGAGCATTTACAGTTGTTATGCTGCCCAATTTCTTCCAGAAATTCTAATGCCTTTGCATTATTTCGTGTTTCAGATGTCTGATCGCACACCTCACTGGGTGGTCCGTTTGACTCGGTGCATTAATGTGCCAGGTCACACGGCCATGCTAGCCCGTGTGTTGACTGAGACCGGCTACCGTTGGTATCCTGAGTACACTATGGAGGAACAGTATCGGGATTTCAACCACAGTCAGTATTTCTGCATAGTCCGGATATACCCTTCATATCCCGGAGCTACCGACCCCATCCATTGGTCTTATGGACTCGGGGTTACCATCAAGATGGCAGTGCAGGATGCCGCTTACTCGATGATGACCATCATCCGGGCTAGGCATGCCCTGCTGCTGAACACTGAGTTCTGCTACATGCCAGCCTCACTTCCTGGAGAGGAAGACTACTACACTGGTCTGTATACTGATGCCGCTCATGAGGAGCCACTGCTTCAGACTACTACTCAGATGCTGGAGGATAGGGACCGTGAGGTCCGTGCCCTCTGGATGGAGCTTTATAACACTCGAGCCGCCCACTGGACTACTTTGACATGGCTTGCACCTGCCGTGCACGCCGGATATCTGGATATGCGGGATTTGTACCCCATGCGGACTCGTGTGCCTGATCGTATGGATTGGCATGACGTTGGGGGTATTACACCTCCACGTGGGCGTCGGTTACCACCAGCAGCGGGGCCGAGACCGCATCCATGTCCCTATGGTCCACAGCCTTCGAGTGCTCGAGAGTTTCCTGATCCACATGTTCCACTTCCAGGCTATGGTGGTAATCTTTATGAGGATTACTACGGGAATGTCTGAGTTAGACCGTGGCAGTAGTAGTATCGTAGTGGTTGTATTTCCACAGTCATGCGCGTCTTGTGGAATATGACTTAGTGTGTTCTGAGTTCCGGAGGCGTAGATAAATAATTTATAGGAGCTTGGAGTGCCTCTGATGAGATGTATCGTCTTTCACCGCAGTTGTACTTTAGCCTTGGCTTGTACTAAACTATGTATGGTGTGTATGACCACTGGTGTATATATGGCAGTTTCTATATTACCATGTCGTACGGATGAACATCTCTACATTCCGTGTCATCCATTACATTATGCACTCCTATGTCAAAGTTTTGTCATCCTTGTCTAAACCGTTGTTTTGTTTTCCTAGGATGGTCAACACTCGCAGCACTCCTGCTGCTCAGGAGCAGGGTGAGGCCAGTGGGGCTAGAAATGAGAATTTGCCCCAAACACCCTCCTTGGCTGAAGTTATGCTCGAGGCAGAAAGGAACAAGAGAGAGACCAACCGTCTGCTGGAACGCATAGAGCAGAATACCGCCTTACGCCAGAGGAATGACGTGGTGTCAATTAATGACTTTATCAAGATGTGCCCACCGAAGTTCCATCATTCCGCTGAACCTCTTGATGCGGATGATTGGCTTCGCAGTATCACCCACAAGCTACACTCTGCCCGTGTGGCCGAAGCTGACAAGGTTACTTACGCTGCCTACCATCTTGCGGGCCCTACTAGCCTCGGGTGGGAAAACTTTGAAGCTATGCGTCCTGCTGGCCAACTCACTACTTGGGCGGAGTTCAGTGACGCATTCCGTGAACATCACATTCCGGAAGGTCTCATGGATCGCAAGCGGGAGGAATTCTGCAATTTCACCTAGGGCCGGCTAACCGTGGATGGCTATAGTCGCGAGTTTGGCAACTTGGCACGCTATGCTCCCGAGGAAGTGTCCACCGATGCCAAGAAGCAGGCGAGGTTCCGCAAGGGACTCAGCCCTAAACTTCGCCGAGATCTACGCCTGCACGAGTGCACCTCCTTCCAGAAGTTGGTGAACAAAGCCATCAGTGCTGAGACGGGCCAGACTGATTTCGAAGCCACACGCAAGCATCCTTGTGACTTTGGTTCCTCATCCGGCTCTGGCTCTCAGAAGCGTCGTGTGTGGGTTCCTAACACTGCTCTGCCACCCAAGTTCACTCCGAGGCCATCCTATGAGGCGCCTCGCCCAATCCAACAGTATGCACCTGCCAAGACTTATGGAGCACCACCTGCCAACTTTGCTCCACGCACTGGCACTGTGACATGCTTCAAGTGTGGAGAACCAGGGCACTACATGTGTGAGTGTCCTCAGAACCATCCAGGAAGGTCCGTAGGCCGTGGTAAGCCAACAGGCAAGGTGAACTATGTCAAGCCAATCCCCACTGCACGTGGTCATGTCAACTATGTCTCTGCTGAGGAAGCTTATGAGGATCCTAACGCCATCCTTGGTACGCTTCTTGTTAACTGCCATCCGGCATCTGTTCTTTTCGATACTGGAGCATCTCATTCATTCATATCTGAGAGCTATGCTCGAATGCACAACATGACTTTTTGTGACATGCCCACTTCCATGGTTATTCAAACTCCTGGTTCAAAATGGCAAACCTCTAGGGTAAGCCATGGGAATGAAATTCTTGTCGATAGACTTGTTTTACTTGCATCACTAATAGCTCTCAAGTCCTCGGACATAAACATCATCTTGGGTATGGACTGGATGACAGCTCATTACGCCAAGATTGATTGCTACACTAGGACTGTTCAACTTACAAACCCATCCGGCAAGACAGTCATTGTTTTGGCCCGAATGGCTGAGCGTCAGCTCTACTCCCTTAATGCCAGCCCTCTACCAGAACTCGAAGATATACCGGTAGTCCATGACTTTCCGGATGTCTTTCCAGAAGAACTGCCAGGTGTTCCACCTGACAGAGATGTCGAGTTCATGATAGATCTTGTTCCAGGAAATGTCCCAATCTCTAGGATACCCTATAAGATGGTACCCCTAGAACTAGCTGAGCTTAAGAAACAACTCGATGAGTCCTTGAAAAAGGGTTTCATCCGTCCTAGTTCTTCTCCCTGGGCTTGTCCCGTCCTCTTCATCAAGAAGAAGGATGGAACGGAACGGATGGTTGTAGATTATCGACCTGTCAATCTGGTCACCATAAAGAACAAGTATCTGCTCCCCAGGATCAACGACCTATATGATCAGCTCGCTGGATCCTTAGTCTTTTCCAAAATGGATTTGAGGTTGGGCTACCATCAAATCAAAATCAAGAACGGGGGCATTCCCAAAACGGCCTTTGTTACTCCTTATGGCCAATACGAGTACACCGTTATGTCCTTCGGGTTAACCAATGCCCCAGCCACTTTCTCCCGGCTAATGAATTCTATATTCATGGAGTACTTGGATAAATTCGTCATGGTATACCTCAATGATATACTCATTTACTCCAAGAACAAGGAAGATCATGCCGAGCATCTAAGGCTGGTATTGATGAAACTTCGAGAGCACCGCCTTTATGCCAAATTCTCCAAGTGTGAATTTTCGTTGCGAGAAGTGACCTATCTAGGCCATGTAATCTCCGGTAAGGGTATTGCTGTCAATCCCGAGCGAGTTCAGGTCGTCCTAGACTGGACTCCTCCTGAATCGGTCAAGCAAGTTAGGAGTTTCCTTGGCTTAGCGAGCTATTGTCGACGTTTCGTCGAGAATTTCTCCAAGTTTGCTAAACCCCTAACTGAACTCCTCAAGAAAGATAAAAAGTTTGAGTGGACCCCATAGTGCGAGTCCAGCTTTCAGGAACTGAAAAGACGCCTGAATCTGCACCCGTACTGGTACCACCAGACTTTTCCAAGGACTTTATTATCTATTGCGACGCCTCGTGACAAGGACTAGGTTGCATACTCATGCAAGATCGTCAAGTGATTGCCTACGCATCTCGGCAGTTGCGTCCACATGAGGATAACTATCCTACACATGATCTAGAGCTTGCAGCTATAGTCCACGCACTCAAAACATGGCGACATTATCTTCTTGGTAATCGCTGTGAAATCTTCACTGATCACCAAAGTCTGAAATACATCTTCACCCAACCGGATTTGAATCTCAAGCAAAGACGTTGGGTTGAGTTGCTCACAGATTACGACTTAGGAATCACCTACACCCCTGGGAAGGCCAATGTCATGGCTGACGCACTAAGTCGTAAGTCTTATTGTAACAACCTGATGTTACAACAAGGGCAACCACTTCTCCACGAGGAATTTCACTAAGCTTAACCTTCACATTGTTCCTCGAGGATTCCTTTCCACCTTGGTGACGAAACCTACCCTTACGGATCAAATCATAGCTGCCCAGAAGCGTGATAAGTGTATATCCCGACTCCAAGAGAGCATTGCTAGGGGAGCTGCTAAAAGTTTCTCTATGGATGATCGAGGTGTTGTCTTCTTCGAGAACCGCCTAGTGGTTCCCATGAACCGACATCTACGACAGCTGATCCTTAAGGAGGCTCATGAATCTCCTCTCACGATTCATCCCGGTAGTACCAAAATGTATCAGGACCTACGCCAGAGGTTCTGGTGGACTAGGATGAAGAGAGAAATCGCTCAGTTCATTGCTAACTGCGACGTTTGTCATCGAGTTAAAGCAGAGCATCAACGGCCGACTAGCACCCTTCAACCTTTAGCTATTCCTGAATGGAAATGGGACAAGATCGGTATGGACTTCATTACCGGGTTTCCCAGGACCAGAAAAGGGAATAATGCTATCTTCGTCGTTATCGACCGCCTCTCCAAAGTAGCCCATTTCCTGCCTGTTCGGGAGAGTATAACCGCTAGCCAGCTAGCAGACTTGTATATCTCTCGGATAGTATCTCTTCATGGTGTGCCGTTGGAGATTAACTCAGACCATGGAAGTGTTTTCACCTCTCGATTTTGGGAAAGTTTCCAAAATGCTATGGGGACTCATCTCTCTTTTACCACCGCCTTTCATCCTCAGTCAAGTGGTCAAGTAGAGCAAGTCAATCAAATTCTGGAAGATATGCTTCGAGCCTCTGTCATCTCCTTCGGTATGGATTGGGAGAAGTGTCTTCCATTCGCCGAATTTGCTTATAACAATAGTTATCAAGCCAGCTTGGGCAAGGCTCCCTTCGAAGTTCTGTATGGACGAAGGTATTGAACGCCTCTTAACTGGTCAGAAACCGGAGAAAGACAATACTTTGGTCCAGATATGATCCAAGAAGCAGAAGAGCAAGTTCGTATCGTTCGTGAGAAATTGAAAACAGCCCAATCTCGCCAGAAGAGCCAATATGATAGTCATCATAAGGCTGTGACTTTTGAAGTCGGTGATATGGCTTACCTTCGGGTTACTCCTCTTAAGGGAACCCATCGCTTCGGTATCAAAGATAATTGGCTCCTCGTTACATCGGTCCTTTTCGCATTCTTGCCAAACGAGGAGAAGTTGCCTACCAATTGGAACTACCTCTACATCTTTCCAGAATTCATGATGTCTTCCACGTTTCTCAACTCAGGCGTTGCTTCTCAGATCCTATCCGCGGAGTGGACCACGAAACGCTTGATCTCTAGGACAATCTCACATATCAAGAATACCCCATTCGTATTCTTGATCAAACAAGCGTACCACTCGACGTCATAATATCAAGTTTCTCAAGGTTCAATGGTCACATCATTCCGAGAATGAAGCTACTTGGGAAAGGGAGGATCGTCTTCGACTTGAGTACCCCACCCTTTTTCCGGAGGAACCCGAATCTCAGGACAAGATTCTTTTGAGTGGGGGTGAGTTGTCACATCCCTAGTCAGTGCTTGCATTAGGACTAGCTAGAGTGTGCATCATGTTTACTTTTTGTAGAAACCTGAAATGTGAATGACAGAAACCCCAGCACCCCTCTTCTAACAACTAGGGTATAATAAAATCTTTTCCGATGTACCCAAAATGCCCTTCAAAAATGTTCATCATCTTTGCCTTGGTCTTAAACCTCTGACAAAAATGGTGCACAATTTTCTAGGAGATCCAAAGGTCTCTGGATTAAATCATATTGTATTTGCATTTGGGCATTTAAATGCTATAAAATATTTTAGGTTCCCAAATAATCATAAACTAAAATGTTCCATGTTGTTCATATTATATACAGTGGGCATGAGTAGTTTTATGATTTATAAAAAAGCTCTAGCATTTTTATTAATTCAACAAAGCTAAAACAGAAGCAAAACACAAAGAAAATTAGAAAAGGAGAGAGAGAGGGCACAGCCCACTTACCTGGACCAGCCGGCCCACCTTGCGGCCTAGCACTGTGCTGGCCCGAGCCAGCCAGCTGCTTCGGCAGCCAGGCAGGCAGGTGACGCCGGCGCATGGCCGCGCGCCACCGCTGCAGCTGCTTGCCGCCTAGCCACGGCCTCGCCGCGGGAACGGCCTGGACGTCCTCCATGTTGCGCCCCGAAGACGCTAGATGTCTCCACTCCTCCCCTGTCTCTCTCCCTCGCCCTCCCCGCGCCATGGCCGACGCAGCCGCCGCCGTCCTGCCGCCATAGCCGCAGGCACCGAGCTCCCCTCGCCTCGCCGTCGTGTCCCCGAGCTCCGCCACCGTCTGCTACTTCTCCCTGTCAAGCCACGCCTCGCCGGAAGCCCCAACACGCCGTCCCCGAGCACTTCTCCCCCGTTCGGCCACCGAGATCGCCGACGACCTCACCGTCGCAGCAGCTCGTCCCCGACCTCGCCATCAACTTCAACGCGACCGCCGTGAGCCTGGCTACCTCCCCATCCTCTCTGTTTCCCCCCTCGAGCTCTGTAACGACCGCACGTAGCTCACCTGCACGCGCCACCACGGAGCTCGTCGCCGACGAGGCTCCGGCCACCCAACGGCCGTGCCACCCTGTCCATCAGCTCCACCGCACCTCCCGGAGCCTGACACGCCACACCACGAGCCTCGCCGTGCCTCCTAGCGACTAGCCCGAGATCACTCGTGCTCCGGCAGCCACCAAGGTTGTCGTCGGCGCTATTTCCGGTGACCCTGAGGCCAACCACCACCACGGCACTTCCCCAGCATCACGTAGACGTGCTCCGCCGTCGATTTGGTCGCCATAGCACGAATCCCGGACCCCACCACCGCGTCTGGCCTCACCGGCGGCTAAACGCCGGCCAGTTTGACCCCGTTTGACCACGGGTGGGCCCAGGTTGACCCCCTGAAGTCTATGACAGGTGGGCCCAGCCGGCTAATTTAATTAGGATTAGCAGTTTAGTTAATTAGTTAAACTAATGACACTGACACGCGGGAACCACCAGTCAGGTTTGACCTGGACAAGGTCTGTTGACCTGCTGACGTCAGCATGATGTCATGCTGAGGCAGTAAATTCTTTTCTGGGATTATTTGATTTAAAACAATTCAGAAAATTCCAAAAAATGCTTTAAACTTCAAAAAATCATATAAATTCAACAGTAGCTCAGATGGAAAAGATATATATATGAAAATTGACCAGAAAAATCCAGTATTTCCAATGGCACTGGTTTCATTCATGTTTGAGCAAGTTAACCTTGCTGTTCACACCAAAACATTATAATGCACTTTAATAAATAATAGTTTGGGTTTAAATTTGAATCTTTGATTCAAATGAGCTCAAACCCTTCTGTTTATAGTTGCATTAGCCCAAAACACATTCATCTTGCCATGTCATGAGCATGCATCATATTGTTGCATTTGTTTGTATATTGATTGTATCGTTGGTGTTCTTCATGGTAGGTCCTGCTCCCGAGGATACAACTGCGTATCCAACTGAAGACAGTACCCGACAACCAATCTGTCAGGCAAGGAACCCATTGATCATTCCGATACAAACCCATCTTCTCGCTCCTGCTCTCTTTTACTGCATTAAGGCAACAACGTGTGAACTGCTACTTGTTGCGGTAGTTGAACCCTATTCCTTTGCATGACATGTAATTGCAACAGTAAATAGTTGAAACCCACTAGCATGTGTAGGAGTTGATTGAGCCGTGTGATGTGTCTTCCACCATGCTATTTGTTTATGTAGCCTGCTATGCTTAGAGTTGTGTCAGGTCTGGTTCATCTGGGTGATTGATCAGAGTGAAATGATCATGCTCGATAAAGAGAGGGAAGTGTGGAACATGTTTGGTAAAGGTATCGATGAAAGGCCATGTAGGAGTACATGGCGGGTTGTTTCATTGGAACCGTCCATAGGACACGAGATCTGTATGTGTGGTTCAAGTTACAACTACTACCACACATTGGGCCCTTAAATATGACCCCGCTCGACTTATTGACTGCCCTTGTTCTCTGTCCAGGAGTTGCAACTAGTTTCTGGTGTTTGTAGTTTACTGGTGGTCGTGCGCAGCGCCGACCCTCGGGGTGGGCTGTGATGCGGCAGGTACGTGGCATGGTGTACCGGTCGCCCGTTTGGTGACTCGGGAACCCTGTACACATCGTTTGGGGCCGTGAGCGACACCCCGGCCGGATCTCCCCACGGATGGAACCCATATAGGCGATAAACCTGGACTAGAGACTTGAGTGGTTGGTTAGGTCGTGGTCTACACCCACGTCGGCTTTCGCTTGAAGTCTACCGAGCACATGTCGTGTGCAGACGCTAAGTGGTGGAAACATGTGTGAAGAAGTACACCCCTGCAGGGTTACCAATCTATTCGAATAGCCGTTGTTCGCGGTACGGACCACTTGGTTGCTTATACAGTTCATAGACAAGTTGATGGATACTACTAAAAGCCTCAAGACAAGTGTGAGTGCCGTGGATGGCCCTTCCGTAGGATGACGGAAGAGGATCCATGGTGGTGTATTGTTGTGGTGAGTAGAGGACTCGTGTACGTCGTCTTATCTTGCTTTCTGCTGAGAGTTGTAGTATAGGTTAGCCAAGAGTCAAAGATGGCTTGCTGCTATGAACTCCACTACCCTTGTTGATAATGATGCATGTATGATAGGACCTGTTGTAAGTCTTGCTGAGTACCTTTGTACTCATGTTTGCTTAATAACTGTTGCAGAGGAGAACCCTGCCCCTTCTGATGGGTTTTACATAGACGTTGACGTCGACGAGTAGCTTGCTACCCAGACGGAGATCCTAAGCTTGTGACGGGCCTTGTAGATAGTCAGGCTACACCAAGCCTGTTTTATTTCCAAGTTGTCTGTACTCAGACATGTTAGCTTCCGCTTGTGCTTGTATGCTTGTATGACTTGAGTGTTGGGTCATGTGACCCCTACCTATATGGATATGTTATGTATGGCTCTTCGGAGCCTCTTAAATAAAGTACTTTGAGTCATAGAGTTTTGTTGTGATGCAATGTTGTATTTGCACATATTGAGCATATTGTGTCTATGATTGAAATGCTTGGTATGTGTGGGATCCGACACCTAGTTGTTTACCTTTGGTAGCCTATCTTACAGGGAAATGCTTCCTAGTGCTTCCACTGAGCCTTGGTAGCTTGCTACTGCTCCAGAACACGTAGGCTGGCCGGCATGTGTCCTTCTTCGTTCCTGTGTCTGTCCCTTAGGGGAAATGTCACGCGTTGTTCCTTTAAGTCCATGTAGCTTGCTACGACTTGGGTTCATACGTTGATGACCGACACGTTCGTTGCTAGGTCATGGATGTCTGTCTTTATAATTTAGTGCCACTTTTGGTTTATAACTAGCCATGTCGGCCCGAGTTCTCTGTCATATGGATGCTAGCGACACTATCATATACGTGTGCCAAAATGCGCAAACGGTCCCGGGCCAGGTAAGGTGGCACCCGTGGGGATACCGTGCGTGAGGCCGCAAAGTGATATGATGTGTTACAAGCTAGATCGGTATGACTTAGGATCGGGGTCCTGACACGTTCTTGAAGAACTTGTCCTTGGAGGAGCTTGAGGAGGCCATAGTAGATGGGATCTAACAGAAAAACAGCAAGGGAAAGAAAACAGAAGATTTCTGCGTGATACGGTGGTCAAGAGGTTCAGGGGGTATGTAAAGATTTTTTTATCTTGGTAAACAAGCAAACTATTTAAAAATGGAGTCTAGAAGGTGCCCGAGGTGGGCACAACCCACCTGGGTGCGCCTAGCAAGCCAGGCGCGCCCTGGTGTCTTGTGCCCACCAGGGTACGCTTCTTGGAAGTTCCTTATTTTCCTAATTTTCTAACTATTCCAAAACTAAAAAAATGCATATTTTTTGGAGTTTGTTTACTTACCGTATCACGTACCTCCTTATCTCCATGATCCTGGAGTGTTCCGGAAGGACTCTTTTATGTGTTCTTCCGGTGTCAAAGTTTGGATAATATTGATTTCAACATTAATGGGCATACCTGAGATATAAAGTTTTATTCGTTGCCCATTAAAAACCTTCGGGTTGGCACCTTCGGCATTATTTATTTTGATAGCTCCAGACCGATAAACTTCCTCGATGACATAGGGACCTTCCCATTTAGAGAGGAGTTTTCCTACAAAGAACCTGAAACAAGAGTTGTACAAAAGAACATATTCTCCAACTTTGAACTCACGCTTTTGGATACTTTCATCATGCCATCTTTTAACTTGTTCTTTAAATAACTTGTCATTTTCATAAGCTTGGGTTCTCCATTCATCTAATGAGCTAATATTGAATAACCTCTTTTCACCGGCAAGTTTGAAATCATAGTTGAGTTCTTTGATTGCCCAAAATGCTTTATGTTCTAACTCAGGAGGCAAATGACAAGCTTTTCCATAAACCATTTTATAAGGAGACAAACCCATAGGATTTTTATAAGCTGTTCTGTAAGCCCAAAGTGCATCATCTAATTTCTTAGACCAATTCTTCCTGGACCTATTGACAGTCTTTTGCAAAATTAATTTTATTTCTCTATTGCTGAGCTCAACTTGACCACTAGACTGAGGATGATAAGGTGATGCAATTCTATGGTTAACATCATACTTGGCAAGCAATTTACGGAAAGCACCATGAATAAAGTGTGAACCACCATCAGTCATTAAATATCTAGGGACTCCAAACCTTGGGAAAACAACTTCCTTAAGCATTTTAATAGAGGTGTTGCGATCAGCACTACTGGTTGGAATAGCTTCTACCCATTTAGTAACATAGTCAACAGCAACCAAAATACGTGTATACCCATTAGAGGAAGGAAAAGGTCCCATGTAATCAAATCCCCAAACATCAAATGGTTCAACAGCAAGTGAATAATTCATAGGCATTTCCTGACGCTTACCGATATTACCTATATTTTGACATTCATCACAAGATAAGATGAACTTACGGGCATCCTTGAAGAGAGTAGGCCAGTAAAATCCAGATTGTAATACCTTGTGACTAGTTCGATCTCCAACATGATGCCCTCCTTATGCTTCAGAGTGACATTTCCGAAGGATTTGTCCCTATTCATGCTCGGGTACACAACGTCTAATAATACCATCTACTCCTTCCTTATAAAGATGTGGGTCACCCCAAAAGTGTATCTTAAATCATAAAAGATTTTTTTCTTTTGTTGGTAAGTAAACCTAGGTGGTAAATATTTAGCAACAATGTAATTAGCATAGTCAGCATACCAAGGAGTATTATGAGCAACATTTATTGCAGCTAATTGCTCATCAGGAAAACTATCATCAATAGGTAGTGGGTCATCAAGCACATTTTCAAGCCTAGACAAGTTATCAGCTACAAGGTTCTCAGTTCCTTTTCTATCAGTGATATGCAAATCAAATTCTTGTAGCAAGAGAACCCACCGAATAAGTCTAGGTTTATCATATTTCTTTCCATAAGATATTTAATAGCAGCATGGTCAGTGTGAAGAATTACTTTTGAATCAACAATGTTAGATCTAAATTTGTCACAAGCAAACACCACTGCTAGGAATTCCTTTTCAGTAGTAGCATAATTCTTTTGAGCAATGTCTATAGTTTTACTAGAATAATAAATAACATTTAGTTTCTTATCCACTCTTTGTCCTAGAACAGCACCAACAGCATAATCACTAGCATCACACATAATTTCAAAAGGCAAGTTCCAATCAGGTGGTTCAACAATAGGTGCAGAAATTAAGGCTTTCTTAAATGTTTCAAAGGCTTCAAAGCAATCATCATCAATAACAAAAGGAACATCCTTTTGCAAAAGATTTGTAAGAGGCCTAGAAATTTTAGAAAAGTCTTTAATAAATCTCCTATAGAAACCAACATGGCCTAGGAAACTATGAATACCTTTGATATCCTTAGTACATGGCATTTTCTCAATTGCATCAACCTTAGCTTTGTCCACTTCAATAACCTTTTCAGAAATCTTATGGCCTAAGATAATACCTTTATTAACCATAAAGTGGCACTTCTCCCAATTCAAGACAAGGTTTGTTTGTTCACATCTTTACAAAACTTGATCAAGATTGCTTAAACAGACATCAAAAGACTTCCCATAAACAGAGAAGTCATTCATGAAAACCTCTACAATCTTTTCACAACAGTCAGATAATATAGCAGTCATACATCTTTGAAAGGTAGCAGGTGCATTGCATAAACCGAAAGGCATACGTCTATAAGCATAAGTTCCAAAGGGACAAGTAAAAGTGGTATTTTCTTGATCAGGTTGAGAAACAGGTATTTGTGAAAAACCAGAGTATCCATCAAGGAAGCAAAAGTGTGTGTGCTTAGATAATCTTTCTAGCATTTGGCCAATAAAAGGCAGAGAGTAATGATCTTTTCTAGTTGCTTTATTTAGTTTTCTAAAATCAATTACCATTCTGTAGCTTGTAAAAATTCTTTGTGGAATAAGTTCATTCTTATCATTAGGAACAACAGTAATACCTCCCTTCTTAGGAACGCAATTAACATGACTTACCCATCTACTATCAGCTATAGGATAGATTATGCCTGCTTCCAGAAGTTTTAATATTTCCATTCTTACCTTTTCTTTCATCTTCGGATTAAACCGATGTTGATGATCAACAACGGGTTTAGCATCAGGTTCCATGTTAATCTTATGCTGACACGGAGTGGGACTAATGCCATTTAAGTCATCAAGAGTATATCCAATAGCATCTCGGTGCTTCCTTAGAACTTTCAATAATCTTTCTTCTTCATGTTCTGAAAGGTTAGCACTAATAATAACAGGATGTATCTTCTTTTCATCGAGATAAGCATATTTTAAAGTGTCTGGCAATTGTTTTAATTCAAACACAGGATCACCTTTAGGTGGAGGTGGACCTCCTAGAGTTTCAATAGGTAGATTGTGTTTAAGCAGAGGTTCAAACAAAATATCATCTATTTCATTTCTTTCATGCGTATGTAAATCATTTTCATGGTCTAGCAAATATTGTTCTAGAGGATCAGTGGGAGGCACAGCAATAGAAGCAAGACCAATTATTTCATCCTTACTAGGCAATTATTTTTCATGAAGCTTTCTATTAAACTTGGAGAAATTAAATTCATGAGACTCATCACCAAAACTAACACCGATAGTTTGTTTTTCACAATCTATTTTAGCATTAACGATGTTCAAGAAAGGTCTACCAAAGATAATGGGACATAAGTTATCTTGTGGGGAACCAAGAACAAGAAAATCAGTAGGGTATTTTATTTTGCCACACAAGACTTCAACATCTCTAACTATCCCAATTGGTGATATAGTATCTCTATTAGCAAGTTTAATTGTAACATCTATATCTTCTATCTCTGCGGGTGCTATGTCATTCATAATTACTTGATATAAAGTGTACGGAATAGCACTCACACTAGCACCTATGTCACATAAACCATGATAACAGTGATCTCCTGTTTTAACTGAGACAACGGTCATGCCAACAATAGGTATATGTTTATCCTCTTTATCGGGTTTGGCAATTCTAGCAGCTTCTTCACATAAGTAAATAACATGCCCTTCTACATTTTCTTCCAAGAGATCTTTAACCATAGAAATATTAGGTTCTACTTAAACTTGTTCATTTGGTTTAGGTGTTCTAATATAAATTTTGTTAACCAAAGTTGAAACTTTAGCATGTTCCTTTATCCTAACAGGGAAAGGTGTTTTTTCAATATAAGTAGTAGGAACAACTGGATCAACATTATAAAGTATAGTTTCTTCCTTAGCTAGTACCGGTTCTTTAATTTCCTCTTTAATAGGTGGGTGATATTTAAACCACTTCTCTATAGGGAGATCAACATGAGTAGCAAATAATTCACAAAATAAGGCTACTATCTCAGAGTCAAATCCATATTTAGTGCTAAAGTTTTGAAAAGCATCGTTATCCATAAAAGATTTAACACAGTCATACTTAAGCTTAATACCTGACTCTTTACCTTCGTCGAGTTCCCAATCTTCAGAGTTGCATTTAATTCTTTCCAAAAGATCCCACCGGAATTCAGTAGTCTTCTTCATAAAAGAACCAGCGCAAGAAGTATCAAGCATGGATCGATCATTATGAGAAAGCCGAGCATAAAAATTTTGAATGATAATTTCTCTTGAGAGCTCATGATTGGAGCATGAATATAACATTCACTTAAGCCTCCCCCAAGCTAGAGCAATACTTTCTCCTTCACGAGGCCAAAAATTATATATGTAATTCCGATCACGATGAACTAGATGCATAGGATAATTTTTTTGGTGAAACTCCAATTTCAAGCGGTTCCAGTTCCAAGCTCCAATATCATTGCATAGCCTATACCATGCTAATGCTTTTCCCTTAAACAATAAAGGAAAATTTTCTTCATAGCTTGATCTCTGGGTAAACCTTCAAGCTTAAACAATCGAAAATTTGTTCCACATATATCAAGTGCATATCAGGATGTTCGGTTCCGTCTCCTGCATAACGATTAGCTAGCAGTTGTTCTATCATACCCGAAGGAATTTCATATTCAATATTTTCAGTAGGTGCAGTAGGTTGAGGGGTAGCTAATTGTGGTTCCGATCAAGGTGAAGATACCCCGACCAAACCCCTCAAAGGATTGTTCTCCATAGTAACAAGTGACAATAAATTTCAGCATGTTGTAGGAATGTTTCCTTACCAATTTCCACTTACCAAAGGCGCTTCACTCCCCGGCAACAGCGCCAAAAAATAGCCTTGATGACCCACAAGTATAGGGGATCAATTTTAGCTCTTTTCGCTAAGTAAGAGTGTTGAACCCAACGAGGAGCGGAAGGAAATGACAAGTGGTTTTTAGCAAGGTAATGTCTGCAAGTGCTAAAATTGTAAGTAACAGAGTAGTTTGATAGCACGATATTTTTGTAACGAGCAAGTAACGATAGTAATAGTAAAAGTTCAGCAAGGTAGCCCAATCCTTTTGAGGCAGAGGACAGGACAAGACGGTCTCTTATAATAAGGAAACCGTTCTTGAGGGTACACGGGAATTTCATCTAGTGAATTTCATCTTGTTGGTTCGATTCGTGTTCGCTACTTTGATAATTTGGTATGTGGGTGGATTGGTGCTTAGGTGTTGTTCCTACTAGAACAAACCTCCTACTTATGATTAACCCTTCCGCAAGCATCGGCAACTACTAGAAAAGTATTAAGAATAAATTCTAATCATAGCATTAAACTTTTGGATCCAATTGGTCCCTTACGGAATAGTGCATAAACTGGGGTTTAAGCTTCTGTCACTCTTGCAACCCATCATCTAATTACTACTCGACAATGCATTCCCTTAGGCCCAAATATGGTGAAGTGTCATGTAGTCGACGTTCACATGACACCACTAAGGGAATCACAACATACATGCTATCAAAATATCGAACACATATTAAATTCACATGATTACTTGTAACATGATTTCTCCCGTGACCTCAAGAACAAAGGTAACTAATCAGAAATGATAAGCATGCTCAAGATCAAAGGGGTATTAAATAGCATATTGTATATGAACATATAATCTTCCACCAAATAAACCATATAATAATCAACTACAAGATGTAATCAACACTACTAGTCAGTCACAAGCACCAATCTATAGTTCGGTAACAAGATTGAACACAAGAGATGAACTAGGGTTTGAAATGAGATGGTGATGTTGAAGATGTTGATGGATAAAGCTGTCGGTGTATTTGGATCGACACCTATGGGATCACAAGAATCCCTACTATGTTTGCGGGGCGCGGGGTTGAGAGAAGAGCGGATCAAACAGTTAGCACACGGTTCCTTTACCCAGGTTCGGGCCGTGAGGATGCGTAAAACCCTACTCCTACTTTGGTGGATTATATGTTTGTGTTCTTCGGCTAGCTGCGGGGCGTGAGGAGCTCCCAAAAGCCGACTCGTGAAGAGTTCTGGAAAGCCCAATCCTTCTCCTGGTCGCCTCGGGCCTCCTTTTATAGGAAAAAGGGGTTGCCACAGTGGCACACAGGAGGTGGAAAGGGTACAGTGGTGTGAGGTTATCCCTCGCATTACATGACAAGGCGCATTTAATGCTCTTAGCTTAGGTGTCCTTGCTTTATCGGGGACGGGGGAGACATCCGTCTTGTCCGTCGCCGCTCCTGCTTGCGTCGACACGCGCCCTGGCTAGCGATGCCTGAGGTGCCATGTAGGCAGGCAGGCAGCTGAGGTAGCGCAACGGTGGGTGTTCCACGAAGATCTGCATGTCGCCACGCAGGTGCCTGCCCAGCTGGTTGGGTCGGCAGCTGCATGGGGCGGTGGAAGCTTAGTTGGCGTTGGCCTGATGGTGGCCCTGTGGATGTCCCCGGCAAGGGCCTTGCCGGACCCCGGCAAGGGTCTTGCCGTAGCGCCTGCTGTCATCCCCGGCAAGGTGCTTGCCGGAGGTCTTGTGGTCCTCCTTGGCTGGAATCCCGCCAAGGGTCATCGTCTTCTCAGTGTGTATCTGATCTTGAATGTCTTCACAAAGATATGCATGCCACTACGGGGATGCCTCCCGAATCCTCGCCCCATGGGGGCAGTGGACTCAAGGGTGATCCGCTCCGTAGGCGCGGGGCGAGTTGCCGCGGCAAGGGCCTTGCCAGGGGAGCTAAAGTCGTCCCCGGCAAGGATCTTGCCGGGGCTGCTAAAACCGGCTCCCGGCAAGGATCTTGCCGAGGGATCCCGCTTTGTCCCTTTGCTCTTTGTGGTCTTGTTCTTGGTGTTGCTCCAGTTCCATCGAGCTTCGATCTTACCCTGGCTCACCTCCCCTGCCATGCTTGGCGTGGTGGTGCCCGTGGCTCAGACTGCCCGTACACAGTCATAGGGGTACAAAAAAGTGTACCCCTCTTTTTGTACACCGACAGGAGCCCCCGGGCCTGGGCCACACATAAGTGCGACGCGTTGTTGGTCCAGGCCCAGAACGGTGCGCGGGCAGGCGGGACGGTTTTTACCGTGGTAAGATTCTCCGCGCGCTTTGCCTCCCACGGTCCGCGCGCGCAGCACGGGGTGGAGGGGCGTGCGTGACGTGGGCGGCATGCGCGGGGCGGTTTCCGCAGGCATGCGTGAGGTCGTAGTAAATGCGAAAGGAGGCGGCCCACGTTTCCTCCCCCATAAGAAGGAATAACCACGGGCGCGCTGCTCACTTCCTCCATTTTCCTCGCGCCTCTTCCAATCTCAGAGTCGTTGTTCCCTCTCTTCCTTCCTTCCGAAGCTTCCGCCGTCGCGTGCCGCCGTTGCTTCGCCATCCCCCTCCCTCAGCCCTCCAACTCAGCCGCCATGGCGTCCAAACCCGCCAAGGGCAAGGGGGTGGCCAAGGGCGCCGGGTCTGTGGAGCCGCCAGAGGGCGCGTTTTCGGGGGAACGGACGAAGGCTGCTTTCTTCATCCCGTCGACGGTCGACGTCTACGAGCTCCGGGCCGCCTTCAAGCCCCTTTGGGGGGTGAAGACGGGGGGGGAGAACTTGGGGCATCCGGCGACGCGCGTCATTCTGGCCGCTTGCGCCTAACCCGGCATAAATCGGTACCCCTTCTTTGTCGACTACTTTTCTTGTGGGTTATGTCCCCCCTTCTCCGATTTCTTCTGTGATGTCATGCACACCTTTGGCTTCTGCCTCTTGGATTTTACCCCGAATGCGGTGGCGTGCATGGCTTTCTTCGTGCACCTTTACGAGGGCTTCGTCGGGGTGCAGCCCAACACGGCACTCTTCCGTCACTACTTCACCCCTCGGATCCAGCCGGGAGGTGCCGTCTCTGGATGCATCACCTGGATTCCAAGATCCAAGGGAGCGTACCCGGAGGGCGCCGTGAAGGAGAGGTGGGATGAATGGCACTACCGGTGGTGCTGGATTGAAGAAGACGAGCCGCCAACATTCTGTAGGGTCCGCCGGGTGCCGCCGGTCCGTGGCAGCGACTGGGGCGACATCGACGCCGCCGACGGGAGGCTCACCGTCGCCACCACCAGGATCCACCGGCTCGCCCAGGCCGGTCTCACCCTTGAGATTATCGGGGCGGACTTCATTCATCGTCGGATCGCCCCGTTGCACAACAAGGGGAGCCCAGCCTGGCTCTTTAGGAACACGGCTAACGTCATGCGGCTCATCCCTGGCCTCGACCACAACCTCACAGTGATGGGACACGCCCATTTCTGCCAGCGGCTCTTCCATCTTGATGTGGGTCGTGACGGCGAGGTCGAATGGACCGGCAAGGCCGCGAAGGCTGCCGCAAAGGCTGGCAAGGCCATCAAGGGGTAGTTCTTCAAGCTGCCAGCGGGGGTGGTCCCACTATGCAACAATTCGCGCCAGTCCGATATCGTCGCCATGATGCCGGAATGCAACGCGCACGGCTCCGTCCCGAGTTGGCAGGAGCCGGCGGACGAGGTCGTGCAGCAATTCTTCGACTCTCTTATCGAGGTGTGCGTCAAGCCTGACACCGAGCGGTGGCTTGTCAGGGACACCACCCAGGAAGAGCTGGACAACATCGCCGCTAGAGCGAGGGAGGCGCAGCTCGTTGATAACCCACAACCGTAAGGGATCTATTGCAGCGTTTTCGATAAGTAAGAGTGTCGAACCCAACAAGGAGCAGAAGGTATTGATAAGCGATTCTGAGCAAGGAATAACTGCAAGCACTGAAAGATAACTTTTTAGGGGTTTTCTTGATATAAGCAACAGGAAAGTAAAAGCGAGCAAAGTAAAAGGCACTGGAGAGTAACAAGTGGCCCAATCCTTTCTGAGCAAAGGAGAGGCCTAGCAACTGAACTTATAAAGGCTAAAATGTTCTTGAGGACACACGGGAGAGGTAGTCATGTGCTTTCGCCATATTCCGTATCGGTACTATGTTATGTGTTGATAAGTGTTGAGTGGGTGGATCTATGCTAGTACACTCTCTAGACTAAGATGAGTGCACTCTTATGATTAAACACCTTGCAAGCATCCGCAAATACAAGATAGTATTTAAGGCAAAAGCCTAACCATAGCAATACAATCGATGATCCATTGTTCCCTTGTGCAAAAGCGTGCGAACTGGGGTTCAGGTTTCTGTCACTCCGGCAACCCACCGTAAGCATTCTTTGTACACAATGTATTTGTAGGGGAACGTAGCATAAATCAAAAAAAAATTCTACGTCTTCACCAAGATCCAACTATGGAGACATCTAGCAACGAGCAACTAAGAGTGCATCTACATACCGTTATGAAGATTGCGTGCGGAAGCTTTCAACGAAGCAAGGATGAAGTAGTCGTACTCTTCACGTTCTTCGTCACCGATGATCTAGCGCCGAACGGACGGCACCTCCGCGTTCAACACACGTACGGTTCAGCAACGTCACCTCCTTCTTGATCCAGCAAGGGGGGAGGAGAAGTCGTCAGAGATCCGGCAGCACGACGGCGTGATGACGGATGCAGTGGAGATCGCAGCAGGGCTTCGCCGAGCTGCCCTGCAAAGGAGTTGGGAGGTGTGACGGGAGGGGGAGAGGCGCCAGGGCTGAGGTGCGGCTGCCCTCTCCCCCCCCACACATATATATAGGGGACCAGGGGAGGCGCCAGCCCCTTGCAGATCCAATCTGCAAGGGGGGGCGGCGGCCAGGGAGGAGTCCCCCTCCCCCAAGGCAAGTGGTGGCCCCCCTCCCCTTAGGGTTTTATCCCTAGGCGCAGGGGAGGTGGGCCTCCCTTGGTGGTGCGCCAGCCCAGGGGGCTGCACACATCCCCTTGCGGCCTGGGGGCCCCACCGGGATGGGTGGCCCCACCCGGTGGACCCCAGGGGCCCCTCCGGTGGTCCCGGGACGCTCCCGGTGACCCCGGGAGATCACCCGTTGGCCGAAACTGGACTTCCCATATATCAATCTTTACCTCCGGACCATTCCGGAACTCCTCGTGACATCCGGGATCTCATACGGGACTCCGAACAACTTTCGGGTTTCCACGTGCATTAATCTCTACGACCCTAGCGTTGCCGAACCTTAAGTGTGTAGACCCTACGGGTTCGGGAGACACGTAGACATGACCGAGACCACTCTCCGGTCAATAACCAACAGCGGGATCTGGATACCCATGTTGGTTCCCACGTGTTCCCACGTGATCTTCATCGGATGAACCACTGTGTCAAGGATTCACTCAATCCCGTATGTTATTCCCTTTGTCCATCGGTACGGTACTTGCCCGAGATTCGATCGTCGGTATCCCCGATACCTTGTTCAATCTCGTTATGTCAAGTCTCTTTACTCGATGCGTAATTCATCATCCCGTGACTAACTACTTAGTCACATTGAGCTCATTATGATGATGTCTTACCGAGTGGGCCCAGAGGTACCTCTCCGTCATACGGAGTGACAACATCCCAGTCTCGGTTCGTACCAACTCAACAGACACTTTCGGAGATACCCGATGTGTACCTTTATAGCCACCCAGTTACGTTGTGACGGTTGGCACACCCAAAGCACTCCTACGGTATCCGGGAGTTGTACAACCTCATGGTCTAAGGAATAAATACCTGACACCGAAAAGCTTATGCATTACGAACTATACGATCTCGTGTTATGCTCAAGTTTGGGTCTTGTCCATCACATCATTCTCCTAATGATGTGATCCCGTTATCACTGACATCTCATGTCCATGGTCAGGAAACTGTGACCATCTGTTGATCAACGAGCTGGCTACTAGAGGCCTACCAGGGACTCATTGTGATCTGTGTATTCACACATGTATTGTTGTTTCCGTACAATACAGTTCAAGCATGAATAACAGACAATTATCATGAACAAGGAGATATAATAATAATGCTTTTATTATTGCCTCTAGGGCATATCTCCAACAGTATTCCCCTAGGTCCTTGATAAGGCGAAGTGTTGAGTGTTCGACTCACACAATACCACTAGTAAAATAACAACACAACTTAAGTATCAAGCAACGCATATTACTTCAACATCATATGACTACTAACAACAAGACTTTTCCCATGTCCTCAAGAACTAAAGTAACTACTCACAAGACATAAAAGAGATCATGATCAGTGGAGATAAATGGGTGATAAACAATCTGGACATAATGATATTTCTCCATAAAAACTCAATAGCATTCACCACAAAGTAGTAATCAACACCGATAGAGTAGAGAGGATAGATAGTACGGATTACAACACAAGTTGCAATGGTGAGATGAGATTGGATGAAGATGGAGATGGTGCTGATGTTGGGGATGATGTTGATGATGATCTCGATGATGCCTGTGACGATGGTGATGACGATGGCGATGATCTCCCCTTCCGGGAGGTGATCTCCCCGGCGGAATCTGCCCGCCGGAGATGGCTTTTTCTTCTCTGTAGGTTTCCGCCACGGAGCGGCGGCGGAACTCCATCAAAACTCTCTTTTTTAGGGTTTTTGGATGACGAGGAGTATATATGCCAAAGGGGGCCACCAGAAGCGGAGAGGGGGGCCCAGGCGCCCCCCTAGGGCGGCCAGGGGTGGGGCCGCCTGGGGTGGCCGCCTGGGCTGCCCCTGGCTCCCCTCTGGTTTCTCTTTTGCGTGTCTTCGTGATCCTTCTGGAAAATATCCTCCGTCGATTTTCAGGTAATTTGGAGGTATTCTTCTTCAGCAACTCAGCGTCCACTTTTTACCGTTGAATCCTGCGTCTGCTGCTTCGGCACCGGAAAGTTGCAAACTGTGTAAAATAGGCCAAAACAACAGAAGAACATCATCGTAATGTGAAATATATCAATGAATAAGGATGAATTATGATATAAAATAGTGATGCATTTTGGACGTATCACTCGTCATGGCGGCCGGCGGCGCCGGGGGTGTGGAGGACAAGGATGCCACGGCTGCGGAGGAGGAGGAGCTCGCCCAGTGGGCGGCAGCCGCCGGAGAGGCTAGCAGCGCCGGCACTGGAGCTCCGCTGGTCGAAGACGCGGCCGATGAGTCGTTGTCGGAGGAGGGCGTGGTGGCCGGCTCGGCGCCAGCCAGGGGAAGAGGGCGAGTCCTACGGCGGGCCTGTTCCAGCGAGCCGGTCCGGCCCGGCAAGGCTGCGCAGCCTCAATTGGCCCTCGAGGGGTCTGGGTGCCACACAAGGGCCACGACGGCGAGGAGGCTGACGAAGGCCGCCGAGAAGAAGAAGGCGGCAGCCCTTTCTCCGTCTAGGTGCGCACAAACTCCGCCCCCTTCTTCGCCTTCCCCGGCAGACGTCGACTCGGATGTCGACGCGGAGTTCCCTTTTGATCTCGGGCCTCTCAGCCCGAAGAGGAAGAGGAAAGCGGCAGAGGAGGAGGAGATGGACGACGAGTAAGTACTTCATTCCTTACTGCTATTTCCATCCTCCTGAACCATGCCACTCATCCTGATCCGTTCTTGCTTCTTCAAGGACGCGGAGACGTTGGCCCAGAGGATAAAGAGGGCCAAGGCTTCGGCGAGCAGCCAGCCCCCGGCTGGGGCTTCAGGGACACCACTGGTGGTGTTGAACAGCCCAGACGGCAGCCCCCGGCACAGTCCCCAGCGTAAGTTCATCATCCTCTTCTCGCTCAACATGCAGTAGGTGTTTGATGCTTTGGTGCTGACCTTGCCGGTTTTGTAGGACGGGAGCAGCAGCAGGAGGAGCCGTAGGGGGCTACCCCCAACACACCACCCCCACCGACTACGCCGCTGCGAGGGGCGTCCCCAGCAAGGGCACCAAGCATGGAGCCCACGCGCATGGAGGGAGAGGGGAACTTCGGCGCTGGTGGCTCTGCCACGGCGCCAGACGTCGGCGGGGAGGGGACTTCTGCTTCACAGCCCGACACTGGTGAGTCGCCTGTCTTCTGTCTTTGCTTTTCCCTTATCCTTTTTCTTGGCTTCATCATCCCCATCACTGCCCAGGCCCTCCTTCAACAGATATGGAGGACGTGGACGCCGTCATCGGGGAAGTTGCTGAGGAGGCCGCGGCGGAGGCCGATAAGATTGCCGCCGAAGAGGCCGCCAAGGACGCTGCCGGGGCCGCCGCGGATAAGGCCACCGAGGAGGCCGCCAAGGGCGCCGCCGAGGGTGCCGGCGGTGGGCCTGCCGGGGAGGCCGGCAAGGCCACAGCCGAGGAAGAGGCAATTGATGATCAGCCTTCTTCCTCCACAACCTCGGGCCCCGGCAGGTATCTGAAGGTGGGCAACGACCTCTTTGTCCATCTCGCAGGGGCGTCAAGCTCCTGAGCGCCCGCCGGAGGGGAAGTCTTCGATGGCGAGGTGCTCGCCGCCACCGGCTCGATGTTGTTGATGAACCGGGCGTCGGCAGTGATGGCTCCCTAGAAGGGCAGCTCTTCCGCGCCATGGGGGCCAATTTCCGGAAGCTCCAAGCGCTCTACCGTGCCCGTATGGACAAGGTTAAGTCCAGGATGGCAACGGTGGACGAGGCGGAGGTGGACTTCCAGGCGCGCGTTTCCGAGGCGCAAACCTGGTTTCACCAGTCCCGCGAGGAGCAGGGGGCCTTCCGGGAAGAATTGGCCAAGCGCGACGCAGAGCTCATCATGAAGATGTCTGACGTCGAGAAGGCCCAGGAAGAGGCGGCGAACTTGGCTGCCGCGGCCGAGGCCGCCCGGAACCAGCATCAAGCCGCCCTTGATTCCCAAGAGGAAGACCTCTCCGCGCGTGAGGCAAAGCTTGCCGCAACGCTCCGCGGCAAGGATGAGGAGCTCGAGGTCCTTGTCGAGCGGTGGACTCGTGAGTTGGGGCAGAGGCACTCGATGCCCAAGCTCTGGCCCATGCCGGCAAGGTGCAAGAGCTGGAGGTGGAGCGGGATGTGCTGAAGGAGCAGGCCCTCAAGCTATCCGACGAAAAGAACAGGCTCAACTGCGCCATGACAGAGGCGCAGGGAGCGGTCATTAGCAGGGCTGGGGAGCTCTCCGAGGCACAAGACTCCATCAGAGATCTGAAGCTGAGGCTGGAGAATCTCGAGAAGATTTTGTCAGAAAGCTCGGCTCGGGATGAGGCCTTGACCAAGAGCCTAGAGGAGGAGAAACAGCTGCGAGCGGACGAGGGCGCCTCCCACCAAGAATACGTGGCGGGCGAGAACAGGTGTATCAGCCGGCTGGAGGATATCGCCGGCAGGGTTACCTCGCAGTTGGCCCTCATGGGGATGCCAAACGTGAGGTATGCCCCTGAGTGGAGCGGGTCCTTCAACGCCAAGTTGACCCTGTTCTTCGAGGGTGTCCTCGGTGCCTTGGTTGATCTTCACTCCAACAGAATGGCCACGCTCGCCGGGGAGGCCCAGCGGCTTTGTCGGGGTGTCATGACCAAGGTCCTCACCAAGATGGCGTTCTGGAACCCCGCCCTCGACTTCGAAGCCGCGATGGACAGCTTGCCGGAGGATGCTGACCTCACGGTGCTCAAGGAGCGCATCAAGCCCGTCATCAGCCGCATCGACGAAATCAAGAGGGTGGAGGGCCAGCGCCGGGATTAGGCATCCCGCTCTTCTTCGCCGCTGCGGGTTCATGACCAAGACAAATTTTCTCTTTAGTTAGAACCGCAGCGATGACATGATGTAATATAACTTTGAAATATTTTTGGAATCATGCATGTTATTTTCCTGTTTGCTGCCTCATTGTGTGTCCACCCTACGCTAGCTGGGTAGGCTTGCCGGCGCGAAAAACCCAAGGCGGCGTCTTGGGGACGGGTCCCCATTGGCCTGCCGGGCGAGCGTGCTGCCGGGTGAGCCACCTTGCCGCCCTTAACGCATCCGCTCGAACTGTCGAGTTTGACGCGAGTCAGAGTCGAGAGCCTTGCCAATTGCGGAAGGCTACCCTACCGTTTCCAGCGCAGCCGTTTGAACTGTTGAGCGGACTCGAAACAGAGCAAAGGTGTTGCCGATCGGGAAGGGCCCCATTTGCGTGCAGGTTTCTTTTTGCACAAAGAACGACAGCTCCGAGGATAACAACTTCAAATAATAGGATAGAAATATCCAAGGTTCGATGTAACTTAGCTTCTATTTGTAGCCGCTCGAGTGCTGATCTTTCGGCCTCCTTCCTTCTCAAAGAGCCACGAAGACGAAGGAGTGATGGGCTAAGTGCTAGAGCTGATTCTCATAACTGCGCCCCCTACCTGGCGCGCCAAAGATGTCGGTGTATTTGGATCGACACCTATGGGATCACAAGAATCCCTACTAAGGTTGCGGGGCACGGGGTTGAGAGAAGAGCGGATCTAACAGTTAGCACACGGTTCCTTTACCCAGGTTCGGGCCGCGAGGATGCGTAAAACCCTACTCCTGCTTTGGTGGATTGTATGTTTGTGTTCTTCGGCTAGCTACGGGGCGTGAGGAGCTCCCAAAAGCCGACTCGTGAAGAGTTCTGAAAAGACCAATCCTTCTCCTGGTCGCCTCGGGCCTCCTTTTATAGGAAAAAGGGGTTGCCACAGTGGCACACAGGAGGTGGAAAGGGTACAGTGATGCAAGGTTATCCCTCGCATTACATGACAAGGCGCATTTAATGTGCTTAGCTTAGGTGTCCTTGCTTTATCGGGGACGGGGGAGACATCCGTCTTGTCCGTCGCCGCTCCTGCTTGCGCCGACACGCGCCCTGGCCAGCGATGCCTGAGGTGCCATGTAGGCAGGCAGGCAGCTGAGGTGGCGCAACGGTGGGTCTTCCACGAAGATCTGCATGTCGCCACGCAGGTGCCTCCCCAGCCGGTTGGGTCGGCAGCTGCATGGGGCGGTGGAAGCTTAGTTGGCGTTGGCCTGATGGTGGCCCTGCGGATGTCCCCGGCAAGGGTCTTGCCGCAGCGCCTGCTGTCATCCCCGGCAAGGTGCTTGCCGGAGGTCTTGTGGTCCTCCTTGGCTGGAATCCCGCCAAGGGTCATTGTCTTCTCAGTGTGTATCTGATCTTGAATGTCTTCACAAAGATCTGCATGCCACTACGGGGAAGCCTCCCGAATCCTCGCCCCATGGGGGCAGTGGACTCAAGGGTGATCCGCTCCGTAGGCGTGGGGCGAGTTGCCGCGACAAGGGCCTTGCTGGGGGAGCTAAAGCCGGCCCCGGCAAGGATCTTGCCGGGGCTGTTAAAACCGGCTCCCGGCAAGGATCTTGTCGGGGGATCCCGCTTCGTCCCTTTGCTCTTTGTGGTTTTGTTCTTGGTGTTGCTCCAGTTCCGTTGAGCTTCGGTCTTACCCTGGCTCACCTCCCCTGCCATGATTGGCGTGGTGGTGCCTGTGGCTCAGACTGCCCGTGCATAGTCATAGGGGTACAAAAAATTGTACCCCTCTTTTTGTACACCGACAAAAGCCCTCCCCAAGATGGGAGAGTTGTTGGAGATGATGATGACGATGATTTCCCCCTCCAAGAGGGAAGTTCCCCCAACGGAATCGCTCCACCGGTGGGCTAAAGTGCTCCTTCCCAAGTTCCGCCTCGAGACGGTGGCGCTCCATCCCGAAAGTCTTCTACTTATTTTTTCTAGGTCAGAAAGACTTATATACCAGAAGATGGGCACCTGTGGTGGGCCTGGGTGGGCACAACCCACTAGGGCGCGCCTGGGCTCCCTGGCGCGCCCAGGTGGGTTGTGCCCACCTGGTGGGCCCCTCTGGTACTTCTTTGCTCCAATATTCTTCAAATAATTAATAAAAATTCTCCGTGAAGTTTCAGCTTGTTTGGAGTTGTGCAGAATAGGTGGCCTGACGTATCTTTTTCAGGTCCAGATTTCCAGCTGCCAAAATTCTCCCTCTTGGTGCATACCTTTCAAATTATGAGAGAAAAGGCATTAGAATTACTCCAAAAAACATTATTATACATAAAACATCATAAATAAATGTAAGAAAACATGATGTGAAATGGACGTGTCACTCACTCTCGTCGCCGACAAGTGAGTTTTTGCGTCGGAGACCATGTGTACGTGCGAGTCACTCCTCTCAAGGGAACCAAGTGTTTCCATGTTAAAGGAAAGCTAGCACCAAGATTTATTGGCCCCTTCGAGATCACTGCAAGATGAGGAGAAGTTGCTTACCAGCTGGAGCTACCACCTGAGCTATCTGAAGTGCACAGCCTATTCCACGTGTCACAACTCAAGAAGTGTCTCCAAGTTCCCGACAAGCCCGATCTCTACAAGGACATGGATCACCAAGCCATTGACCTTAAGCCGATGTGACCTATTGTGAGAGACCCCTTCACATTTTGTATGAAGCAGAATGACGTATGCAAAGCCGCACCATCAAGTACCTTAAAGTCCAGTGGAGCAACCACACGGAAGTAGAAGCGATATGGGAGCGTGAAGACTACCTTAGATCCGAGTTTCCGTATCTCTTAACTCTCTCTTTAAAGCCTAGTTTAGGAATCTCGGGGACGAGATTCTTGTAAGGGGGATAGGTATGTCACACCCGGTGTTTTGTAACATTGTCATAAGCACTAATAAAGCATGGAAATTTGGACCAAAAAGAACCTTTGCATTATCGGTTTTGATTTGATTTCGATTTTTTGTCCATGCTTTCAAGTGCTCATGGAAATCATATAATTTCTCTAACTCCTATACTTGATTTCCTTGATCCTAAACTATTCCCAATGATCATGCCATGTGTATAGGATAGAATAGTATTTTCTTGCAAAATCAATTGACCAAAAAGCATTTTCTAACTTAGGTTTTCCAAAAAAAACTGGATTGAGACTTGAACTACAAGTACTTAAGTAAGGTATGAAAAATCTTTCAAAGGGAATATTTGACTCCTATTAGATATAGGACTCCCATGTACCACAAAAAGTATTCTTTTAAAAGATAATTTTATATTTTATTTAAAGGCTTTTTCTTAAGGCTAGAAATGGTCTTTAATAGGTTAAAATTATTTTAAAGTTTCAAAAATATTTGAAAAAATTTAGGGAGCCTAAGTGTACATATATTGTCCATATATAAGAGGTTTTAACACATGGTCATGTTCAAAATATTGGTGAAATCCCTCAAAAACCCTTTCTGTATATTTCAAGCCTTTGAAATATTTAGAAAGGAAATATTCTCCATTAAATCCAATAAAATTCTACCATGTCAGAGATGCCATATTTGATGATATTGGCAAGTCTCATGTCTTCAGAACAAGATAACATCACCGAATTCCCTCAAAACCATTTCTGTTCATTTTCGGGTTTGAGCAACTTTACATTGCCAAACATGTCCAAATCAGTTCAAACTTGGTACACATGCTCAAATGGCCTAGTCATTAACATAGGCCAAGTGGTGCATCAAAGAGAACATGGTAGACTAGTTGGATATATGGAAACCAGTTCTGTCCATTTCTAGGGTTCACAAAAGTTGCATTGGCCACTTTATCCATTTCATCTCAAAATTTGTGGGATTACTAATTTGTGATGCCACTTACTCCTATTAAGTCTCAAAGCAAGTTGAGCAACCTAGCTAGCTCAAACCACCATCAAACACCTTATGACAGAATTTAAAATTATATGTTTCAGCTCCTTCCATTAATCCCCTTGAGCCAAAATTATGGTCACAACCCCTCCTAGTCCCCCTCTACCCCATATATGCTTTTGTGCCCCAGGAGGAATGATGAAGGGGGCAGAGCCCCATGTTTCTTCCCTGGATAGTGAGATTTTCCCTCTCTATTAGCCTCTCTCTCTCTCTTCCTTCAGCTCACCAGAGAATGTGAGGCCCTCCACCACTTTTGCCCAGACCTCCTACAGCCTCTGGACAAAAGTGGGCATGCAAAGACACAAGAAAAGCCGCGGGTGCCGGGCAAAGTCGCACTCTGGAGCGCCTGGCAGGCCACCCGTCTATTGACGCAGCGCACCTGGCCACCTCAAGCCTCTCCCGCGCGCCAGTAGATGCCCCTTGACGTCTGCTCTTTCCAGAAGGCCTCCCACTTGCTCCCGCGCCCTCCTCTCTCTTCCACTACTCGCGGCAGAGCGCCGCCTCGCTCGACCAATGCTTGTGCCACTCCTATGGCCCGCCTGCAGCTCGCCCCGCTCCTCCCCTCTCTCCGTGGAACCCTCGACTACCCCATGAACACTACTAAGCCCTTATTTCCCTCTCTAACGGCCACTGAAGTAGATGTCGCGGACACCCGTAGGCCGTGCCTATGGTGGACCTTGGCCTGCCCATATAAGGCAGCCATGGGCCTCTTTCTTGCTCCTTATCGCTCCCCCACACACAGTTGACCTCCTGGACCACCCATACATCTCCAGGATCCCATGAGCTCGAGATCGAGCACCAGCGTCGCCGCGTCGGGTCGCTGCCGCTCGCATGGTACAGGCCATGTCCTGCCCTCTTTTCACTTCCATCCAACCTGCCTCGACACGCTAACCCATTCCCTTCGCTCATGTGCGTTTTGTAGTTCAGGGCAAGCGGATTGACCTCAGTCCGAAACCTCACCGCATGGATCCATCGCCGCCGCCATTTCCGTCATCTCCAGCGACCACCTCCACCACCCACCGACGTACGGCTCGACGGTGAGCATGCTGGTGCCCTCGCTCACCTCGCCGTGCCTCCCAGCGCTATCGGTGAGCCCCTCTGTCCTCTTGCTGGAGGTTGACGATGACCCTAGCAAGGGAGCCCGCTCGTCAGCCTCACGGCTCCCTCCCTCGTCTCTCTCTCTTTCTCTGGTGCCCGGACCTTGCGCATCACGTTTGAACTTGGCAGGTGTGCGCGCCTCGGCTCAGCTGCGGCCGGGCCAGCAGCGGGCCGACCTGGCCCCACCAGTCTGCTACATTTTCTCCGTTTCTATTTATTTTTCTGTAGAAACTTACAAATAATCCACAGATCAAATTAATTATACAAATGCAATGGTTCAAACTCCTAAATTCTTCCAAAAATCCCATCTATTTAATGGTATAATTTTTACATATAACCATCACACTTTTCTATACTGCTCAAACTTAAATTCAAATTTGAGCATTTAAATCCATCTTTGAAAATCCATTTCTCTGATTCCATAGATCCAAATCCGAAATTAAGAATTTTTGCATTCCTAGTTTTCTCCCTAATATTTAACAATAGGGTTAATTAGATAAATGCCACTCCAATTATGGTGATTCATAAAAATGCCACTGCCAATTTTGCAAACTTTAAAAAATGCCACGGCAGACTTCAAAAATCCCACTGGAAATGGCATTTTCCAAAGTTTGGAAATTGCAGTGGCATTTCTCGGAATCGCCATAATTGGAGTTGCATTTATCAAATTTAGCCTTAACAGAAATGGGTTGGCTTTTTTATGATCACTTTGATTTTTTATTTTTTTGCTATTGCCTTATTTTCCGTTATTATTTTGCGACGATTTGATCTTGTATTTGACGAAGTTGCTAGAGAAGGAGGGAAGGACTTGAAGACTTTGAAGACCAATCCAACCAAGGCAAGTAGCCCCTTGACCATGATACACCTCTCTGGTTCATCGATAACTTTCCGTATGCATGATGATGATGAGCTTGTTATGATCTATGCATTGATGCATACCCATTGATACTTGCATGTTCATATATCTACCTTGTTCTTAGAGATACGATGATGAATACTTGATGTTGACGCATGAGGTTGCATCTATGCCATGATCATATCGTGGTTACAATCTTTCGAAAACCCCATCGGGTGCCCCTAATGCCCATGGGTGATGTTGAAACTAGGTCACCGCTTGATGAAGAAGTGGTGTACCGAAGCAAGTGATTGTGTGTGTTTTCAAAACTGATTAGATTTAAGGTGTGTCAACCGTCCCAACCAAACATGTACAACCACACTACCCCTTATGGGACGGGGCGTTATTGATTACCTAGTCCGGTACTGACATGGTGCCCACATTACTAGTGACGAGGGTGACGTTTGTTCACTCTCAGGACGAGATCGTGCTGGGATAGGCGACAATGACTATTTTTATAGGGCACCGGACACATTGTTGGTCCCTTCGCGTAGAGGTGACATTGAATAGGACAGAGTCCCAAGATCTTTTATCAATATGACACGAAGGCCGGATACCAACGAGTGGAATCTATGTTATTGTCGCCTAGGGAAAGATAGCGATCGGCTGCTTACCCCGAGTACTTGAGAAACCGCGGGTCATGGATGACACGAAAGCTTCCCGGATTCTTGTGGGTAAAGTGCACAACCTCTACAGAGTGTCAAACTATTTGAATAGCCGTGTCCATGGTCAAGGACAGTTGGGTGGTGCTACTTAAACTATGTCCGGAGTTCTTTACTCACTCGGTTAAGTGTATTGTTGATGAAATTCATGAAAATACATGATAAGCTTGAGACTAAGTTGTGTATAACTCTTTCTTGATGTTGGTGTACGTAACCTCTTGATACAAGTTGCAGACATATTCATGACACCATTAAGAGTTGATCATACTTGCACAAGAAAAACTATCATACCACTGATATGCCAACATAGTGATATCACGATGCATACTTTACTCTATTTCCATTTATGGGTTGCTTGCAAGTACATTCAAACATACTCATTGGCTTGCCCCTGGCTATTTACTTCGCCATGCATGGAAGAGTAGGAATTTGAGGAAGAATTCTTCGGTGACGAACATGCGAACTAGGACACTTTCCCAGTCAGAATGCGTGTAGGGTTCATGTAGATGGCATGGGACCCCGTTATTGTTCGGATTTCCGCTGCAAGTTTATGGCGATGTTTTGGCCTTCATTGCCCTATATATGTAATACTTGACCATAATGGTCATAATTTGTGTAAGACAGTATGTATGGATGTAAGACTCTTGTTATTCAGCTTATGTGTGTTCAGTTAGCATTGATCTCTAGGACCACTGTACACGCACATTCGGCGATCACGACTTATGAGTCAGGGTCCCACAGAGGTTGTGTTGCATAGCATATCTCGGGATTATTATCAAACAAAATGTGCAAACATCTTTTAGTTATGTAAAAAGGATCAAGTCTCATTGTTGTGTATTTCTTATAATGCAAGGCTACAAGTAATGCATTTGTACCGCTCGGTGAATTTTCATTACGCATCAAAAGCAAGGCAGTTACATGCATCATTTATGTCACACCCTGATAGAAAAAGGGCAGAGCAATGGGCGTTTGCCTGTGCCTAGTACCCCATATGCACATGCACATCTTAGGAGGGTTATACCTTATATCTGAATGTTTTCCACCAATTAGCAAAAAGGGAATGTAAGGGGCGGATGACTGCCTAGCACTTCTCCCCTAGTACCTCATATTGAATAGAGTGAAGTATGGCTGAATTAAGTGTTATGAACCCTATAAATCATGGGCCACTTGGCTTGGATCTGATAACCCACAAGTGTAGGGGATCGCAACAGTTTTCGAGGGTAAAGTATTCAACCCAAATTTATTGATTCGACACAAGGGCAGCCAAAGAATACTCTTAGGTATTAGCAGCTGAGTTGTCAATTCAACCACACCTAGAAACTTAGTATCTGCAGCAAGGTAATATGGAAATAGTGGTAACAACAATAGAAGTAACGGTAGTGTTTTTGTAGTTTTTGTAACAGTAGCACCGGAAAAGTAAATAAGCAACAAGCAATATGTGAAAAGCTCGTAGGCATTGGATCGGTGATGGAGAATTATGTCGGATGCGATTCCTCATGTAATGGTTATAACATAGGGTGACACAGAACTAGCTCCAATTCATCAATGTAATGTAGGCATGTATTCCCAATATAGTCATACGTGCTTATGGAAAAGAACTTGCATGACATCTTTTGTCCTACCCTCCCGTGGCAGCGGGGTCCTAGTGGGAACTAAGGGATATTAAGGCCTCCTTTTAATAGAGTACCGGACCAAAGCATTAACACATAGTGAATACATGAACTCCTCAAACTACGGTCATCATCGGGAGTGGTCCCGATTATTGTAACTTCGGGGTTGCCGGATCAAAACACATAGTAGGTGACTATTCACTTGCAAGATAGGATCAAGAACACACATATATTCATGAAAACATAATAGGTTCAGATCTGAAATCATGGCACTTGGGCCCTAGTGACAAACATTAAGCATGGCAAAGTCATAGCAACATCAATCTTAGAACATAGTGGATACTAGGGATCAAACCCTAACAAAACTAACTCGATTACATGGTAAATCTCATCCAAACCATCATCATCCGGCAAGCCTACGATGGGATTACTCACACACGGCGGTGAGCATCATGGAATTGGTGATGGAGGAAGGTTGATGATGACGATGGCGACGATCTCCCCTCTCCGGAGCCCCGAACGGACTCCAGATCAGCCCTCCCGAGAGAGATTAGGGCTTGGCGGCGGCTCCGTATCGTAAAACGCAATAATTCTTCCTCTCTGATTTTTTTCTCCCCGAAAGTGAATATATGGAGTCGGGGTAGATGTCGTAGGAGCAATAGGGGGCCCACGAGGCAGGGGCGCGCCTAGGGGGAGGGGGCGCGCCACCCACCCTCGTGGATAGGGTGTGGGCCCCCTCGCTTGGTTCTTTCCGCAGGTATTTTTTATATATTCCAAAATAATTCTCCATTATATATCAAGTCATTCCAAGAACTTTTATTTCTGCACAAAAACAACACCATGGCAATTCTGCTGAAAACAGCGTCACTCCGGGTTAGTTCCATTCAAATCATGCAAGTTAGAGTCCAAAACAAGGGCAAAAGTGTTTGGAAAAGTAGATATGTTGGAGACGTATCAACTCCCCCAAGCTTAAACCTTTGCTTGTCATCAAGCAATTTAGTTGATAAACTGAAAGTGATAAAGAAAAACTTTGACAAACTATGTTTGCTCTTGTTGTTGTAAATATGTAAAGCCAGCATTCAAGTTTTCAGCAAAGATCATGAACTAACCACATTCACAATAACTTTCAGGTCTCATGTCTACTCATATCAATGGCATAATCAACTAGCGAGCAATAATAATAAACCTCGGATGACAACACTTTCTCAAAACAATCATAATATGATATAACAATATGGTACTCCCTCCGTCCCATAATATAAGACGTTTTTTGACACTACACTAGTATCAAAAAAACGTCTTACATTACGGGACAGAGGGAGTATCTCGCTAGCCCTTTCTGAGACCGCAAAACATAAATGCAGAGCACCTTTAAAGATCAAGGACTGACTAGACATTGTAATTCATGGTAAAAGAGATCTAGTCATAATCATACTCAATGCAAATTAATAGAAATACATGCAAATGATAGAGGTGCTCTTTAATAAGAGGATGATGACCCAGCATAAAAGTAAATAGATAGGCCCTTCGCAGAGGGAAACAGGGATTTGTAGAGGTGCCAGAGCTCGATTTTTTTAATAGACTCCGACGTCGTTACCATCAATGGCGAACTACGAGCTTGATCCTCGGCAGTTCCTCCCAGCTGGCCATGACATACTGGATGCAAGGCCACTTCGGCTCCCTCGGACCTTCTACACTCCGGCTCACACCCCGCCTCGCCGCCATGAATCTTATCTGATTGGCATTGTCAAGCCGGTCCCGCAGCAAGAGGAGGTCCCTCTTCTTCGACAGCAAGTTCGAGATTTCATCCTCGATGAGCTTCAACTACCGGTACTATCCTCACAAACTTGGTTCCAGGGGGTAGGGCTATACCAGATGCAGGATCCGGTAGTACGTGCTGCTTTAGTCAATCACCCGCCTTGGCCACTAGGTTTAAATCAGCATGGCGATGAGATTTTTGTGCGCTTTATCAACCATGATGATGGAGAGGGTTTTCGGGCTATTCAGGGTCATCGCACTGGTTGGTTGATGTTTATTGGAATCCCCCTTGATTACCGAAATTCAGAAAATCTAGCAGAGATGGTCAGTTCTTTTGGTCAGTTTCATTATTGGAATGAGCATGATGATCGTTTGGTCCGCACACTTGTCTTTGCTTCCTTCCCTGATAATATTTTGGTGCCATGGGATGTTGTAATTCGTCAGTTTGCCACAGTAGGAGGGGCAGTGATCTCTTGGACAGCATCTTGTCATATATTGACTACAGCTTTTGCCGAGCAGTTGCCCCAAGATGAAGATGTGATGCCTTTTGATGGTAACCCACATCCAATGCCTGGGAAACTATTTCCTGTTGATCAGTTTTGGGCGTTGTCACCATATCCAGCGCTTGGGTGGAACGATGTTCCCCAACCGGAGCAGCCAGAGGAGCCCAATAATCAGCCGCAGGACCAAGCAGAAGGTTGGGGCCAACCATGGGACCCGCAGCAGCAAGAGCAAGCCCTGGAACAACAGCCACCACCACAAGATCAAAACTCCATGATTTTGAATCCCTCCATGGGCTCCAGTGATTCTTCACAGCAGAATCAGCCTGAGGTTGATGGACCACAGCTGCAACAACAAGGCATCTTGATTGGCCCCCCAGAGCAAATGGACAATGCACACCTAGCCCAACAAGAGATTGAGCCCATCCCACAGCATGTTCCAGTGGTGCAAGAGGATATTCAGATAGAGCAACCAGAGCACCTTGATGTTCAGGTAGGTCAGTTGGCTGGACAAGTTGAGCTTCAGCAGCCCGATAATTTTGTTATACAAGCAGTTGACTTAGTTCAACCGGAGATACAGCCTGGAGAGGATGAGGCAAATATGAACAATCAACTTGACATAGTACCCTACTAGCCACCTCCTCAACATCAAATTTTTGTTGGAGCTGCTCATATGGTTTTTAGACCTGTGTTGCCTCCTGACATGATATGGCAGAGGAATTTTTCATCACATCTACCCAGCCTGCTAACATCTACTATACCTGCACCACTGAGATTTGGTCTGCAAGACTTTCAATCCCCTATAAAGAGATCATGGTCCAAGGCTTTTGAGGATGATGCGCTTTTCCAGTGGCCACAGAGTCCTGTTCTGATGTTACCATCACCAGCTAGGCCTGTGGCACGCAAACTGGCTTTTGAGGAAATACCTGAACCTGCACCATCACTAGCAATATCTTTTGAAGCGATCTGTTTCACATCAGCAACACACAAGCAGAAGAAGCAGAAGAAAATTGCTACTCCAAAGCCCGACTTCTCTGATAGGAGGATGACACGAAGTGCTGCGAAGCTGCAGGGTTTCAAGCCTACGTCTGCAATACCCATGAAGAAGCGCCCTCTTCGTCAACCCAAGGCCAAGAAGCCAAAGTTCGAGCCGCTGCAGGACGACCCGCAGGAGCCTCCTAGTGACGTGCCTCCTCCAACGCCAATTCCTATCATGCAGGCACTTGGGGCATCCCCGGGGATACCAATGGAGAAGCTCTCGGAGGAATAGCTTATGGCTGCTCCTGAACAATCTAAACAAACATGCCCACCAAATGAATAGAGTCTATTACTCTCTTATAGGGAGGCAGATCCCTTGTACTGTCGGACATGTTATTTTCGCTGTTCTGATTCGTGCTCTTTTGGTTGGGGATACTTTTAATATGTTATACTGTTATCCGGAGACTGGTTACTACTATCTTCAGTACTATTATGTAGTATTGTTTGCTCTTTATATCTTTAAGTTTGCTAATGACATCACATCATCAACATAGAGATTGGAAGTTACTCTGTTGGAATGTCAGAGGCCTGAATTCTGAAGACAGGCAAAGAGTTGTTAAGGCAAAAATTGAGGAAAGTCAGTGTTTTGTTGTATGCCTACAAGAAACCAAATGTGATTATTTTGATCATAGAACTATCAGAAAATTTTGTCCTAGGCGCTTTGATAACTTTGCCTACTCTCCTTCAGTGGGAGCATCTGGTGGCATCTTAGTCATATGGAGCTCTTCTGCTTTTATTGGCTCTCTACTTTTCATTGAAAGTTTTGGCATTGTGGTCAATTTTACATCTGTCCATAATAATAATAAATGGACCTTGGTTAATGTCTATGGACCTTGTCAGGGTGAGCAGAGAGATAGTTTTGTTCAGTGGCTGTATCACATTAATATACCCCAAGAAGAGCTATGGTTGTTCCTTGGTGACTTTAGTTTCATCAGATCTGTGGAGAATAGAAATTTGCCTGGAGGAGATATCAATGCTATGTTCATTTTTAATGAAATAATTGGGCACTTAGGGTTACTGGAATTACCTCTAAAAGGAAGACAGTTTACTTGGTCAAATATGCAGGAAAATCCACTCCTTGAGCAGCTTGACTGGTTTTTCACAACAACAAACTGGATAACTAAATATCCAAACACCATGGTATACCCACTAGCCAAAACATGTTCAGATCATGTGCCATGTGTTGTATCAATCTCCACAACTATACCCAGGGCTAAAGTTTTTCGTTTTGAAAATTATTGGGTTAAATTACCTGGGTTTTTAGATTGTGTCCAACAATCATGGTCTGCTCCTGCCACTAAAACAACCTCTGCAGCTATATTAACTTAAAAGTTTAAAAGGTTAAGAGGAGACCTTAAAAGATGGCACACCAGACTTTCCAGGTTAAAGTTGTTAATACAAGCCTGCAATGCTGTTATTCTAGCTTTTGATAACCTGGAAGACCAAAGATCTCTGACTAGACCAGAGTTTAATTTCAGAAAGCTTGTTAAATTACACCTTGAAAGGATCTTGCACTTGCAGTACATCTATTGGAAGCAGAGGTGTACAATCAGATGGATGAAAGTTGGTGAGGAAAATTCAAAGTTCTTTCAAGCCATGGCAACTGAAAGATTCGGAAGAAACACCATCTCTAGCCTAGTGAATGAGGATGGACTGATTGTATCTACACATAATGAGATGGCTGGATTACTTTGGGGATCCTACAAAGACAGAATGGGAGTTGCACAGCGTATTGATATGCAATTTAACTTGGAAGTCCTTATCCAACCAGTGGATGGAGTTCATGATCTTTCTGGGCCTTTTACAGAAGATGAAATAAATGAGGTGCTTAAAGGATTACCAACAGATAAAGCTCCAGGGCCAGATGGTTTTACAGGGTTGTTTGTTAAGAAATGCTGGCATATTATAAAGGAAGATTTGATAAGGCAGTTTTCTGATTTCTATGAAGGCAAGGTCTCCTTGCAGAGTATCAATGGATCCTTGATCACTTTAATCCCCAAAGTCCTATCACCAGAAGGACCTAATGATTTTAGGCCTATCTCATTGACTAATACATGCCTTAAATTCCTCACCAAATTGCGGCAAACAGACTACAGAAGGTCATTTTGAGATGTATCCATAAAAACCAATATGGTTTCCTCAAGTCTAGGTCAATACAAGACTGCATTGCTTGGAGCCTGGAGTATATTCATCAGTGTCATCAGTCAAAGAGACCAATTTTAATCCTCAAATGGACTTTGCCAAAGCTTTTGACACTGTGGAACATGATCTCATTCTTTTAATGCTCAAACACAAGGGTTTTGATGCTAAATGCATTGGTTGGGTCAAAGAACTTCTGTCTTCTGGATCCTCCTCTATTCTGCTTAATGGAGTCCCAAGAAAACAATTCAATTGCAAAAGAGGTGTCAGGCAGGGAGATCCTTTATCACCTTTGCTCTTTGTCATTGTTGCTGATCTGCTGCAGACTGTTGTAAACAAAATGCTACAGGATGGTATTCTCTCTTTACCTATACCCTCGAATGACCCTGACTTCCCAATTGTCCAATATGCTGATGACACACTGTTGATTGTACAAGCTGATGAAACACAGCTAGTGGCACTTAAAGAAATGCTCCTATCTTTCGCCAAATCAACAGGGCTAAAAGTTAATTTTCACAAATCATGCATCTTGCCCATAAATGTCAGCCCTGAAGAAGCTGCCAGGCTTGCAGCTCTGTTTGGATGCCAGGTAGGCAGCTTGCCCTTCACATATCTTGGGCTACCAGTGGGCACTACTAAACCTAGAGTTGTGGATTTGGTCCCTGTTGTTGATAGAGTGGAGAGGAGACTTTCAGCTAGTTCATCTTTATTGTCACAGGGTGCAAGATTGCAACTCCTCCAGTCAGTCCTCTCATCCATGCCAATATACTTTTTATGCAGTTTAAGTCTTCCTGCAACAATTATAAAGCAATTGGAGAGAATTATGAGGCCATGCTTATGGAGGGGAAACAGTGACACACAAAGGCAGCCTTTAGCAGCCTGGCCCATGGTTTGTAGACCTAAGGATAAAGGAGGCATGGGAATAATAAATCTCTCCATCCAAAATAAAGCTTTGCTCACCAAACACCTACACAAGTTCTACAACAACGCAGACATTCCATGGGTCAAACTTATATGGGATACTTACTATAATGGAGTTGTTCCACATGCAACAATACAATGTGGATCATACTGGTGGAAGGATATTATGAGGATTAATGAATTCTACTGAACAAGTTCCACTGTTATCATAAATACTGGTGACACAGCCCTGTTCTGGCATGACTCATGGTCCTTAAATGGTTGTTTCACACCAATAAATCAAAGGTTTCCAAGGCTATTCTCATTCAGCATGGATGATAAAATCTCTGTTAAGGACTTTATTGAGGATTTGGATCTTAATACATAGTTCCAGCTTCCACTCTCTCCTGAAGCTTTGGATGAACTGCAAGATCTGCAGCATGAATTGCAAATTTTACAGAGAAATGCACATATAGCTGACTCCTAGTCATGGTTGCCTGGGAAAGGTGAGTATTCTGCTAAAAGCTATTACACTTATGTGCACTCCTCATTGCCAGATGATGACCCCTGCAAATGGATTTGGAAGAGCAAGTGCACCATAAAAATTAAAGTATTTGCCTGGCTCATGCTCAATGATAGACTGAATACAAGAGATATGCTGCTAAGGAGACACTGGAGGTCAACAGATGATGACAATACATGTCCAATGTGTGCTGCACATTTGCATGAAGATAGAGACCATCTTTTTTTTCAAATGCATGTTCAGCACCAGAGTGTGGAATTATGTTCATATACAATGGCAGGCTGGATTGTCAACCAGAGAATGTATTTTTGCTGCCAAGAGAGGTTTTGGGAAACCTTTCTTCCTAGAAGTAACATGCCTGGCTGCTTGGAGTATATGGACTACAAGAAATGATAAAATTTTCAAACATCAGGCCAACATTTGGGGCCTGGAAAGCCAAATTTGTCCATGACATCACTCTGCACTCCCATCGCATGAAGCCATCCATCAAGCCTTCACTGTTGCAATGGATTAACTCCCTGCCTTAGGCACATGATCATCTAGTGTGATGACATCAGCTGCATGTACATGTTTTGTAGCTTGATTGCATTACATAGGTAAAACCCTTCACCTCTAGATAGTTAGTATAGTTCTTTTTCTTTCATATTATGTACATATTGTATATAGATCCATACTGCTGGTGCTGCGGTGCAATAAAGGGCTGTGGGGCTTTTGCCTCACAGTATTCAGTCAAAAAAATATTTTCAGCGGTATACTCTCATTGTAAACATAACAACCAAGAATCTCGATATCTTCCATGCTACACACATTATAGGCCGTTCCCAAACAGAATGGTGAAGTTTATACTCCCCCAATCACCAACAAGCACAATCCACGGCTAGCCCGAAACAACGGGTACCGTCCAAACCAGCAACAGCCCTGGGGGAGTTTTGTTTAATTATTATGATTTGAACATGGGACTGGGCATCCCGGTTACCAGCCATTCTCATGAATGATGAGCGGAGTCCACTCATCGTGAGAATAACCCACCTAGCATGGAATATATAGACAGCCCTAGTTGATACATGAGTTGTTCGAGCATACAAAACATAATTTCATTTGAAGGTTTAGAGTTTGGCACATACAAATTTACTTGGAATGACAGGTAGATACCGCATACAAGAAGGTATGGTGGACTCATATGGAATAACTTTGGGGTTTATGGAAGTGGATGCACAAGCAGTATTCTCGCTTAGTACAGGTGAAGGCTAGAAAGAGACTGGGAAGCGACTAGCTAGAGAGCGACAACAGTCATGAACATGCATTAAAAATAATGAACAATGAATGCAAGCATGAGTAGGATATAAATCACCATGAACATAACTATCGTGGAGGCTATGTTGATTTTGCTTCAACTACATGCGTGAACATGTGCCAAGTCAAACCACTTGAATCGTTCAAAGGAGGATACCACCCTATCATACCACATCACAACCATTTTAATATCATGTTGGCACGCAAGATAGACCATTATAAACTCCTAGCTAATTAAGCATGGCATGAGCAGCTATTATCTCTAATTGTCATTGCAAGCATGTTTCATTCATAATAGGCTGAATCAGGAACGATGAACTATCATATTTACAAAAACAAGAGCGGTCGAGTTCATACCAGCTTTTCTCATCTCAATCAATTCGTCATATATCATCATTATGGTCTTTCACTCGCACGACCGAACGGTGTGGATAATAATAATAGTGCGCGTGCATTGGACTAAGCTAGAATCTGTGAGCATTTAATACAACAGAGAAGACAAAGTAATATGGCTCAAGGTTAAATCAACAATAAAGCATATGAGAGCCACTAAACATTTTCAATCATGGGCTTCTACTCTTGACCCCCAAAGAAAAGAAAAGAAACTATTTACACGGGAAAGCTCCCAACAAGTAAAATAAGAACGAGAAATATTTTTGGGTTTTCTTTTAATTACTACTACTACAGGCATGGAAAGTAAACTAGCTAAAAGCTACAACTAATTTTTTTTCTTAAGGTTTTTCTAGCACACAAGAAAAAGACTAAGAAAAGAATTGAAACTAGCATGGATAGTACAATGAAAGAATGTGAGCACCGACTACTAGAATAAGTGTGTGAACATGAATGTAATGTCGGTGAGAAACACGTACTCCCCCAAGCTTGGGCTTTTGGCCTAAGTTGGTCTATTGCCACAGATCGAAGCTACTCTCCCCGGTGTACTGAGGAGCGTCCTCTGGGTGCCACTGGCTGGCAATCTCATCCGGATCCCACCCATAAACAGACTGTCGGTAAGGGTCAAGTGGTGGCTCCGGCTCCGGCTCTGAAGCTTGTGCCTGGCTCTGGTACTTGTAGAAGGCATCTGACGAAACGAGGTATATGCCTGAAAATAGATCAAAGAGAGATGGTGCAGGCAAGGTAATAATCTCACAATATTTTTCATCAAACCTCAATTTATACTTAAGCAACTTCTTTTTCTCTTTAATAATAAAATTATGTGCTATCATACTCTTATAATCTAGATAAGCATGGGCTAACAATTTTTATTCCTTCTCATAATGCCTAATAGGTATTCTAAAGTGTTCAGCAAGGCGAGAAGCAAAGATGCCTCCAAAGACGGGGTCTTTTGTGCGGTTCAAACTTAATCGTTTAGCAACGACGGCACCCAAGCTAAAAGTTGTGTCTCGAAACAAAGCATGGTGCAAAATGAAAATATCAGGGGCACTAAGATTCCCACTGTTCCCACGACCAATTAAGCATCTACTAGCAAATATAGCAAAGTAGCGTAGAACAGGAAAATGTATACTAGTAATTCTTGCCCCTGAAACTTGCCTAGTTTCCCCTACAGCTATTGTATCAATAAACCCCTCAACATCCTTATGATGGGGTTCCTCAAGACTACTAGTAAAAGGTATCTTACATACTTTACAAAATCATAGAACGACATCTCCTTAACCTCATCATATAAACGAAACTCCACTGAAGGTGGTGATTTCTTAGCATGAAAATGAAAGTTTTGCGTGAAAATATTAGTGAGCAAGAGATACTATTCACGCTGGTCGTGGAGGAAGTCGGTGAGGCCTACATTATCTGCCAAATAATAAAAGTCTTTATAAATCCCGGCGGCTTCCAAGAACTCATTACAAGGCCATTCACACGGCCAAACTTCCGTAGTGCGAGGAAGATTATATTTGGGCTTCTTATTCTCTTCCTTCTGCTTATCCTTTGAACTTTTACTGGAAGAGCCTCTCAATAATTGCCTTATCATTTTCCCCCTCTGAAAATTTCTGAAATTTTCAGTAACTCAAAATAAAAGTGAACCAAACTCAACAAGATTGATAGCAACAACTCCTACAAGTGCCTAGAGACTATATCATGCATTAGAACTACTTGGAACCAAAGAAATTTAACATGCAAGCTCAAGAACAAGGTCACCACAGCAGAAAAAAATTGCAATAAATAAATCACTAGAATAAAAACTAATTGGACCAATGGAGGAGTCACATACCAAGGAACAATCTCCCCAAATAGTTTTGTGAATGGAGCTTTGAGCAAGGAGATCGAAAATGGTAGCAAGATGAGCTAGAACTCGTTCTTGAGCTGGATAGTGATTTTTTTGGGAGGAAGAAGGAGTGTGTGGGTGCAGGAATAAGTGGAGGGGGGCACGTGGGGCCCACGAGGCAGGGGGCGCGCCCAGTGAGGGTGGGCGCGCCCTGGACCCTCGTGGCCAGGTGCTGGATCCCCCTGCTGTGTTCTTAGTGCCAAATATTCTCAAATATTCTAGAAAAAATCATACTTCATTTTCAAGGCATTTAGAGAACTTTTATTTTCATGGTATTTTTTATTGCAAGGATAAGTCGGAAATAGACAGAAAATACATTTTTTGCTTTATTTATCCTAATTAGCAGAAAGTAAAAGGAGGGTACATAAGGTTGTGCTATCTAGATTCACCCATCTTATGCTCATCAAAAGGAGTCCATTAACAAGGTTGATCAAGTCTTGTTAATAAAATCTTTTCCGAATAACATGAAACCGAAGAATTTTCGAATGACACTAGGTTACCTCAATGGGGATATGCATGTCCCCAACAATAAGAATAGCATATGTCTTCTTGACAGTAGGAAGAGCAAATTCAAAACCTCCAATAGTAATAGTTGAAACTTTTCCAATAGAATTGATACTGTGGACATGAGGTTGTTTCCTCGGAAAGTGTACCGTATGCTCATTGCCATTGACATGAAAAGTGGCATTGCCTTCGTTGCAATCAATAACAGCCCATGTAGTTTTCAAAAAAGCTCTACCAAGGATAATAGACATACTATCGTCCTCGGGAATATCAAGGATAACAAAGTCCGTTAGAATAGTAACATTTGCAACCACAACAGGCACATCCTCACAAATGCCGACAGGTATAGCAGTTGATTTATTGGCCATTTGCAAAGATATTTCAGTACGTGTCAACTTACTCAAGTCAAGTCTATGATATAAAGAGAGGCATAACACTAACACCGGCCCCAAGATCACATAAATCAGTTTTAACATAGTTTCTTTTAATGGAGAAAGGTATAGTAGGTAATCCTGGATCTCCTAATTTCTTAGGTATTCCACCCTTCAAAGTATAATTGGCAAGCATGGTGGAAATTTCAACTTCATGTATCTTTCTTTTATTGGTAATAGTATCTTTCATATACTTAGCATAAGGATTTGTTTTAAGCATATCAGTCAAACGCATATGCAAAAAGATAGGTGTAATCATTTCAGCAAAGCGCTCAAAATCCTCATCATCCTTTTTCTTGGATGGTTTAGGAGGAAAAGGCATGGGTTTCTAAACCCATGGTTCTCTTTCCTTACCGTGCTTCCTAGCAACAAAGTCTCTTATCATAACGTTGATTCTTTGATTGTGGGTTATCAAGATCAACAGCAAGTTCTATCTCTACATCATTATCATTGCTAGGTTGAGCATCATCATGAACATTATCATTAACATTATCACTAGGTTCATGTTCATTACCAGATTGTGTCTTAGCATCAGAAATAGAGATATCATTGGGATTCTCAGGTGTGTCAGCTACAGGTTCACTAGAAGCATGCAAAGTCTTATCATTTTTCTTTCTCTTCTTCTTACACTACAAAAAAAGACACATCCATGACATTTTGGGCCGAACGAAACTTTTTTCTATCATACTTATGACACTTCTATGACGATAATTGTGACAAAACCCGGTATCATCATAGATGTGGTGGGGTCCTACTTCTATGACAAAAAATCATGATAGAAAATGGGATTTTCATCCTGGGCGGGCCGGAGACGCGGCTGCATGACATTCTTTGGGCCGTCCATGACGGAAAAAGCCGTGGTAGAAGCGAGGGCGAGGAAAATATCGGGGTGTTCCCGATTACGGTGGGTGGTCGGGGCCGAGCGATGTGCGTTTCTCTCGTACACACACGCACGTGGGTGCGAGGCGTTGGGCTCTAACTGAACCCGTGCGAGGCGTTGGGCTCTAACTGAACCCGAGAGATTGCACTGCAGGCTACGCGTTACTAAACCTGAGCGATCGGTCGATGGCTGTTAACTAAACCCGATCGAGAAATTCCTTCGCTATTGCTGCTAACTGAAGCCGGTCGATGTTGCCTCTGCATGAACAGTGAGCATTGTTGGGGGGGTTTGGATGAACAGTTCCTAGTGGGGGTGGCTGAACAGGACCCCGTGGTGTTGCCTCTGCATGAACAGGACCCCGTTCGATCGAGCCGGTTGGGGCTGCATGAACAGGACCCCATGGAGGGCTGCATGAACAGGACCACCCCATGGAGGGCTGGATGAACAGTAGACGGTGGAGGGCTGGATGAACAGTAGCTCGTGGAGGGGTGGTTGAACAGGAGCCCGTGGAGAGGGGTGGTTGAACAATAGCCGGTGGAGTAGCGCGCGGTGGAGGCTGAACAGTCGCAGGTGGAGGCTGGAGGAGGTCGACGGTGGATGAACAGTAGCCGTGGAGGCTAGAGGGGGTCGACGGTGGTGATGAACAGTATCCCGTGGAGTCCCATTTTGCGGTACGCCACACCCGTCCCGATGAACAGGACCCCTGTTTCGACCGTAGCGCTCCAACACAAGTCTGTTTCCTCGTTTTGCGGTACGCCACACCCCTCCCGATTAACAGGACCCCCGTTTCGACTGTAGCGCTCCAACACAAGTCTGTTTCCTCCGTTTTATGGTACACCACACCCCTCTTGATCAACAGGACCCCCGTTTCGACCGTAGGAGGTCTGTTTCCTCCGTTTTGTGGTACGCCAGACCCCTCCCGATGAACAGGATCCCGTTTCGAACATGGCCGGTCGAACACAAGGCCATCTCCTCCATTCTATGGTACGCTAGGCCTCGTTTCCATCGGCTATTCCGTCCAAGCCCTCCCGATGAACACGACGACGCATTCCGTTCTGACCCAGCCGGTTGGCTCCCCATGAACTCGACGACGACGCTGTTTCTCCGTTCTGACCCAGACATGTACATGAGCCATGGCCGTACGTACGCGTGAGTAGGCGTTCAAGACCCCCCCCCCCCCGTAT
>LR738714.1:221291411-221303502 GCA_902687465.1 Secale cereale
TATATATATACAGCCGGTCTATTCTCATAACATTATGAGAATAATATTCTCATAACACTTCCGAACTGCATTGCAAAAATGCATTGGAGAACTATGCGCACTGCTTCCGTCTTCTGTTGTGCACCACATAGAGGTGCAGCAGGAAACATTCATCTAGCATCGTTTCTGGCTAGTTTGACTGATTTGTACTGGTTTATTCGTGCTTGCGCTGATTTAATTTGCGGCTAAGCACTGAATTCTGCGAGAAAACGACGGAAATCCTTGGATTTTGGCGGATCTGCGTCCGTTCGTCCGCCTTTCTCTGTTTCTCTGTTCTCCCCAGTGCGGATCGAAATTGCTGCGTTTTGTTTGTAATGTTCTGTTGTTTTCGACATTTACGGGCTGCTTTTGATCTATCCGTATAAATTGGAGCGAATTAAGTTGTTATTTTGGAAGAATTTTAAGTTTTTTGTCCACGTTTTTTTGCGGCGCGACTGGCTCTGGTCGTTTATCAAAAGATGTTCTTTGAGTTTTTTTGCATTGTATAGTTGTTAGAACTACATTGCAGGCTGTGTTTTTCGTATGTGAATCGTGGTCAATAGCGGTGGACTGCAGTAATATGCAAATGCGCGTTGAATTTTTTGTAGTGCGGCGAACTGCATTAATATGCAATGAGAGCCTGTATGAACTGCATTACAGCCACGGTTGCGTGGGGGTACTAGTTTTATAAGTTTTTTTGATTGGTCAAGCGAGGCGGACTGCTTTTTTTGCGTTGCTTCTGGTGTATTTTATTTATGAGAATTCTGAGCATAAGTGAAGTGCTCTTTTTTATATATAGTTTTTCATGTGCAGCAGCAATTGAAGAACATGCATTCTGGAAACCCCCACCGAGCTTTTCCTCTTTTTTAACCCACAAAGGGAAATAGAGTTTTTTTAATAAAAGAGCACTGCATCAACCTTCTTAACAGGGAGCAGTTTTGTGAAAGAATTCTCTATGTGAACTGCTCTGATAGTTTTGTTTTTTATGTGTATCCTAGCTACATTAGCGGTTTTGAAGCAATGTACATAATGAAAACAGAGTACTGAGAACTGCATATATTTGATAGATAGAGAACTACGGTTCTGGGGTCATAATTAACATACTACATCATGAAGCAAACTAACGCAACATAAGCAAACATTGTCCGAAAGCAAACTAGAACGAAAGCAAACTAATCTACATATGCAGAAGGAAACTAAATCGAGCACTTGCGACAGGAATCGTTGGGTTTTAGCATCTGTCCTGCTTCACCAGTTCCACCCGTTGGAGTTGGAGGTGGAAGTTGATGCTCCCTTGCCCCACGGCTTCCAGGAAGACCTCGGGCGCTTCCTGGTCTTCTCTGTTTCAACGCGCGCGAGGCCTTTCTTCATGGTGCTGATTCTGTTCCATATCTCGAACGCAGCGTAGGCGTCCTTGGCAGCATACTCGACGTGTTTGGTGCTGAGAATGGAAGTCCACAGGCTGTGGTCGTGGTCTGTCATCTTCATCTTCATGTCTGCGTACTCGTCGTCGATTATCGCAGCAGCTACATCGCCCAGCGAGTCCAGTGGCTTTGTTCCATCAGGTACCCTCCAGTTCGTCTGGATGTCGACGAAGTTGGCGACGTGGAGGTTGCAGGCTGCGAGCTTCTGCTTGTCATGCTCGATGGTGAAGCCAGCGAACTCGAACCTAGGGAAAGTGAACCGCAAGTTATACCTTTCGGAACTGCATACACGGGCATATAGAACTGCAACGCATACTCGGCAGAGAGAATTGCTTACCTTGGGTCGTCGAGGAACGTGTCGAAGGGGACGCATCTCTCGCCCAATGTACCACATACCTGGAAAACAAGCACTGGCTGGTACTTGCCGATGGATAGTTGAACCACGGCCGCCCTGCGGTGGTCGGGTGTGTACTCCACGTCGATGCCGACGATCTTCTGGCGGCGCCGCTGGAGAAGTGTCTTGAATTCTTCGACGTACGTCGCCATGGCGGCGACGTCGGTGGTGTAGATCACCTTCAGCTTCGTGTTCCCGTGCGCATGCACGGCATCGTAGGTCCTGCTGAACCCCATTGCTGCAAAAAGGATGAAGAGGAGGAGGAAGGGGCAGCGTCGTGTGTTTGTGCGGACGGTCTGTTCGATGGAGCGCGGGATTTAAATGGGAGCGGTTGTAACTTCTGTCGAGGCCACGATCTCGTCTCCCAACCATGGTGGCGATCGTGGGTTCGTGATGATCGTTGCAGTTCGTGCGGCGTGCAACCGCCGGGATAGAGGATGGGTGGGGGGCGCGGGCGCTTCGGCCAATAGTGGGCGCATTTATTTTAGGGCAGGCGAACCGAATCGTCAGCCGTAAGCGAACTGCATCGCTTCAGAAGCGGAATCGTCCGCCGTAAGCGAACTGCAACGCTTCAGAAGGCGAGGCGGTTTTCGGTAAGCGAACTGCATCGTGTTACAAAACCGAGACGTTTTTTTATTTTTTGTCTATGACCTGTGGGCCTGTCGGACGGTCTTTTATTCATTAAGTCTCTCTTTCAGCCCCCTTGCCCGCCTCCACTTCCCTCTCCCCCGTGCTCGCACAGAAATCCCCCCCGCCCTCGTGCTCCCGTGGTGTAGAGCGACGACGCCCGCAGCCGCCGGCGACCGAAGGGGCTCACTCGTGGTGGAGGGCGACGACGCCCGTAGCCGCCGCCGTCCGTAGGGCGTTTCCTCCGCCGTTGCCGTCCGCACCCGCCTCGTCCTGCAGTCACTTCGTCCCACGGTGAGCCCCAAATCGCCCCTAATCCGGTCCAGATCTTGTGCTAGGGTTATTTTTCGTGCCAACATTCTCTTCTTAAGGTTGTTTTTGTATGCTTGAAATTGCAACCCCCTATGGACTGAAAGTTTCCCCTGCCTGAATTTGGTGTTTGCTGTCTAGGTTTAGGTTTTAATTATCATCCCCTGCTGATCGGAGGCACAGTATGGCTTCTTCCTCACCAATTGATGCGTCACCGGTTAGAACGGCTTCTCCATCTGGTAACTACATTAAACTGAACTGCAGTTTTCATTCAGGGTCAATTTACTTGTTTTTTGTCGAACGAAATAGTGTACTGCATCTTAGATCCCTTTTTAGTAAGGCCTTTTTTAAGACACGCGTGGCAAACTGATATGAACTGCGTCAAGTTATTTGTTTTTTACTTTTTTGGAAGGACATTAAGTTAGTTGTTGTGTTTTTTATGTTAAACATAAACTGCTAAAAGAGCACTGCATTTTGGACACTGCTTTGTATTTTTTTCCCTATCCACTATGCGGTTTTTGCGAAATCGATACGAGCTGCATTAAGTTTTAGTTTTTTCCTCTCACAAAACTGCATGTTTTTGTTTTGTTTGGCATATCTAAGCGCACTTCTCTTTTTTATATGCGGTCAATTGGTCACTTGAACGAATTAGTGCACTGCATCATATAACCCTGGGCCAATGTGCACTTTTTCAGACACGCGTGAATATGATATTCAAGTGACATGAACTGCATTTTTTTAGGTTTACTGTTATGTTTTTGATTGTTAAACATAAAACTGCTGGAAAAGTGCACTGCATTTCTACATTTTTTTTGTTTTTTCCAAGGTGATATGAGCTGCATTAAGTTTAGCTCATCATCTCACAGACACATCTTTTCTTATGTTTTTTCTCACCCACAGTTTTATCTCCTGGTGGGTCAGGGGGTGGTGGGTTAACTATCTAATTACACGTTATTTCACAGCCGATGTTGTCGGTGGCGGTACGTCCGATCAGGTCAACATTTCACCTGAGTTGATTGAAACCCAGTCGCAATCTGTTGATGGCACAGAGCCAGTTACACAGGACTGGATGGTCCCTGATCAGATTGCAGCCGGCGTTGAGAGGAGAAGGCAGAAAGCTATTGCGCTTGGTAATACTTTCGTGAAGGCTCATAGGGCGAAGGAAGTAAAGTTAGGGGAGGGTAAGGAGATAGGAAGGAGGATTGCTGATTCAAAGAAGTCTGCTAAATTTGTCCCCGCAAAGAATCCTGTGAAGAGGAAACTGAACACTGTCGCAGAGCAAGGTTTAAGTTCTCCACGCCGGAGCCCGCGTGTTGATTACTCAAAGAGACCTAATTACGCCGAGGTTGATGTGGGTGGGATTCATGGAAAGCGGAGACGCGCGGACGATCACTCTGGTTTTGATTGTGAGCGTCGATCTAAGCTTGCGCGGGAAACTGCAGCTGAAGAAGCTCTGGACAGTGATTCTGGTGAGGGGGATGTTGATGTTAGTAAGGTATACGCTGTTTATTTACTTTTTCTCTTGTTTTTTTTAAGTTGTTTTTGCATGAGTTTTGCTGATGTGAACTGCGTTTTTTATTCTTTTTTTTGTAGGCTGCTAAGAGTACGAAGAGGAAGAGGTCTGAAGACGATGCTGCGCACGAATGGCGTTTCAACAAGACTGTTCGTCTGTCCATTCCAAACGTTATCAAAGCTGTCGCTTTGCTGGGTGAGGTGCACAGAACTTTGGTGCGGCAAGCAGGTTTTGGCATTGTCTTTGACCTGAAATTAGAGAAGAATGTTTCTCGTGTTTTGATGTGCAAGCTGATGGGAAAGATTAACCCCGACACGATGAGACTGGACTGTGGGCCAAACAAGGTTCTGGAAATCAATCGCGAGGCTGTCCATCACATTTTCGACTTCCCTATGGGTTCTCACACTGCTCCCAGGCATGCTGCCAGCGGCCACAATGATTCGCTGACTAACCTGAAGGATGAACTCGGGTTCAACCGTTCTAGGAGCATAGATGCGAAGGACCTACTTACCTTACTTCGCACGCTGGCTGCGGACCCAGGGAAGGTTAATAAGACGGTGAAAGTTTTTTTTCTCATTGTCCTCCAGTGCTTGCTTTGTCCTAGCCCCGCAACTCGGTTGTCCAGGGTAGCTGCTATGGTTGAAAACTTGGATATTGCATCTATGGCTAGCATGGATTTTTGTCAGCTTGTTGTCGACGAGCTGCAGGCCGCTGTGTACAAGTGGAATTCTATAGGGAGCAAGCAGAACTGCGCTGAGGGTTGCACCATCATCCCCCTGTTCATGTACCTGGATTCCTTGAACCTTAGAAAAGTATCGGTGATGGATAAACGCACTCCGCGCGCCGCAATACTGTCCCATGTGCAGTTGAAGAAGATTCACAACGCCGACATCGTTTTCAGGGGAAAGATTCACCTGGACTCTTACAAGTTTGGCAAGCTGCCGGTGAGTGCATAGCCATCCTTTGTTTTTGTTTTTATTCCTTTTTTTCGCGCATGCTAAAATGTCAACCTCTTTATGTACTTTTCTTTGTGAACTGCATCTCTTTTTTTTTGTTAATTTTTTCAGTGGAAGGCGGAAGTGGACATTGTGTATAAGCGGACTGCAGTTGCGGAAGCCCCTGAAATGTTTTCTGAGCCTCTTGCTAGGGCTGCTCCAATTCGACTGGGCCGTGGTTTTGCTAGGGCTGCTGCTGGAGGTTTTTCCGGACATGCTTCTGGTGATCGCAATAGATTTGTGCAGGTCGATGAGCTTCTCGATAGGGTCATCAATATAACTAGTGATTTCCCAACATCCGGTTCCAGGATGAGGAATATTGCCGGTTTGTTTTCTGAAGGCAAAGGCCCTTCTGAAGCAGAAATCGAGGCCGCTCATAACTTTGACTGTGGGCAGCTTGAATTCCTTAAGCAGGCTGTAACGAATATCAGATCTTCATTCGTTCAGCTTAAGCAGTCTCAGGATGACAGGTGTGCTGCGTATGAGCAGGAAGCGGATGCAATCTTGAAGGAAATGAACAGGCATGAAGATGTTGTCCGGCCTTCTCTGCCCGACCCTGCAGATGTGGATGTATGTCTTTTTTCCATATGTGAACAGTTTTTTTTTACCCATATTTTGTTATCTATTTTTTCTGTGCGTTTTGTTGCATTGACTATTTGTTTTTTCTATCGTTTTGTTCTTTTCCCCAGTGTGTCGGAGAATCCTCCAAGGCTAACGCTGGTCGTGTTGATGAGCACCAGGACCACGACGGTGTTGATTCTGATCACTTGTTTGACAGGCCATTATCGCCCGTTGACGAAGCTGCCAAAGACAATCCTATTGACGAAGTGGTCATGGACAAGGTTTGATTTGTTCCTACCATTTTTTTTTGTTACGGTGAACTTCATTGTTTGATTTTTCATGTAGTGTCCAAAACAAACAATTATATTTTTTTTTCACCAGCAGTGGCAGCGAACTGCGTTTTTTAACTTTTTCTTTGTATTTTTTGCGCACCAGAAGTGATAGTGCACTGCAGTTGTTGTCTAGAGAAGAAGCATCATCTTTTTTTTTATCAGTGAACTGCATGATCTGGTGTTTGTTTTGTAGTTGTAGAACTGCAGATTTGGATAATAGTTTTTTTATGTTTTAATGTTTTTTAGGTTGCCGAATCAAATGTGGAGATACATGGGAAGGAGGCAGATGGTGACGACGCTGGCAAGGAGGAGGAGGCTGACAAGTGTGAAGAGATGGAAGGCGACGACGCTCCCCTGGTGAGTATAGAGAATTTTTGCATTTTTGTGTTTTATTTTTTATTTTTCGTGGTAGCTTCATGGTCCGTTTTTATTAGTGAACTGTATTCTAGCTTTTTTTGTGTAATGTGTTTTATTTTTGTTAACTCATCAGAACTGCGGATTAAATGTTGAAATCCAAGCGGAGCGGATCATTGGGGATGATAACGTGGAAGGGAGAGGAGGGCAGGAGCCTGATGCGGAGGTTGATAAGGCAGAAGGTAGAGGAGGAGGGGAGTGTCCTGTCGAGGCTGATAAGGCACAAGAGAGAGAAGGGAGGGATGACATCGTGGATTGTGATAAGGATGAAGAGAAAGAAGGAGCTCCTGGTGTTACAGTTGAAGTTGCAGAAGAGACAGAAGGAACTCGTAGAGTCATATATGACGATGCCGGGACATCCGCCGGCATCGATGGTGTTGTTGGGCCTACTGTTTTGTTGGTTGGCGACGAGGTGCCTGATAAATTTTGTGTGGTCCCTCGCGCCTCCGAGCAATCTGTCGGCAATCTGGCTTTCCCAGCCGATACAACCAAAGCCCCAGCCGAGACAGTTTCGATTGATTCCGAAGAGGAACAGCCAAGACTTTCTCAGGACATGAGTAATCAAGCGCCGCTTGACGATGATATTTCCGGGCTGGAGCACTTGACGCTCAGCGAAGATGTATACGAGCAGCCGCAGGAAGTTTATTCCGAAACTGAAGGTAAGCGAACTGCATTATTTTTTGTTCTTTTTCCCGGTGTCGAAATGGACCGTGTGTGTGTTTATAATCTGATATCGTCCCCCACCCTGTATGCAGATGAGGAATTACCTGTTGTTACTCCTTCAAGGATTGATCCAGCTCTTATGAGGAGATACAATGAGTTGTATGACGCTGTTACGAGGGCTAGGAGGGACAAGAAGAAGCAGTATGATATTTTATGTCTTACGCGCCCGGTTAATTAATATGTTATTTTTTCAGGGACGCTCCCATCTTATCAATTTTTGCTGTGCTTTTTTCTTCTTCTCTGAAGGCATCTAGTTGCGTTCAAGGGAGAGTTTGGTGATATTACTATCGGCCATGTCGGCGATTCTTTTTGGTCGTATGGATCGCTGAGCACGCGCCTCGCAAACATTGGCGTGTCTATGCTAGCTGAAAGGTTCAAAGGATCTCAAACTATGATTGTCCCGTACAACCTATGCGTAAGCATTTTTCATTAATTTATATTTTACCCCCCTCGTCCAATTTTTATTTGTGCTATAACCACTTTTCATTAACTCTCTGGTTTTGTCTTTTTTGCAGAATTCCATTTGGAACGGCGGTGCCACAAATAGGGCTTTGAAAAAGATGTTTTCTTTAAGCGCAGAGGAACGTGTGGACAAGAAAAACTTGGTAACGCATCTTGACCATTTTTCGTCATCTTGAAAATAAGTTTTCTGTTTTTTCTATTTTTTCTCATCTGTTTTTGTTTTATTTCTTTTTTTTTAGATTATGTTTGCAACATTTGACCCTCCTCCCGCAACAGTGAAGGACGCGATAGGCCACTACTGCTTGGTCACTTTGAACCTGCGAGAGAAGCGTTTTGAGCTTCTCGACTCATTGAACGAAGGAGACAGTGCTGCTGCAAGTGTTGTCTTCAGGAAAATGGTCAGGAACATCAAAAAAGTCTGGAAAGATGGCAGTGCAAGCTGCGACGAGCCGTTGAACCCTCCCACCCTGGATGGCTATGCGCTGACTCATATTAACGTCCCGCAACAGGGAAACGGGTTTGTACCTGTTCTCCCTTTTTCTTTTTCCTCCTTCATTTTTTTCTTGTGTAAGTGAGTTGCATTGTTTTTACTAAATTAGAAGCACCTTTTCCCTTTTGAGCGAACTGCATTACTATCTGTGTTATTTGTTGTTCTCCATCGGTAATCTTTTTGTGTGTATGGAGCTGCATCGTTTTATTAACATCAGTAGCACTTTTATTACTGAGTGAACTGCATTGTTAATGTATTTTGTGTTGTTTTTTCTATTGCAGGCATGATTGTGGATTTTACATGTTCCAGTTCATGCAGACCTGGGATGGTGAAACGATTGCCAAGTTTGGGAAGGAGCACATTGGCTACATCAGGAAGGCGATGCTCTATAGTTGGCTGACCTCGTCGCATTGCTGTCTGGACCTGACATCACTTTTAATTTTTAAAGAAGGTTATTACATTTTTTTTTGAGTTACACACCTTTTTTTTATTAAGTGAACTTCATTGGTACAGAGAGGGTAGGTCGACTACTTTTGTTAAGCTTTTTTAGCAGAACCCCATTTGTGTGTTTAAAAATGACTTTTTCTTTAGGGAACTTGATGATTATTTTTCACTACTTTTGCTCATTATCCAAATTTTTTTGTTTTTGTGCAGGCTTTGATGAAGGCGCACACCAAGGTGGTATTTCCTTGTTTGAAACTCAGGTTCATACTCCAACTATTCAGAAAGTTGTCCTTGATGAACCTCCCGTCAAGGTCGTGAAAGAACCTGTGGGTAAGATGTTGAGGAGTGACGCCGGCACTTCGAATGAGAAAGCTCTTGAGAAATCTCCTTTCAATGTCAAGCATGGGAAGAAAGCCGCGAGCCCTCCGAATGCTGAAGATAGCGATGATGATTTTGAGAGGCCACCACCAGTGCCTAGGAGGACCAGGAGCGCAGCTGTGGAACCCCCGACGGACGGCGAGGCACTAATTCTATCAAACAGGAGGCCTGTGCAGAAGCCATCAAAGTTTTGATCTCCTATAGAGAAGTTGAATCCTGCGAGATTCAGCCATCTTGCGGAGATGAGGAAAGTCTTGCAACTCATCACGAGCACACAATTCAGGCAGAAATACAGCGAGTCAGTTCCTTTTTCGTTAGTTTTTTATATTTTTTTTTATTTTTAATGTGTGTAACATTTTTTTCTGTGTTTTTGTTTTTGTGCTACTAACCCCCCCCCACCTTTTGCCGTTTCTTTTGTGCAGGTCCGCGCTTTTCCTGCACAGGAATCCTATCGAACTCTACACCGTGACTGTGGACTACATGTTCTTAACTTTCACCAAAGGTGGTTTTATGGACTCGGAATTGATGGATCATATCATCAGGTTCTGGAAGAATGACGAGAGTATGAATGTTGTTTATCGATCTGGCGAACGCGTTCTGCTGTCCCCTTTGTTTATCACGGTATTTCTCTTTTTTTTCTTATTTTTGTTCTGCTCTAGTGAACTGCAGTAAATAGTGTATAATAATTTGTTTTTAGAATGTACTGAACTGCATACATTTTTTTTTGTGTGTCTTAACCGATGCATCTTAAAACGAAACAAATTATGGTGAGAATTTGTGAACTGCATACTATTTTTTAGAGAAGCGTGATCCTTTTTTTATTAAGCGTCGGAGCGAATATATTTTTAAGGTGAACTGCATTAACTTTTCTTTTGTGAATTACCCACACGCAGTATGTGCTTCAAATGAATGATCGCGTGGATAGAGATGCAGATGGAAATGTTGTGTTGCCTTTTGTCAACAGCAAGTTTAACGTCGAAGATGCAGCACAGCAGTTCGAACTTTATGTCCGTGATGACGAGAACCTTCTTGATTGCAAATTAGTAAGTTATCAGATTTGCTTTTGTTCAGCCTTTTTGTATTTATTTTCTCTCCAAATTTTTTACAGTAATCCCTTTTCACTGATCGATTCCATAACAAATTTGATGAAACAAAATCAGATTATGTTACCACGGTTGAAAGACCAGCATTATTCGCTATACACGATGAATAGGCACCGCGAGACCCTTGACATTCATGACACTAGGAGGTACAGCGGACCGGTTGATCAAACGACGCGGTGGCATAAGTCTGAATACCACAGCGACCGCACTGAAATGGTAAAAAATTTCCCTTTTTCACCTTTCTTTGTTTTTTTTTCATGCATGGGCGTGTTCAACAATTTTTGTTGTGATGTGTTTTTTTATTTTTTTTATTTTTTTCCACCAGATGATCAGGATGACTGCATTGTTGAAGAGGGTTTATGGAGAAAATAAGTACAAGAGAAAGGAGTCGGTAGACTGGGTGGGTGTTTCAAAGAAAGCTAGCTATTTGGGCACCCCTGAGCAGGGCCCCAACGAGTGCGTCTTTTATGTTCTGAAGATGGCTCAGTATTTCGACGGCAAAACCTTTGTTGTGAAATTCGGAAAGCATAGTGTAACTATCTTCTTTTTAACTCAGCAATATCTCCTCATTCCTTGATATTTTTTTCGTCAGTTTCTTTTTTTCGTAGATGATGTTGTATATTTGTTTATTTTATTTTTTTCTTCATCAGAGGAAGCTGTTATTCAGGATTGGAAGGCTGAGTTTTTGTTCCAGATTCTGTTCCACCCAGAAAACATGGTCGTTGTCACCGAGTTCCCGGAGGATCTAAGAAATCTCTGCATTTCTCTTGGCTTCTCTCCAAGACTGGATTCGAAGGAGCAGGATGAGGCATAAATGATAGCAGATCTTTTTTCTATGTGTGTTGATGTCTTGTTCGTGTGTGGCCCAGAACTTTTATGTAAACAGCAATGTATGGTCGCTGTGTGTAGTTCTCGATGCCCAAAGCTGTAAACACCATGATGTGTGCTTTTGTATATATCGGTCTAGTTAGTTTTTGTGTGTGTTTTTTTTTGGTGGCACATGGTGACAATGTCAAATATGTGCATAATGGAGCTTTCAGCCAACTCCTCCTTGTTAGTTGTATCATGTTCGCAGCGCACTGCGTTATCTCATATGATTAGCAGCCAAGTTTTTTTTAAATATATGCATCCGCACTGCATCTCACCTTATCACATTGGACTGCAAAGACGAATTCAACGTGTTTGTCGTCGAGTTTCAAAATTCATCCGCACTGCAGCCAAGTTTTTGTTTTTCACATTTTTTTGCACTAAGCGCACTGCATTGTGTACTCGAAGCGTACTGCAGTACAAGCTTTTAAACGCGACGCACGCACTGCAGTGTACACAAATCCTAGTCTGACTCTACATTTTTTTGTCTTCTAACTGCATTCTGTATTGATTCATGGTCATGTCAGGTTCTATACGACGAAGAGAACTGCATTCTCCAAATGACATTCCGATCTCAGAGTTCTTATACAGAAGAGAACCGCATTCTGAGATCTTATTTTCTTTTTCGTATAGAAGAGAACTGCATTTTATCAAACATATTACAAGTTAATATGTGTTGATCTACGCCCTTTTTCCTAGTGCTTCTTCTCAGATTGTGTACTGCAGTTCGCATCCACGACGAATCAGATGGAGTAGTCATCTTTGCAGTTCGCTTCCGCCTGTCATGCATGAATGAGGCAGGATGCTTCAGCGGCGGATCCCCCCGGTGGTCTTGGGGCGAAGGTGAGGTGCGCCGTCGCTTCCTAAACGCCGCCGCGGAAATATCGTCGCCGGCGGACTGCATTGTCGGTCGTTTCGGCTCGCTATCCGTGGTGCTTGGCGCGGAAAAAGGCGGGGAGGTGTGGGGGGTGGCCGCCGGCCGCCGGGGCGGTGGTGCGGAAGAAGGCGGGGAGAGGTGGGGGGTGGCCGTCGGCCGC
>LR738714.1:221303786-221430740 GCA_902687465.1 Secale cereale
GACGCCGGCGTCGGGGCGCTGGCGCTAGGAGGCGGGGAGTGGAGGGGGAGGGGTGTTATGAGAATAAGGCCTTTTGTTAGGAGAATAAGGTCTTAAGGGGTGTTATGAGAATAGACCCACCCTATATATATATATATATATATATATATATATATATATATATATATAAGTGATTTATTATTAGATTGGTGCTTAAATCTTACCAAGCTTTTGTACACAATCACCAGGATTTTAATTGCCAAAAAAATCCAGGATTTTATTGTTAAGAAATTATTTTTATAAGTTAACAAGATGTGGGATATTATTTTCTTACATATGTAAGTATCTGTTATATATATGATGACAATAACAATAATATATAATAACATACAAAATAATATAAATATATATAATATAGTTAGAAGGGAAACATAAGTTGGACCAGGCGTTCCTATTCTTATATAGAAAAATAGAACAGACCTTTCCGTTTTCTTCAAAAAAATACATAAATTGGGTTGCCGATGTTTCAGGAAAAATAAAACCTCGGATGGGAGGTCCATAGGCCGGTCGATACATGACGGCCCTCAAGAAAATACAAATAGGCCTATGGACCTCCCATCTGAGGTCGTGGGCTGCGCATGTTAAAAAAGAAAGCCTAGACGGGGCAGCCCAAAACCCAGCTGATACTTGCTGCCCCAGTGATAATAAATGATACCTGCCAGCTCCCCGGCTTTGTTGTATAGTAACTACGTTGAAGCATCTAAAAAATGTAACTATGTTGACAAACCCATGGGCCCCAACGTGAGTATAGCATTAGGAGGAAGTATTTTTTCGGTGAGGCACTTGCTTATGGCCATAGACCTGGTGGGTCCCGACTGTCCGCCTCCCAACGCACAGTCCTCTCCAGATTCCTCTAGTTTGTTCAGTATGTTCACAACGGCAGACAGAGGTGTCGCGGCGAGCGCACAAAGCCGCAGGAGGAGATCCGACCACCTAAGGAAGTGCCTTATTAGTAACGAAACAACTGAACTAGCCCAGTGGCCGAGTGACACCACCCGACAGCTATTCCGCCTGGGTTCGATTCCACCTGTGCAGAGAAAATATCTCAAAAAAAAACTTCGTCCCTCGTTTTCTCTGTTTTTCGCACACTCGACATTGTGTGGGCATTTTGAAAATAGCATATCTTTTTGACTATGCATCATATGAAGACGTGCTATGCATGAATGTTGATCAGCATGATGTTAACGGGCTGGTAGTTCCAGTTTCGACCATGAATAAAACTTCCAGCATGATGTTAATACTATTTGAAAAGGCCTTGTTAATATAAATGCTCTACCTCTGAAAGTTGCAGTTTCTTATCTGAAACTGAACTTGGAGTTTCTTATCTGAAACTGAAACTTGCAGTTTCTTCTCTGAGAATCACATTGTCTGCACTTTTATACTCCTATAAAACTACATTTTTAAGTGCTAAAAATAGATCTCTAGAATTCATAAAATACTTCATATGCTCAATACTGCAAATCTGAAATTCAAAAGGCATTCATATCTGAAAGTACTCTCAAAATACACAACACAAAACACAATTCACAACCTGCAAATACAACAACCCTAAGCTCCTCCTGACATTCACAACCTGCCCGACTATTGGTCTGGGGGGGATCCCTCCTATTCCTCGGCGGCAGACAGCTGCCCCGTGAGACGATGTGAACGGCGAGGGAGAGGATGGCGGGAAGCATCGTTGGGACAACTGTTTTTCTCCTCTTGCAGTTGGGTTCGGTCGACGAAGACTCCACCGGCTCGCTCTGGCACGACACCCTCACAAACAGCACCCTGTAGATGCTCGATCCTTCAATCTCTGGTGGATGCTCTATCTGGGATCGATACTCCACAGCGAGCACCACACATCCCACTGATGGTGGTGGATGCCAATGCTTAGATGGAGCAGGGTTGGTGTCGGTAATTTTTACTTGGCACCTCTCACTCTGCATATATGCCGGTTCCATTCATACATTTGTGCAGTTCCACCAAAATGCAGCTGAATAACCCTGTTTGCATAGATAATGGAAAGGCGTGATTAGATTATAGTGGCACTAGTTGATGAAACATACACTAATAAAGAAAAGAAAATATTACATCATACTGGAAATCGAACCAAGTCTCCCTGATACACCTTCTGCCAGTGACGAACATCAGTGTACATCGGTAGTACAAGGAGGGGCCTCGAGACATTCAAATCTCTATTTTTGTGCAGATCAACTAAAATTAAGCACCCCAGTTTGCAGAAATGCTTAAACATTAGCAATGGGACTAGTTGATGAAACATACATTTACAAAGAGAAGCACTTTCTTTATCTACATTGAAAATGAAATGATAGAGAGGACACTCGCTCTATTTTAAGTTTTTAACTGTATTATTACTTCATTTTATTAGTGACACTAGGGTCTAGCAGGTGGCAAACGAGGTGTACCATGCGTCGCAAGGATGAAGGCTGGGGGTGCTTAGACTGGGATGCTGAAGCAGGCTCTTTCAGTCCCTATCTTTCCCCTGATGTTTCTGTGGTAGCATTTGGGTTGTAATCCAAACTTAGTCGAGCTGGTGTTGCGTCCCCCTACCTGCCTAGCTTATGTGGCGAACTTGTCTCCTGCTAGTACTCAGTCCATTCTAGTAGTAGTTGCATAACTGCCCGTTTACATTGAGATGTTGTCGGATAATGGTTCTCTATGGTTGGCTTTCTTTAATGAAATCGGAGGGAACCCCCTCTTTCGATATATAAAAAACAGTGGCACTAGCGGTGCCAAAACATTGCCTCAAATTAATAGTGCCACTAGATTAAGGTGCAAAATAAAAACACTATTGATTTACCATGGCAGTGCCAAAACAGTAGCACAAGAGCAGGATCAACATGCAGGATCTTTGGCAAATGGTCAGACCAAAAAGGAACATACCTCATGATGGGACCATATCTGCAGTCAATGCCATCGTAGAAGGGATGACACCAGTCACCAACATGGATGATTTAATTCATGGGACCTTTTGGTGTAGTTCACCTAAAATGAAGCAATGTCCCATGAGTAGCAGCTTCTTCTTCTTCTTCTTTTTGTAAGAAAAGGGCTCCATCCCCGGTTCCATTTCCATCAGAAAACGAAAAGAAGCAACTTACCTTAATGGGAAATTTAGCAGGACATGAAAAAAGTGCCATTGATTCATATTACTGGAGGCATTACATTGAAAACAGCATTGGTTTAATGTGTCCTTACTTTTAACAGTGCGACTGCTACATTTTACAAGTGGCATTACATAAGAGCGGCTCGTGGCAACAAACATCAGAAGAGGATATCTGGGTTGGTCCCATTTTTGTTCGGTATTGTAATGCCCAGGATGGAGTTATACCTCCTACGTGTCGAGGCACGACTTAAAGGCATAAATCCATCCTAGAATGATCTCAAGTTCGGTAATCTTTGCACATCTCATGTAAAAGAGGGGATTGTAAACAGAAAATAGTTGGCTTACACTCGCCACGTCACAGAATTACAATTCAAGTCTCAATCATCATACATTAAGAAGATCACAACCCTCTAAGGGCAAAATACAAATGCAAGATACCAAACTTAAATAAATAAACCACAGGCGGATCGAATCCTAGTAAGAGTCTCCACTACTGATCATCCGGGTATCGCACATAGTACCGACTACGCTCCTCGTCGTACTCCCAATCCAGCTCGGTGCCATCACCTGGATAGCTCACAGCTGGACCTGCATCTGGTGTGTGAAGTAACTGTGAGCCACAGAGGACTCAGCAATCCCGTTTCCGGGTAACAAGACTATTTAAGCCTTTGGGAGAGGATAAAGGCTGAAGAAAAGAATAAGTGTCTGCAGCAGCAACTAGCAACTAGCTTACGTGAGTGAGAGCGAGAAGAGAAAGCCTCGGCGAGAAGTGATCACGAAGTGATCCTAGCTACAAGCTCAGCAAACATAACCCCTCCGTGTTCAACTCCCGAATCCCTATTCGGAAATTGACAGTCACGGAACACACACTGATAGTGTATTAGAAACATTGTGTCAAGTTATCTACAACCGGAATTAACAAGCTCCCATCTGCCACATAACCGCGGGCACGGCTTTCGAAAGTTCAAACCCTGCAGGGGTGTTCCAACTTGACCCATAACAAGCCCACGATCCGCGGAGTCGCAACTCCAAAGTGGGAAGACCCGAGTATCCTCGGAATCCCGTGCTCAAGATATACCGAACTAAGGTAAGGCTAATCCAGCAAATCCTCCCGGCGTGCCGACACCCTGATAGTAGCCGCGCGTATCTCGTCTCAGGCCACGACCGGATGGGACAAGCTACGGGTTTTTACCAGACCTTGAGTTTCCTCGAGGTGGCCCCGCAGGTTGCCCGTTTCGGACCAACACTCATGTGGAGCACTGGCCCGGGGTTGTTGATTAAGAAAAAGGGTTTATAACTCCCTATGCAAGTTTAGTTTGTTATTAGGCAAATAGTACCAATGTTGGGACTTGCTGGAAAAGACTTAGCACTTAGCGGTTTATCGAGGGGGTCCCATACACCCCAACTATGTTAGGAACGCATAATCAAGGAACATAACACCGGTTTATACGGTTCCTAACGGCATGAGTGGAACAAATCACCAAGCAAAAGGCTTAGCCTTCCACCCTTGCCAATATATAGATGATTTCATTTTTAAGCATTTATATAGTGTGATAAAACCCAACCAAACTTCGACATGAAGCAAGCATCTTCGATCTTCACCTGCAACTAGCAATGCTATAAGAAGGGCTGAGCGAAGCGTACTTAGCCAAGCAACGGTTTGCATAGGTAGGTTGGTTAAACATGGCAATTGGCTACAAGTAGGAGGCTGACAAGAAGATCATGGGCATCGAGGCAAAAACTATAGATCGAGACTACTAGCAATAGGCAAAGATAGTAATGTTATCGGGGTTCGGTCATCTTGCCTGAAGAGAAGTCGTTCGGATCGTAAGAAGGGTCCTCGTGCTCAACCTCGTTGGAAACCTCGTACTCGTACTCGAACTCAGACTCTGCTTCCGGCTCTAAACAAAACAATCACACCAAGCACAAATCAACAAGATGCAATGCGCACTCGAAAAAGATGGATGCATGATGGATGCACTAAGGATGCACACGGAGCACGGAAAATATCACTCAAGCAAAACACCTCAAAACATGAAAACAATCTGATATTATTAATATACACAGAAAATCAATCAAGTTTCATATAAGATTCGCTGAAAACGGAGTTACGGGCTAAAAGTTAGGCCTGAAACAAGAAAAGAGCGAAAGCTGAAAATTACAGCAACATAGCAACTTCGGAGCACAAAATAATTAAGCTACAGCATTCAAATAACATGGCAAAGGGCGTGAACACAAACTAGACGTATACTATAGCAACTAAGTCCAAAGGTGCACCCCCAACGGAGCCACGGATCAATAGCAATGATCTTGGACATATGGAACTTGACAATAAAATTCTGGCAGCAGAATTTTATTGAAACTTTGGAGCAAAAGATAAACATGCTACAGCCACTTAAATAGACATGTGAGAACATGAATGGAAATCCAACAATATATACTACAAGGAACAATCAAGATCCACTCCAAAACTATCATGCTTTGTCCTAGAACATCACACAAACATGGCATCGGAACGTTACAGATTTCAGACTTAGTGAAAAAACCACTAAGTCCTAAAACAGCAATATCAACATGGCATCTAAAAGAGCATGTTTAAGTCACCTCGAAACTAAACATGGCAAGAGGTAAGCACCTCATCAAAGTACACATGAAGGTGATCCCGAAACACACAAGCATGCTTCATGGAGATAAACACAACGATAGCAACGAGCTCAACAAGATGGCATTTCATAACAAGTGAAACAACATCACAGCCACATGGCACTTTGCAACGATGATAACAAGGCAATAATAAATCTATCATGCACCCTAGCACATACAACATGTAGATCATGGCAAGACGAACACGTGGACATGTCATTTGCATCATTCGGACAAACGAGCTAAAAGATATCACATGGCAAAGGTGGCACAAAAATATCACATAACAGCAGTTTATACCACGATGCACTCTTGCAACAGCAAAACGAGCACCTAGATGATCTCTAACATGCATGACAACTACAGATGAAACGTAGAGCACGATCCCACGAACGTCTGGACATATTATACGCGCGAATCGGAGCAACAGACAAAAAGTTATGCATGTTTGAAAAAGTCATCAGACACAAAATTACTGGGGACTTAGTAGTTGAAACAACCTCAAAACAGATCAGACTTGGGCCGGAGCGGATCTGGGGGTCCTGCGGCTAGGCGACCCGGTGGCAGAGCAGATCTGGCCCGATGGAAGACGGACCGGCGCGGCGATCGGGCCCAACCCGGCGGATCGGCGCGGCCCGGCGGGATCCAGCGCGGGAGCCTGGCGGCGGCGGAGTGGCGATGGCCTGGCGCGGAGGTGGCCTGGGGGATGGCGGCCCGCGGGGTCTGGCCTGGTGAGGCTGCGGCCCACCGCGACGCGCGGTTGGAGTGGCGGAGGGGCGAGGCGAGGCCGGGAGGAGCGGCCCGATCAGTGAACCGGCGCGGTGGCGATGTGGGGACCTGGGCCGGCGCGCGGGGAAGTGGGGACCGGCCCGCGCGGGGAGGGCGAAGCGGCGGCCCGGTGAAGTGGTCCCGCTGGGCCCGAGCCTAGCGATCGATGCGGCCGGCTGGGGCGATCGATGCGGCCGGCTGCGACGGCTCTGGCGGCGTTGACTTCGGGGATCGATCGGGAATTGATCCCCCGATCGACCCAGTCCGGTGAGGGTGGCTGGGATCTGAGAAAAAAAAAGAGAGGGGAAAGAGGAAGAAGAAAGGGATGCCCAAAATTAGACTAGGGCCTAATATATAGCAGTTTTTAGGGTTAGGGGGGAATTTAGGGGTGTAGGAGCCCTCCGATCGCGATCCGACAGATCCGATCGCGGGGGTAGATTAAAAGGGCCTACGAGAAGATAAAAGACTGCAGTAGGGGTGTTTCCGGGACACAAAGTGAAGGCACTTTGGACCCACACGAACAACGGATGGGATAGCCAACGGAGTCCAAACGAGACGAGATTTGAGAGGCGGGTTGCACACAACAAAACAACAACACAGACAACAACCTCGCGGCACACCGGTAACGTTACACGCCCAAACAACAAAGTAGGCCTACGGGACGTTACGGACACGTGAGGGAGCTCTGGAACGCGAAACGGACAATGGGAAGAAACACGCGGAACCGGATGCAACCGACAACACAAATGCAATGCGATGCACATGTCTGCATGATATGAATGAATGCCACACACTCACACAACAAAACGACGAAAAACCCGAAAGACAAAGAACCCGAAATGGAAATAGATGAAGCCAGAGATTTATTATATACCCAAAAGGGAAAGTATTACATCCGGGGCATTACAAACTCTCCTCTACTACAAAAAGATCTCGTCCCGAGATCTAGGACTGGAAAAAGGAAGGGTACTCGGAACGAAGTTGATCTTCTCGTTCCCAGGTAGCTTCTCGGTCGGTGTGATGTGACCACTTGACTTTCAGAAATTTGATGGACTTGTTGCGGGTCTTGCGTTCGGTTTCTTCGAGAATAGCAACTGGATGCTCTCGGTAGGACAGGTCTTGTTGAAGATCAATCTCCTCAAACGGAATCATGCGCTCAGGTGCCTTGAAGCATTTGCGAAGTTGAGACACATGGAAGACATCATGAACATTGGCGAAGTTTGGAGGGAGCTCAAGTTGATAGGCTAGATCGCCTCTTTTGCCAAGAATCTTGAAAGGCCCGACGTATCTAGGAGCAAGCTTTCCTTTGATACCGAATCTTTGGGTGCCTTTCATCGGAGAAACTCGGAGATAGACATGATCATCGATGTTGAATGCCAAATCACGATGCTTGCCGTCATAGTAGCTCTTCTGACGCGACTGAGCGGCCTTGAGATTCTCACGTATGACTTTGCACATTTCTACAGCTTCTGAGATCAAGTCGTTGCCAAGAAGTTGGCGTTCGCCTGTTTCAGACCAGTTGAGAGGGGTACGGCACTTTCTGCCATAGAGAATTTCAAACGGTGCTTTGCCTGCACTTGCTTGAAAGTTGTTGTTGTAAGAAAACTCGGCAAATGGAAGGCAGTCTTCCCATTTCATGCCGAAGGAGATGACACAGGCTCTGAGCATGTCTTCTAGAATCTGATTCACACGCTCGACTTGACCACTAGTCTGAGGGTGAAACGCAGTGCTGAACCTGATCTTAGTGCCCATGGCGGACTGAAATGAGTCCCAGAACCTTGATGTGAACAAGCTTCCACGGTCTGAGGATATCACTTGAGGAATGCCATGTAGGGACACAATTCTGGAAGTGTACAGCTCTGCAAGTTGAGCTGCATTGATTGATTCTTTGACTGGAAGAAAGTGAGCGACTTTGGTAAGCTTGTCAATCACCACAAAGATAGCATCATTTCCTCGCTTGGATTTAGGAAAGCCAGTGACGAAGTCCATTTCAATGTGGTCGAACTTCCACTCGGGGATAGGAAGAGGTTGGAGAAGACCGGCTGGACGTTGATGTTCTGCTTTCACTCTTCTGCATACATCACATTCGTTCACGAATTGGGCAATCTCCCTTTTCATGCGTGTCCACCAGTAAGACTGCTTGAGGTCTTGATACATCTTGGAACTGCCAGGATGAATGGAAAGGAGAGAATCGTGAGCTTCTTCCATTATGAGCTTCCTGAGATCACCTTTGGGAACAACGAGTCTGTCCTCGAAGAACAAGGTATCTCTCTCATCAACACGGAAGCACTTGTATTTTGGAGTGCCCTTTGCAATCCCATGTTTCACTTTCTTCACCATGGTATCACTGAGTTGGGCCTCACGGACTTGATCTTCCAAGGTAGGAGCAATTTGGAGATTTGCAAGAAAACCCTGCGGAACAACTTGGAGGTTGAGTTTCCTGAAAGCTTCACAAAGCTCAGGCTGGTACGGCTTGATAAGAAGGCTGTTGCAATATGCCTTTCTGCTCAAAGCATCTGCAATCACATTCGCCTTGCCAGGAGTGTATTCAATGCTTGGATTATACTCTTGGATCATTTCAACCCAACGAGTCTGACGGAGGTTCAGATGCGGCTGTGTGAAGATGTACTTCAAGCTCTTGTGATCAGTGAAGATGTCGACCTTTCTGCCCAACAACAGATGTCTCCACGTAATCAGAGCATGTACCACAGCTGCTAGCTCGAGATCATGTGTGGGATAGTTCTTCTCACTTGGCTTGAGCTGACGAGAAGTGTATGCCACAATTCTCTTATCTTGCATAAGCACACCACCAAGACCTTGAAGAGAAGCATCACAGAATACTTCATAGGGCTTGGTTTCATCCGGAGGAGTCAGAACTGGAGCAGAGACAAGCTTCTCTTTGAGAGTTTTGAATGCCACTTCACACTCTGGAGACCAAAAGTATTTGACATTCTTCTGAAGCAGGTTTGAAAGAGGCTTGGCAATCTTGGAGAAGTTCTCAACAAACCTTCTACAATAGCTGGCAAGACCCAGAAAACTGCGGAGCTGCTTGACGTTCTGAGGAGCTTCCCAGTTGACAATTGCTTCAACTTTCTCGGGATTAACCGCAATACCGTCAGCTGAGATGATGTGGCCCAGGTACAAAACCTTATGCCAAAACTCGCACTTTGAGAACTTGGCATAGAATTTATGCTCTCGGAGTCGATCAAGAACCAGGCGTAAGTGCTTTTCGTGATCTTCTTCATTCTTGGGAAACACCAGAATATCATCCAGATACACAAGCACAAACTCGCCAGTATAGGGGTTGAAGATGTAATGCATCATCCTCGAAAAGGTAGGAGGAGCATTGGCGAGACCAAAGGACATGACGGTATACTTGTATGAACCGTAGCTCGTTCTGAAGGCCGTCTTGGGAATGTCTTCCTCGCGAATGCGAATTTGATGATAGCCCATTCGGAGGTCAAGCTTAGAGAACACTTTAGCTCCTTTGAGCTGCTCGAAGAGTTCATTGATGTTGGGGAGCGGATACTTGTTCTTAATCGTCTTCTTGTTCAAAGGCTGGTAGTCAACACAGAGACGCTCCGTGCCATCTTTCTTCTTGACAAATAAGACACCACAACCCCACGGAGATGTACTAGGCCGGATGAGACCCATACTCTCCTGCTTATCAAGCTGCTTCTTCAATTCCTTCAATTCATCCGGAGAGAGCTTGTACGGACGCCGGCATGCTGGCTCAGTACCCGGCTCGAGTTCAATGACAAATTCCACCTGGCGGTGTGGAGGCATGCCTGGAAGTTCTTCAGGAAAGATGTCTTGATATTCGTTCACCACCGGAATTTGAGATATGGCATTAATTTCGCCCTTATCATTGAGAGAGAAAAGCCAGATAGTATTATCCCTGGAGGCGAAGATAATCACATCTTCATCAGAATGAGTCATCTTGACTTCCTTTTGAGCACAATCAATGTGAGCATCATGCTGAGAAAGCCAATCCATTCCGAGGATGAGGTCGATGTCAGAATTACCAAGAATCACCGGAGAAGCCAAAAATCGATAATCACCCATGCGAATAGAAACATTCGGAGCCACCATACTAGAGCTCAATCTCTTGCCAGGTGATATGACACTTAAAGGTCTTGGCAAAGCTTCAGAGTGAACATTATTCTTGGATGCAAATGGATATGACATGAAAGAGCAAGAAGCACCCGAATCAAACAAAACTTTAGCAGGGATAGAGTTTACTGGAAGGTTACCCAAAATGACATCAGAAGAATTCTCCGCTTGTGCTGCATTCATCAGATTGACCCTTGCTGCCTTTGGATCATGCCTGACAATAGCTAAACTCACAGGTGGAGGAGGAGGAAGACGCTTCGGATTCGGACATCTGTTGGCATAGTGACCTTTCTGAGTGCATTTGTTGCAAGTCACTTCTGAGAGAGGACGGAAATGAGAACCACTTGACTTGGAGCCTTGAGACTGAAACTGTTTCTTCGACTGGTTGCTCGGTTTGGGTGGGTGGGAGAAACCACGTCCACTAGAGTTCTTGTAGTTGGAGTTGTTGGAGTTGTTGTATGGAGCTCGAATCACTGGAGGAGGAGGAAGCCAGAATTTCTGTTGTTTCGCAGCCAACTGAGACGATGAGGAAGAGTGAACAGCATCTCGAATTCTCTTCTTAGAAGCCTCCATCTTGAGCTGAGCTGCTTCTTGTTTCAAAGCCATGTTATAGAACTTGTCGAATTCATCGGGCTCGAACAAAGTGAGAGCAAGCTGAAGTTCATCTTTGAGACCTCCACGGAACTGGTAGATTTTGCTCTTGGCATCAGGAATGTCTTGCTTAGCATAGCGAGCGAGGTTTTGGAACTTGACATTATACTGATAGACTGTCATGGAGCCCTGCTTGAGGTTGCGGAATTGCTCACGCATACCCTCGATGACACTTGTAGGAATGTGGTGCGAACGGAAATCCTTGCAGAAATTCTCCCAAGAGATCACTTGACCCGGCCTGGAGTCTTTGTACTGCTGCCACCAGTCAGCTGCTTGATCTTTCAGTTGGAAGGCCGCAAACTTCACATAATCATCTTCCTCACGTTACTGCACTCAAAATGCTTCTTGATATCGGTTAGCCAATCTTCAGCATCAAGAGGGTCGACACAGTAACTGAAAGCTTTAGGATTGTTGGCCAAGAACTGGTTGAGGGTAGCATGGTGCTGCTGGAAGAAGTTGCCTTGGTTCCCTGGAATACCCTGATTAGCTTGATTAGCTTGCTTCTGCTGCATCATCTGCATCATCAACTGGGTGTTCTGAGCTGTAGTCTACATAATCGCTCTCCTAGCCTCAGACGGAGGAGGAGGGGAAGGAGGTTGTTCTGGGATCTCTTCCACCTCTGGGTTAGCGTTGGGAACCCTTTTCGGAGCCATCCTGTAAGAGATGACCACGAATCAGCAATTGATTGACAAAAGGTATAAGCTGAATCAATGGAATGAATTGCAACAAGTCTTCACAATAATCATTCGAACAATAAGAATGAATGAATTCATTCGAACAAGAGGAACGAATGAAATTCTCAGTTAAATGATAACATCAATCTTCACGAGAAGCCACATAGGGGACAAAAAGGATAAAATAAGAAAACAACAAGGTACAGACGGGAACAAACACAAGAGAGGAGTTTCGTTCTAACATCTTTGTGCTGAAAGCATATGAACGCGTTACGAAAAGGTTTTGCAATCCCCGGATCAGCATAGCCAAGGACCCTTTAAGATGCAACTCCTGATAGTAACATCGGTCATATAACCCCTTCACTCAATGTCGAACCCCGAACTCACTAACCTGCATTCGTTGGAAGAATGCCTACGATCTACTGGATAAACCCACCTATAGATTTCCGAAAGATTCCAGTTATGCAATCAGGTGTTGGGGATACACGGGAAGCACCGCGCAATCAACTCTAACCTACATCCAGGTGTATCCATCCTTCAACACATAACCAGTCTTTCTCGGAAACTGTGTACCTCAGACCTTCGAAAAGCATCCACTATAACAAGCTATGGCAATACTCCCGAACTACCTCCCCAGTACTGGGTGATGTCGGGGTTATCTTGCCACTGGCCGTATAGGGGAGATTTTCGATGTCGGCCGTCTTAAGTATTTAGTACTGCCGCGATATGCTTGTGACAACAATACCCCAAAGCTCAACTCCTCGGTAACAGGAGGCATCGAGAACAATATCCTTGTCACGAGAACATCGAAACAATCCCAGAATACTCGCGGGATTCCTAAAAAAAATTTGGTGCAATTTTTGAAGATAGGAGAGACAAGAGTAGTCGTCAGGAGTCCTCACCAGAGAGAAAGGGGATGAGAAGCAAAGAAATCCTACTCTCCGATATAATATAGGACTCAAAAAGTTTTCAGTGTGTGCCTAGACTCGACCGTCAACGATTCGATCAAACAGTGGGGGGCTCCTAGGTCGGAGAAGGCTCTGAATACCAACTTGTAATGCCCAGGATGGAGTTATACCTCCTACGTGTCGAGGCACGACTTAAAGGCATAAATCCATCCTAGAATGATCTCAAGTTCGATAATCTTTGCACATCTCATGTAAAAGAGGGGATTGTAAACAGAAAATAGTTGGCTTACACTCGCCACGTCACAGAATTACAATTCAAGTCTCAATCATCATACATTAAGAAGATCACAACCCTCTAAGGGCAAAATCCAAATGCAAGATACCAAACTTAAATAAATAAACCACAGGCGGATCGAATCCTAGTAAGAGTCTCCACTACTGATCATCCGGGTATCCCACATAGTACCGACTACGCTCCTCGTCGTACTCCCAATCCAGCTCGGTGCCATCACCTGGATAGCTCACAGCTAGACCTGCATCTGGTGTGTGAAGTAACTGTGAGCCACAGAGGACTCAGCAATCCCGTTTCCGGGTAACAAGACTATTTAAGCCTTTGGGAGAGGATAAAGGCTGAAGAAAAGAATAAGTGTCTGCAGCAGCAACTAGCAACTAGCTTACGTGAGTGAGAGCGAGAAGAGAAAGCCTCGGCGAGAAGTGATCACGAAGTGATCCTAGCTACAAGCTCAGCAAACATAACCCCTCTGTGTTCAACTCCCGAATCCCTATTCGGAAATTGACAGTCACGGAACACACGCTGATAGTGTATTAGAAACATTGTGTCAAGTTATCTACAACCGGAATTAACAAGCTCCCATCTGCCACATAACCGCGGGCATGGCTTTCGAAAGGTCAAACCCTGCAGGGGTGTTCCAACTTGACCCATAACAAGCCCACGATCCGCGGAGTCGCAACTCCAAAGTGGGAAGACCCGAGTATCCTCGGAATCCCGTGCTCAAGATATACCGAACTAAGGTAAGGCTAATCCAGCAAATCCTCCCGGCGTGCCGACACCCTGATAGTAGCCGCGCGTATCGCGTCTCAGGCCACGACCGGATGGGACAAGCTACGGGTTTTTACCAGACCTTGAGTTTCCTTGAGGTGGCCCCGCAGGTTGCCCGTTTCGGACCAACACTCATGTGGAGCACTGGCCCGGGGTTGTTGATTAAGAAAAAGGGTTTATAACTCCCTATGCAAGTTTAGTTTGTTATTAGGCAAATAGTACCAATGTTGGGACTTGCTGGAAAAGACTTAGCACTTAGCGGTTTATCGAGGGGGTCCCATACACCCCAACCGTGTTAGGAACGCATAATCAAGGAACATAACTCCGGTTTATACGGTTCCTAATGTCATGAGTGGAACAAATCACCAAGCAAAAGGCTTAGCCTTCCACCCTTGCCAATATATAGATGATTTCATTTTTAAGCATTTATATAGTGTGATAAAACCCAACCAAACTTCGACATGAAGCAAGCATCTTCGATCTTCACCTGCAACTAGCAATGCTATAAGAAGGGCTGAGCGAAGCGTACTTAGCCAAGCAACGGTTTGCATAGGTAGGTTGGTTAAACATGGCCATTGGCTACAAGTAGGAGGCTGACAAGAAGATCATGGGCATCGAGGCAAAAACTATAGATCGAGACTACTAGCAATAGGCAAAGATAGTAATGTTATCGGGGTTCGGTCATCTTGCCTGAAGAGAAGTCGTTCGGATCGTAAGAAGGGTCCTCGTGCTCAACCTCGTTGGAAACCTCGTGCTCGTACTCGAACTCAGACTCTGCTTCCGGCTCTAAACAAAACAATCACACCAAGCACAAATCAACAAGATGCAATGCGCACTCGAAAAAGATGGATGCATGATGGATGCACTAAGGATGCACACGGAGCACGGAAAATATCACTCAAGCAAAACACCTCAAAACATGAAAACAATCTTATATGATTAATCTGCACAGAAAATCAATCAAGTTTCATATAAGATTCGCTGAAAACGGAGTTACGGGCTAAAAGTTATGCCCGAAACAAGAAAAGAGCGAAAGCTGAAAATTACAGCAACATAGCAACTTCGGAGCACAAAATAATTAAGCTACAGCATTCAAATAACATGGCAAAGGGCATGAACACAAACTAGACGTATACTACAGCAACTAAGTCCAAAGGTGCACCCCCAACGGAGCCACGGATCAATAGCAATGATCTTGGACATATGGAACTTGACAATAAAATTCTGGCAGCAGAATTTTATTGAAACTTTGGAGCAAAAGATAAACATGCTACAGCCACTTAAATAGACATGTGAGAACATGAATGGAAAGCCAACAATATATACTACAAGGAACAATCAAGATCCACTCCAAAACTATCATGCTTTGTCCTAGAACATCACATAAACATGGCATCGGAACGTTACAGATTTCAGACTTAGTAAAAAAACCACTAAGTCCTAAAACAGCAATATCAACATGGCATCTAAAAGAGCATGTTTAAGTCACCTCGAAACTAAACATGGCAAGAGGTAAGCACCTCATCAAAGTACACATGAAGGTGATCCCGAAACACACAAGCATGCTTCATGGAGATAAACACAACGATAGCAACGAGCTCAACAAGATGGCATTTCATAACAAGTGAAACAACATCACAGCCACATGGCACTTTGCAACTATGATAACAAGGCAATAATAAATCTATCATGCACCCTAGCACATACAACATGTAGATCATGGCAAGACGAACACGTGGACATGTCATTTGCATCATTCGGACAAACGAGCTAAAAGATATCACATGGCAAAGGTGGCACAAAAATATCACATAACAGCAGTTTATACCACGATGCACTCTTGCAACAGCAAAACGAGCACCTAGATGATCTCTAACATGCATGACAACTACAGATGAGACGTAGAGCACGATCCCACGAACGTCTGGACATATTATACGCGCGAATCGGAGCAACAGACAAAAAGTTATGCATGTTTGAAAAAGGCATCACACACAAAATTACTGGGGACTTAGTAGTTGAAACAACCTCAAAACAGATCAGACTTGGGCCGGAGCGGATCTGGGGGTCCGGCGGCTGGGCGGCCCGGTGGCAGAGCAGATCTGGCCCGATGGAAGACGGACCGGCGCGGCGATCGGGCCCAACCCGGCGGATCGGCGCGGCCCGGCGGGATCCAGCGCGGGAGCCTGGAGGCGGCGGAGTGGCGGCCTGGCGCGGAGGTGGCCTGGGGGATGGCGGCCCGCGGGGTCTGGCCTGGTGAGGCTGCGGCCCACCGCGGCGCGCGGTTGGAGTGGCGGAGGGGCGAGGCGAGGCCGGGAGGAGCGGCCCAATCAGTGAACCGGCGCGGTGGCGATGTGGGGACCTGGGCCGGCGCACGGGGAAGTGGGGACCGGCCCGCGCGGGGAGGGCGAAGCGGCGGCCCGGTGAAGTGGTCCCGCTGGGCCTGAGCCTGGCGATCGATGCGGCCGGCTGGGGCGATCGATGCGGCCGGCTGCGACGGCTCTGGCGGCGTTGACTTTGGGGATCGATCGGGAATTGATCCCCCGATCGACCCAGTCCGGTGAGGGTGGCTGGGATCTGAGAAAAAAAAAGAGAGGGGAAAGAGGAAGAAGAAAGGGATGCCCAAAATTAGACTAGGGCCTAATATATAGCAGTTTTTAGGGTTAGGGGGGAATTTAGGGGTGCTAGGAGCCCTCCGATCGCGATCCGACGGATCCGATCGCGGGGGTAGATTAAAAGGGCCTAGGAGAAGATAAAATACTGCAGTAGGGGTGTTTCCGGGACACAAAGTGAAGGCACTTTGGACCCACACGAACAACGAATGGGATAGCCAACGGAGTCCAAACGAGACGAGATTTGAGAGGCGGGTTGCACACAACAAAACAACAACACAGACAACAACCTCGCGGCACACCGGTAACGTTACACGCCCAAACAACAAAGTAGGCCTACGGGACGTTACGGACACGTGAGGGAGCTCCGGAACGCGAAACGGACAACGGGAAGAAACACGCGGAACCGGATGCAACCGACAACACAAATGCAATGCGATGCACATGTCTACATGATATGAATGAATGCCACACACTCACACAACAAAACGACGAAAAACCCGAAAGACAAAGAACCCGAAATGGAAATAGATGAAGCCGGAGATTTATTATATACCCAAAAGGGAAAGTATTACATTCGGGGCATTACAGGTATATAGCCACCTTATACTGTGTGAGGCTAGCAAATCTAGTGCTGGACTTACTCTGTTGACTTGTCCCCAGTCCCCACTTTCTTTCCTTTTTCAACCAATAGATCGGGTTTATATTGAGTTTGTACTGTGTTCCCTTTATTTCCCTACTAGACCTAGAGACCAGTTGGATAGCCAGTATCTGCTACTTATTGCCCCCATTATTTCCTCTTTCGACCAAGTCCTAGACTCAGGTAACAAATCTTCCCCCACCCCCACCCCCTTTCTTCCTTGTTTGAACCAAGTACTGCTAAATTCGAGTGCATGAACTAGTTTTACCTCTTAACAGTAAAAAATTAGGTGGTTTCCGAACAGTCGATCGATCCTATCTACACGAGGGGGCCTGAGAAATAGTAAAAGATACAAATGCAGCGATGTCAGGAGCTCGGGAAGTAGAGCAAGGCCAGTTTCGAAGGAAGTTATACTGTAACATCCCGATGCTCGGAATGTTAAGAAAAAAGTTTTCCAAAATTCAGGGCGAGAAAATTTTGTTTGATTTATTTCTTAACAAACCATAAATTGAGTTTTATAAATTTGTGGGATTTAATTTGATCTAATGCCAACTTAAATTAAATTTGAGTTTTGTTCTTCTCTTTTAATTGGATTTTGTTTTTTCTCGCTTCAGCATGTTTAGTTATGCGCATATGTATTTTGAAACTTCTTTTGAATTTATTAGCTTCTATTCCTTTTCTAGATTTTCTAAAGAAGGAAAATCTATTTAATATCTTTTCCTAAACTCTGGCAATATCCAGTGCACAATCTACCTTCTCTATTTTCCCTGTGTTTCTTATTCCTCTCAACCGAATGGACCCAGCCCATCTCTTTTATTTTTCTTTCTTCATCTCTCTTGTACCATAGCCCAACAACTCCCTCTCTATTTTTTCATGCTTCCCTCCTTCCTCATGGGCCTTGCCGACCTGGGCCATCTCTCTCACCTAGCGAGCACCTCCTCTCCTTCCTGTACGTTCACGTACACATAAGAGGAAACGTTCAGCCATATGGTAACTCCTACTCTTATTTCCTTTAATTTCTACCGTTTCCAAATATGAAATTATGTAGACTTGGTTCATCTCCCACTGCCAGCCCGAACGCTTATCCTTCATCTTCCTTCGTCCTTACGCTCGCTAGCTGACACAGAGAAGAAGAGAACGCTCTCCTGCCTCTTCTTGATTCCCATAAATCTCCACCGTTTCCAAAACGGAAGTTATATGAATGTGTGTCTTGATCTCCTCTCTCATATCCCGTGTTCCCTACCCTCTCCCTTCCTCTGTGTCCTCAGAAACCGCCTCCAAAGGAATGGTGCTCCATGGACGCCGGCACTTGATTCCGTTGGCATATGCCATCTCCATCAGAACCCTCGCGCCAGAAGATCAACATCCATGCCATGAATCCATTCATAGAAGAAAGAACACGATTCGTCAACCACACACGAAGAATTCTTCATGTCCGCGTACACTGTTCATCAAGTTCGTCGTACCGTTCCATCAAACTCGGTGAGCCTCCATCAAATTCCTCTTGCACACCTTCTCAACATCACTCATGTTATCTCCTAGACATCATAGTTCTTCATATTTTTGTCGTTGGGCGTTTCGATGCTATCTGTCGCCCGAACCAAATATTATAGGCATATTTCCATCATTTTTGTTCATCATGTGATCTTGATCCCAATAGATGAAACGTTTTAAGTGGTTATAGGAACCCGTTTGTGGTTTAGATTTTACGTATATCATATTAGACGCTCATATAGTTCAAATGGGAATTGCACTACGTGCATGTTTCTTACACTATTTATTTTTACTTGTGTGATTTATACCTAGGAGTCGTTCCTAATTATTTCATAATCGTAGGAGTAACATATGATTTACTAGAATTACTTTACTCTTGTTTAAATAGTTGTAGGTATTGTTTCGGCTTGATGATTTATGGTACAATGTATAGTTCTCTTTTATGCATGCGTGCTAATTTTGTGAATTAGTTCCATCTTTTGTATTTTGTACTATTATTCTAGAATTTTCTATGAGTTACTAAATATTGTTGAACGTGTTGTTTCATGTGATATTTTTCTTTCGTGTGGTACGTATTCGTATGATATGGCTATGTACATGTTTTTTTTATTACCATGTGTAGGTTTACGTAGGGTTATCTTAGGCTTTGCATGATTATAGAATATGTTATGTTTGATTTATTTAATTTTTGTTTAGCATGAAAATATCGTACTCATAGTTTACCTATTCGTTATCATTCATGCCCCATGTTTGTTTTGGTTTGAACTCGTGCCATGTCTATCATAGAAGCTTATTTATTGTTTCTAGTATATGTTATTGCATATTTCACTTTGTGCTAGATATCAAATGAGGTGCCTTGATATTGGAAACGAGTACATTGTAGTTTATTTGGGAAACTATTAATGCTTAGTTGTTCCTCTGATTTGTAGATGATTGTTATGCAAGATTACATGGTTGATTGCCATACAACACTTGCTCAAAGTAGAATTCGTGCTTTTCTTCTATAACTACCTCGTGTATATTGCTGCAAGTTTATACTTTATGTTTACACACATGCTTAGTCTTAGCTTGGTAGATATACATTTTAGTAGATACATGTTGTTAGTAGTTTATTGATCTCATAATTATATAAGTAGGATTTATTTTACATGATTAAAATCATGACAATGTGTGGTGTGATTGTAACTAGATGCATAGTGTGTGTTACAAATCATGCCTAAGTTGTTCACTATGCATTTGCAAAGTGTAGGTTGTACAACATAGGAATGCATGCCATCTTATTACTCATTCTAGTATAGTATATTGCTTGATATTGTTGATGGTATGATTAGTTGTTTAAATTGCCTACATGCATAGTATGATGTGTCCATGTGTTTGCATGTTATAAACAACAATTGTTGTGTGCTACTTTCATGCTTCTGTGTTCATGCGTGTCACCTAGTCTCATAGAATTGTGTCCTATTTCCATGCTTTCTATTTATGTAATCAATATAAACTAAGTTGGATGTTGCATTGTATTGTATAGGAATCATAGTGTGGTATCTCATGTGATTACCATCCATGTTTACACATCATATTAGTTTATATGGTTATTGCAGTATTGTATGCCTAGCGTTTCATATGTTTTGTTTACCTGGCTATTGTGTTATTGTATGCCTAGACATCTTTCATGCAAGTAATCGTTCATGCCGATGATGTTCTGTGCATTATAGTTGCTCATGTGTTGGTTATATGCTTGACTTGTCTCTTGTTAGTATTTTGAGTGTTGGAATAGTTCATCACATGCATATGATTATTTACCTTATTTCATATTAATTCAGTTGTGTCTTTCTCATATGCTTAGGGTGCATATGCTTAGCTGTTATGGTTGATGTTTAGACTTTCCTTGTTGTTAACCATTATAACTATTTAGATACTTCTAAATATTTGTTTGTGGTTAACTCTTACCTTTTCATTCCATGTTGTGATCATGTAGTTAAATGCATAGGATGGTTCCATTCCATGTGTGTTGATGCCATTGGCTTGATTATGAAGTAGTTTCTAATATAGTTAGTTGGGATGTGTAGTGGGCACTACTGCCGTTTAGTATCGTAGTTTCTACTAGAACGTTAGTCTTGATCGCCAAGTCTTCCATAGCCGTGTCAAGTTAAACCATGTCACTTTGTTGAATCATCTCTCTTACCTTCCTATCGTGTTATCTCATTTCGAATCTCCATCTCGATCAATATCTTGTTATCCATCTACTCTTAATTTGTTTTGGATGCTATTTGGATTTACTATTGCTTTGGTATTTATTTGATGTTCATTTGCTATCATTACGACGAGTAGGGAGTGACAACGATGTTGGACATGGACAGAAACAGGTTACCGAAGAAGGACTCAACAACGAAGGCATGCCTCCTTCTTTGATCATACTTATCCTATGTTTACAAAATTGCATTGTGTTTTATGGTTACTATATGCATGTTTTTAATCTTGTAGCTAGCGTGTCGATTGACACATGCCTTGATCCGCTTGTCGCCTATTCACTTGACACCTGGGTAGAATTATATATTATTCCGGTAGAGTAGAAATGCTTAGCCATGCTTATTATTCTATAGATCCTTATTTTGAATGATCTTTGGATCATTGACACTTGGAACTTGTTGCTGAGCTCGCTGAGCTAGGTCGGTTGACCTTGTTGACCTTCTCTACTCTCTTCTACTCTGGGTGAAACTTACCATCTGAATACTGGCGCGGGCGACAGCTGAATCAAGGATTGAAGGAGCGATTGGCTGCCCTTCACGAGTTGAAGGGGGCAATCAGTCGTCCGTGCCGCATGAGGCCTAATAAGCCTTGGATTTGAAGATTGTGACAACAGTACAGCCACATGCTATATGGGCACTGGCTTGGTTAATTAGTTAGCTCACTCTTATTGTCGTCATCACCGTACCGCAGATGGGATAGCTGCCTTGCGAGGAGTGTCCTCGGCACAAAAGGGGGCTCGGACTATGAACTGTGGTTACTTCCGTGTTGAAACCTAGTGGGCTTGGCACAGTAAGTTTGGTCTAATGAAAGACCTCGTCACAATCCCCCTGCTGGTACACCAAATGGAGTACTATACCAGCGGCCACTGGTGGCATCAAGACGGGATTGTGTCGTGTGGGTAAAGTGTACAACCTCTGTAGAGTGTAAAACTATTCGAATAGCCGTGTCCGCGGTCATGGACGGCACATGAATCTTTCTTGACGTACAGGACCTGTCTTTCTTATTCTCTCTTTCCCCTATTCTTGGAACCTATGAAGAGTGTGAGTTGATCGAGGATCCTCACTTTGATGAAAGTTATTCTGGAGACGAAACATGTTTTCATCTAAAACTGCTATTATCCAACAGCTATATGTTTTCAAACAAAATTAGCTTTTATGCAAATGAGCCATACAGCCATCCTTTGAAGCCACATGTAGCTATTAGGTCCTTCCCCGAGGGAGGCATGTTGAGTACGTAATGTACTCATGGCAATAATTTTGTTGAACAACAGAGTTCCATGAAGACGAAGGTGATGACTACGACAACTATGGCGATCCGTAGGAGTGAGGTCACGTGGACTACATCGACTGCCTGTGGCTGAGATGGAGTCGCTACGCATTGTACTTTCCGCTGTTTTCTGATTGTAAATGTCATGAGACAATTTGCTAGGTATGTCTTGTGACAATTATACTACTTGTAATACTTTTACGTATTGTGCAATGATATCATTTCGCTGTGTTGTCAACAATGATCCTGGGGTTGACAAATATACACAGGAGGGTCCGGAAGCTAATTCCGGGTTCTCACATATACCTGAGGGTCGCCGGGATGTCGCTAGGTGGGCGGAGGGAGGCCGGATCTGCCCACACTACGGCAGCAAGGAAGAAGGGGTGTGTAATGCCCAGGATGGGACTATACCTCCTACGTGTCGAGGCACGACTTAAAGGTATAAGCCCATCCTAGAATGATCTCAAGTTTGGTATCTTTGCACGACTCATGTAAAAGAGGGATTAAAAAGCAAAAGGAGATAGTTGGCTTACACTCGCCACTTCACACAATACATTACATAAACAATCATCATTCAAAACATCACAACCCGACTACGGGTGAAGATCCAAAAGAAAGATACCAAACAACATAAAGCCACAGGTCAGGATCGAATCCTAGTAGAAACCACTACTGAACATCGAAACGTTACAAGCAAACGGTCACACTCTGCATCGAGCTCCCGATGAAGAACTGATCCATCACCTGCTTCAAACTCGGCTGAACCTGCAACTGGTGTGGTGAAGTAACTGTGAGCCACAGAGGACTCAGCAATCCCGTTCCCGGGTAACAAGACTATTTAAGCCTTGGGTGAGGACAAGGCTGAAGAAAGAATAAGAGGTGAAGGAACAAACAAGAGTCTGCAGCAGCAACTAGCACTAACTTACGTAAAAGAGAGCGAGAAGAGAAGAGCATCGGTCGAAAGATGATCACGAAGTGATCCTAGCTAAAGCCGGTCAAACATAACCCCACCGTGTTCAACTCCCGAATCCCTATTCGGAAATTGACAGTCACGGTACACACGCTGGTAGTGTATTGGAAACATTGTGTCAAGTTATCTACAACCGGAATTAACAAGCTCCCATCTGCCACATAACCGCGGGCACGGCTTTCGAAAGTTCAAACCCTGCAGGGGTGTTCCAACTTGGCCCATCACAAGCCCACGATCCGCGGAGTCGCAACTCCATAGGTGGGAAGACCCGAGTATTATCGGAATCCCGTGCTCAAGTTAAACCGAACTAAGGTAAGGCTAATCCAGCAAATCCTCCCGGCGTGCCGACACCCTGATAGTAGCCGCGCGTATCTCGTCTCAGGCCACGACCGGATGAGCACAGCGTACAGTGGCCGAAATACCCAAGTTGCCAAGGGGGGCCCCGCACACGACTCTAGTTTGGACCAACACTCAAATCGAGCACTGGCCCAGGGGGGTTGAATTAAGATGAAAGGGGTAGCTAGTCCCATTCAAGTTTTATTAGTTTGTTATTAGGCAAATAGTACCAATGTTGGGACTTGCTGGAAAAGACTTAGCACTTAGCGGTTTATCAAGGGGGTCCCATACACCCCAACCGTGTTAGGAACGCAAAATCAAGGAACATAACACCGGTTTATACGGTTCCTAATGGCATGAGTGGAACAAATCACCAAGCAAAAGGCTTAGCCTTCCACCCTTGCCAGTATATAGATGATTTCATTTTAGAGCATTTATATAGTGTGATATAACCCAACCAAACTTCAACATGAAGCAAGCATCTTCGGTCTTCACCTGCAACTAACAATGCTATAAGAAGGGCTGAGCGAAGCGTACTTAGCCAAGCAACGGTTTGCGTAGGTAGGGTGGTTAAACATGGCAATTGGTTACAAGTAGGAGGCTGACAAGAAGACATGGGCATCGAGGCAAAACTATAGAGCGATACTCTAGCAAGAGGCAAAAATAGTAATGGTATCCGGGTTCGGTCATCTTGCCTGGGATTCCACAGAGGAAGAAGAACGGATCCAAGAGGAAGACGAAGCAGCAGTCGAGCGAACCTCACAACTCCGGAACGAAACCGAAGCTAACAAGAGAAGCAACCGGAAAGAAGAAAACAACACGGTAAACACACAAGCATCAACATGGCATACGATGCGCAAACAAGTATGATGCATGTCCGGTTTAATTATGCATGGCATGGCAAAAGCACAAACAACACTACAAGTTAAGTGGAGCTCAATATGCAACGAGTTGCATATTGACGAAACACCACATATAATTATTTAGTTGACTCTCGTTATTTATAAGACAAGATTAATTGTTTTTAACATGGCAAGAGGTGAAGCATAATAAAACTATACTAACTAGGCAATTTAAATGAGGCCGGAAAAATAACAACAACATCTCCGGAAAATCCCCATGAGCATGTTTAATAGTAATAAGCAACAACAATTCACACATTTAGGTTGTTAACATGATGCGGATGACATGATCAAGAATGCAAGTTTTATTAAAAGGGTTGACATTAAGAGATATGAAGTATTGTCACCGTGGTGGAATGAAAGGGTGCCACGGCAACGAACCGAAAAATGATGCAACGCAACATATCGGTACCGGTAACTCTTGAGAGTCCGGTGCAAAAGATAGATGGCGTGAGCGAGTCAAACGAGATGAAAGGTGGGGCGATCCCGTTGCCGGGTTCCCACGAGTCGGTGACGAGGCAACCGAGGAACACGACAAAAGAGGCACAACGGGCACGAAGCACACAAGGGAGACATTGCATACAACACAACAAGCATCCACGGGTCACGTCTTGGGGTTATACCTTTGAAGCGTGCGTTTCGGGGCGGTTCGAGACGTAGTGGAAGAAGTCGTTCACGTTTCCGAAGAGGAAGAAGTCGTTCCGTAGAGGTACACGGGGCGATGGTAGGGGTACTTGGAGTCTCCGAGTAGTCGTGGTACTTGGCGCTTCCGGCGACGGTAGTGGTACACACGACAGTAGTCGTTCGGGTCGTCGTGGTACTTGTCGGTCATGTAGAGGTACTTGGCGTTCGACGGCGTCGTGGTACTCGTTCACGTAGTCGTACACGGATGTAGTGGTACTTGTTCCGTAGCCGTTCACGAGCTCGTTTTCCGTAGATGTTCAAGTCGTCGGTCTTTGGCGGTAGACGTTTCCGTTCTCTGTCAAGGTCAACACCAGCAACAAAACAAAAAAAACAAAACTACAACAGCAGGGGTCATCCACGGAGGCAAGGGCAGCAGCAAAACAACAGAGCTCGCTCCAGGCGCGATCCGGCGCGGACGAGGAGGAGTGCACGGGCGCAGGGCGCTGGAGATGGAGGAGGGCCGCGGACGAAGGTCGAAGAGGAGGCAGCAGGCGCTGCTGGAGGACGGGTACTTGGACAGCAGCAGCAGCAAAATCAACCACGCACGGAGGAGGAAGGGATGCGGCCGGGGCGCAACTTGGCGACGAGGACGGAGAGGACGTGCTGCGGGCGTCGCTGGCCTTGGCCGCTGGAGGCAAGAGCCTGGCCGGCGGGAGGGGTCTTGGCGCGGCGGGCGCGCTTGGAGGACGGAGGAGGCGGGGCTCCTGCGCGGAGGGAGCCTCTTGGCCGCGGCTGCGGACCTGCTGCGCCTGGAAGCGAGGAGACGACGGGATGGAGAGGGTGGCCGGCGAGGCGGGGTGCTCTAGCCCTCCGGTGCGCGGGACGAGGGCGCGCACGAGGGGAGGTGGCGGCCGCCGGCGCGGCTCCGCGCGAGGAGGAGAGACGGAGGGAGAGGCGCGTCGCGGTGCCTGGAGGGCGACGGGGAGGAGGCCAGAGGCCGCGGTGGCGAAGGCCCGAGGCGCGGAAGCGGGGAGATCGGGGCGAAGGCGATCGATGCAGAAGGGGGACTCGCTCGAGGGAACAGAGAGGAAAACGGGCGAAGGGAACGGGCGCATCGAGGGACGAGGCCCCTGGCGGCGGAGGGAGGAAACGAGAGGGAGAGGAGCGACCGGTCGAGGGAGCCAGGCTAGGGTTCGGTGCGCTGAGGCTGGGCCTCGCGGGATGGGCCTCGAGTAAAGGAGGCCGGCTGGTGGGTCTGGGAGCCCAAGAGGCCTAGGAGGGAGGTAGGGAAGCTGGGAGGAGAAGAGGTGCGGCCTGGGCCTTCTTTTTATTTATTTCCTCAGCAGAAATAAATAGAGATGGATCCAAAATAAAAAGAAAAGAGGCCAAAACAGGGGGGGAAAAATGATGGAACATTTTGAAAGGCTTTATGGAGTAAAAACCAACCCCTCAAAAATAGTTCCAACAAAAGGGAAGTGCAAACTAAAAAAATAAATAGCTTGCCTCAAGGAGATTAAAAGGAGTCTAGACTTTAGAGGAGCCTCGAAAATTGAGAAAAGAATATAGGGGAGGTTTAGAAGTAGAAACTTGAATTAAGAGGTATGGGGAATATTGCAAGTGTGTTATGGTGATCCCAAACAATTGGAATATTTTTAATATAGCTCCCTAACTATTGAGAGGCTTTTATATGTTATAAAGAGAAGACATTCTTCCCTCGATTTAAATGGACCGAAGGTCCACACGATTTATTAGGTTGCTAAAAAAATAAAGAGATGATGGCATGATGCATGATGCAATGCAAAAATAAATAAATAAAGCAAGCACAAAGAACACACGGGAGACCCCGGAACATCTGGAATCTTCTGGAATCTTCTGGGACGTCGGTCTCGGGCGTCACAACTCTCCCACACTAACAGAGGATCTCGACCCGAGATCCTAGAGATATCACCGGGTAAAAACGGAAGAGGAAGAGGTAAAACAAAGTTGCTTCTTTGACAGACGAGTGAAACCAAGAACCTTGAGAGGTTTAAACAAGTTGAAAGAACAAAACCACATAGATGAACGAAGAAGAAACACTCCGTTAGAAGAGAGGAACAAGGAACATTACAAGAACCTTGTAGGTTGAAAGACATGAAACAAGAGCTTACGAACCAAAAGAATATGAAACCGCAATGGTATAGCCAAGGAATAAGAGTGACAGAATTTGGGCAGCACTCCGTCTGAAAATTGAAAGAATTAACAAGAACTTGAGGAGATTGGATGATACTTGATGAAAACAACAACATATTGTCTTCGAAACAATTAAAAGAATGGCACAAGGGGTAAGAAAGATTCAGACAACACTCCGGTTAAAAGACAGGCAAACATGAAAAAATGACGGAACTTGAATGAAGAATACAACACTCCGGTTAAATGATAAGCAAGGGAAAGAACATGATCTTGACAAAGCTAGATGATGGTTTGGAGAGAGCAACATCAGAATGCCTCCGGAATGAAAGAATGGAAGCTAGATCGTTGGAAAGAAAAGATCGAAGAAGAAGATGACAACTTCTCCCACGAATGAATTAGAAAAATCCTCCTTACGGAGAAGTGTTGAATAGAGTTGTTGGAATTTCAACAACGAGAAGAATAAGCTTGCTGTGGGCTTATGGTAAACATCTCAAAATTAAGAGGTGACAATCAGCCACTAACTTAAACAATTGATTGGATAGAGATCAACAAGGAGACGAAAAACTTATTTCACCGGAATGATAAATGAAGAACTTGGGTCATTTATAAGCACCATAATAGCAACAATTCTTAGGGAAAGCTTTTAGGTGAAATACAACCCAAGATAACTCCAATGAATAAATTGAAGGGTTGAAAAGATCTCCTGAACAAGGAAAATGATGGTTTTAAATATCTCATTCTTGACAACTCGTGAATCATGAAACATGAAGGGAAATTGACAAGAATGACATAACACCATCCGAAAGATAAGGTAGAAAGAATTGCACTTGGGAAGCATGAGGAAGAATGCTTGAGCTCCAACAAGAATCTTGATGAAGACTGAGGATGAATTAAAACATGATGAACCACCATGAGAACTCCGGTAATGAAAGCATGAGAAGTGAAAGATGAAAATAATAAGATTCCAGGCCTGTGATGAATTAGCTGGAGCTTTGAAAATGATAATTGAAATAACTTGAAGCTCCGGAAACAAGATGAAGAACTTAGAACCGAGAATATGATAAGATGAACAAGCTCCAGACAAAAGAATTAAATCACCTTGAAGGAATAAGAATAAGAATTATGTCATGCATCTCCTTCACCAATTTAAATTGATGACAACCAAAGGATTTGGCATACTACTTATTCTCGTTGCAAAGAATTAAAGAGAGATCTAGCACAAGCTTGAGAAAAGTCTTCAACGATCCACCGGTAGGATTATGAAAAGAACAAATGAATTAAAATGATAACAACGGAAGGTTAAACTTGAATGAACCACCGTAAGAATAGGGAGACGAACGAGAGACATCAATGAAGAATATTTGGAGGACAAAGTTGAAAAACTAAGAACGAAGAAATATTCTGAAATGATGGCCTTCGGAGGATCACAAAGAAAAGAATTCATGAAATGCTTCGGATGGGTATAAAAGAATTCCTCACAATCGGAACAATAATGAGGATGGCATGAAGCTAGAACCACGAATCTTCAAGAGAACGGGCCAAGGTTTAAGAGAAACACTTCTCCGGTCTTCAAATGTTGAGAATGAAGGCGAGAAATGCCATAAGAATTGTTGAGCACTCCGGAATGAAGAATTAAAAAGGTTGAACCAATGATGAACAAGAATTTGAAAGCGATCTTGGAGAAGGCATGTGACTGATGGAAATCATACTTACGTCACACTTTGAAAGAATTTGAGTATAACTCCAGAAAATAGAAGAGTCAGGTAAGATCCTTGAAAAAGACCTGTGGGTTAGGGCCCACTCAAAGAAATCACCGTTGGAAAAGATTGCTTAATAGATATTGCACCGGTTGAATTAAATGGCTTGAATAAGATGACATTCTCAAAAGGCTTGAATGGATTAAGAATGGAATTATGAATCTTCAGCACTCCAGATATGAATAGCAACAGGAGAATGATTAATTGGTGCACCGGAATAAGAAAGCATTGTGAAAAGAGGAAAAGGATAAGATCAATACCGAAAACTTGAATTACATCCACCGGAGAATTAAGAAAACAAAAGAATGATGAACTTGAAGCTCTTGAGCATCTTCACGATAAATCACCGGATAAGAACATTGAAGGGAATGAATGAAGAAATATCACATGAATAAAAAAAGGATACTTCATCTGAGAATTTCTGGCTCCAAGAAGAAAAGGGAGGGAGGGTGGGGAAAAGCAAAGATAACTTGGGATGAACAAAATGGGCACCGGTTGGAAAAGAATTAACATGACCATCTCGATGATCAAGAAGGACTAGCACTCTCATCGAAATATGAGAACACCGATTAAGAAATGTATGGAATCAACATTTGACATCGAAGCAACTCGAATACCAGAATCAAAACAAGAACAAAGGGTAGATAAGCAACATGATCTTCACAACATCATCCGAACAGAGAATTGAACGAATGAATTCCGTAGGTGCATCAACTTGACGAGAAGCCACTTGAAGAAGAAAAAGATAAATAAAAAAGAAACAAGGATCAGATAGAACAAAAACAAGATAGAAGTTTCGTTCGACATCTTCGTGCTGAAAGCTCATGGAACGTGTTACAAAAGGGTTTTGCAATCCCCGGATCAGCATAGCCAAGGACCCTTTAAGATGCAACTCCCGATCAGAACAAGTCCATAAAACCACTTCACTCAATGTAGAACCCCAAACTTCATATCGAGCATCCGTTGGAAGAATGCCTAGAACTACTTGATGAACCCACCTATAGATTTCCGAAAGATTCCAGTTATGCAATCAGGTGTTGGGGATACACGGGAAGCACCGCGCAAACAACTCTAAACCTACATCCAGGTGTATCCATCCTTCAACACATAACCAGTCTTTCTCGGAAACTGTGTACCTCGGACCTTCGAAAAGCATCCACTATAACAAGCTATGGCAATACTCTCGAGCTACCTCCCCAGTACTGGGTGATGTCGGGGTTATCTTGCCACTGGCCGTATAGGAGAGATTTTCGATGTCGGTCGTCTTAAGTATTTAGTACTGCCGCGATATGCTTGTGTCAATGATACCCCGAAGCTCAACTCCTCGGTAACAGGAGGCATCGAGAACAATATCCTTGTCACAAGAACATCGAAACAATCCCAGAATACTCGCGGGATCCTAAAAAAAATTTGGTGCAATTTTTGAAAGTAGAAGAGGCAAGAGTAATCGTCAGGAGTCCTCACCAGAGAGAAAGGGGATGAGAAGCAAAGAAATCCTACTCTCCGATATAAATATAGGACTCAAAACATTTTCAGTGTGTGCCTAGACTCAACCGTCAACGATTCGATCAAACAGTGGGGGCTTCTAGGTCGGAGAAGGCTCTGAATACCAACTTGTAATGCCCAGGATGGGACTATACCTCCTACGTGTCGAGGCACGACTTAAAGGTATAAGCCCATCCTAGAATGATCTCAAGTTTGGTATCTTTGCACGACTCATGTAAAAGAGGGATTAAAAAGCAAAAGGAGATAGTTGGCTTACACTCGCCACTTCACACAATACATTACATAAGCAATCATCATTCAAAACATCACAACCCGACTACGGGTGAAGATCCAAAAGAAAGATACCAAACAACATAAAGCCACAGGTCAGGATCGAATCCTAGTAGAAACCACTACTGAACATCGAAACGTTACAAGCAAACGGTCACACTCTGCATCGAGCTCCCGATGAAGAACTGATCCATCACCTGCTTCAAACTCGGCTGAACCTACAACTGGTGTGGTGAAGTAACTGTGAGCCACAGAGGACTCAGCAATCCCGTTCCCGGGTAACAAGACTATTTAAGCCTTGGGTGAGGACAAGGCTGAAGAAAGAATAAGAGGTGAAGGAACAAACAAGAGTCTGCAGCAGCAACTAGCACTAACTTACGTAAAAGAGAGCGAGAAGAGAAGAGCATCGGTCGAAAGATGATCACGAAGTGATCCTAGCTAAAGCCGGTCAAACATAACCCCACCGTGTTCAACTCCCGAATCCCTATTCGGAAATTGACAGTCACGGTACACACGCTGGTAGTGTATTGGAAACATTGTGTCAAGTTATCTACAACCGGAATTAACAAGCTCCCATCTGCCACATAACCGCGGGCATGGCTTTCGAAAGTTCAAACCCTGCAGGGGTGTTCCAACTTGGCCCATCACAAGCCCACGATCCGCGGAGTCGCAACTCCATAGGTGGGAAGACCCGAGTATTCTCGGAATCCCGTGCTCAAGTTAAACCGAACTAAGGTAAGGCTAATCCAGCAAATCCTCCCGGCGTGCCGACACCCTGATAGTAGCCGCGCGTATCTCGTCTCAGGCCACGACCGGATGAGCACAGCGTACAGTGGCCGAAATACCCAAGTTGCCAAGGGGGGCCCCGCACACGACTCTAGTTTGGACCAACACTCAAATCGAGCACTGGCCCAGGGGGGTTGAATTAAGATGAAAGGGGTAGCTAGTCCCATTCAAGTTTTATTAGTTTGTTATTAGGCAAATAGTACCAATGTTGGGACTTGCTGGAAAAGACTTAGCACTTAGCGGTTTATCAAGGGGGTCCCATACACCCCAACTGTGTTAGGAACGCAAAATCAAGGAACATAACACCGGTTTATACGGTTCCTAACGGCATGAGTGGAACAAATCACCAAGCAAAAGGCTTAGCCTTCCACCCTTGCCAGTATATAGATGATTTCATTTTAGAGCATTTATATAGTGTGATATAACCCAACCAAACTTCAACATGAAGCAAGCATCTTCGGTCTTCACCTGCAACTAACAATGCTATAAGAAGGGCTGAGCGAAGCGTACTTAGCCAAGCAACGGTTTGCGTAGGTAGGGTGGTTAAACATGGCAATTGGTTACAAGTAGGAGGCTGACAAGAAGACATGGGCATCGAGGCAAAACTATAGAGCGATACTCTAGCAAGAGGCAAAAATAGTAATGGTATCCGGGTTCGGTCATCTTGCCTGGGATTCCACAGAGGAAGAAGAACGGATCCAAGAGGAAGACGAAGCAGCAGTCGAGCGAACCTCACAACTCCGGAACGAAACCGAAGCTAACAAGAGAAGCAACCGGAAAGAAGAAAACAACACGGTAAACACACAAGCATCAACATGGCATACGATGCGCAAACAAGTATGATGCATGTCCGGTTTAATTATGCATGGCATGGCAAAAGCACAAACAACACTACAAGTTAAGTGGAGCTCAATATGCAACGAGTTGCATATTGACGAAACACCACATATAATTATTTAGTTGACTCTCGTTATTTATAAGACAAGATTAATTGTTTTTAACATGGCAAAAGGTGAAGCATAATAAAACTATACTAACTAGGCAATTTAAATGAGGCCGGAAAAATAACAACAACATCTCCGGAAAATCCCCATGAGCATGTTTAATAGTTATAAGCAACAACAATTCACACATTTAGGTTGTTAACATGATGCGGATGACATGATCAAGAATGCAAGTTTTATTAAAAGGGTTGACATTAAGAGATATGAAGTATTGTCACCGTGGTGGAATGAAAGGGTGCCACGGCAACGAACCGAAAAATGATGCAACGCAACATATCGGTACCGGTAACTCGTTGAGAGTCCGGTGCAAAAGATAGATGGCGTGAGCGAGTCAAACGAGATGAAAGGTGGGGCGATCCCGTTGCCGGGTTCCCACGAGTCGGTGACGAGGCAACCGAGGAACACGACAAAAGAGGCACAACGGGCACGAAGCACACAAGGGAGACATTGCATACAACACAACAAGCATCCACGGGTCACGTCTTGGGGTTATACCTTTGAAGCGTGCGTTTCGGGGCGGTTCGAGACGTAGTGGAAGAAGTCGTTCACGTTTCCGAAGAGGAAGAAGTCGTTCCGTAGAGGTACACGGGGCGACGGTAGGGGTACTTGGAGTCTCCGAGTAGTCGTGGTACTTGGCGCTTCCGGCGACGGTAGTGGTACACACGACGGTAGTCGTTCGGGTCGTCGTGGTACTTGTCGGTCATGTAGAGGTACTTGGCGTTCGACGGCGTCGTGGTACTCGTTCACGTAGTCGTACACGGATGTAGTGGTACTTGTTCCGTAGCCGTTCACGAGCTAGTTTTCCGGAGATGTTCAAGTCGTCGGTCTTTGGCGGTAGACGTTTCCTTTCTCTGTCAAGGTCAACACCAGCAACAAAACAAAAAAACAAAACTACAACAGCAGGGGTCATCCACGGAGGCAAGGGCAGCAGCAAAACAACAGAGCTCGCTCCAGGCGCGATCCGGCGCGGACGAGGAGGAGTGCACGGGCGCAGGGCGCTGGAGATGGAGGAGGGCCGCGGACGAAGGTCGAAGAGGAGGCAGCAGGCGCTGCTGGAGGACGGGTACTTGGACAGCAGCAGCAGCAAAATCAACCACGCACGGAGGAGGAAGGGATGCGGCCGGGGCGCAACTTGGCGACGAGGACGGAGAGGACGCGCTGCGGGCGTCGCTGGCCTTGGCCGCTGGAGGCAAGAGCCTAGCCGGCGGGAGGGGTCCTGGCGCGGCGGGCACGCTTGGAGGACGGAGGAGGCGGGGCTCCTGCGCGGAGGGAGCCTCTTGGCCGCGACTGCGGACCTGCTGCGCCTGGAAGCGAGGAGACGACGGGATGGAGAGGGTGGCCGGCGAGGCGGGGTGCTCTGGCCCTCCGGTGCGCGGGACGAGGGCGCGCACGAGGGGAGGTGGCGGCCGCCGGCGCGGCTCCGCGCGAGGAGGAGAGACGGAGGGAGAGGCGCGTCGCGGTGCCTGGAGGGCGACGGGGAGGAGGCCAGAGGCCGCGGTGGCGAAGGCCCGAGGCGCGGAAGCGGGGAGATCGGGGCGAAGGCGATCGATGCAGAAGGGGGACTCGCTCGAGGGAACAGAGAGGAAAACGGGCGAAGGGAACGGGCGCATCGAGGGACGAGGCCCCTGGCGGCGGAGGGTGGAAACGAGAGGGAGAGGGGCGACCGGTCGAGGGAGCCAGGCTAGGGTTCGGTGCGCTGAGGCTGGGCCTCGCGGGATGGGCCTCGAGTAAAGGAGGCCGGCTGGTGGGTCTGGGAGCCCAAGAGGCCTAGGAGGGAGGTAGGGAAGCTGGGAGGAGAAGAGGTGCGGCCTGGGCCTTCTTTTTATTTATTTCCTCAGCAGAAATAAATAGAGATGGATCCAAAATAAAAAGAAAAGAGGCCAAAACAGGGGGGGAAATGATGGAACATTTTGAAAGGCTTTATGGAGTAAAAACCAACCCCTCAAAAATAGTTCCAACAAAAGGGAAGTGCAAACTAAAAAAATAAATAGCTTGCCTCAAGGAGATTAAAAGGAGTCTAGACTTTAGAGGAGCCTCGAAAATTGAGAAAAGAATATAGGGGAGGTTTAGAAGTAGAAACTTGAATTAAGAGGTATGGGGAATATTGCAAGTGTGTTATGGTGATCCCAAACAATTGGAATATTTTTAATATAGCTCCCTAACTATTGAGAGGCTTTTATATGTTATAAAGAGAAGACATTCTTCCCTCGATTTAAATGGACCGAAGGTCCACACGATTTATTAGGTTGCTAAAAAAATAAAGAGATGATGGCATGATGCATGATGCAATGCAAAAATAAATAAATAAAGCAAGCACAAAGAACACACGGGAGACCCCGGAACATCTGGAATCTTCTGGAATCTTCTGGGACGTCGGTCTCGGGCGTCACAGGGTGGGAGGCCCTCCCTCGCCAGCGATGCTTGGGAGAGAACGGCAAGGCACGCTGATCGGGACATGCCGGCAGTGGGTAAGAGCCGTCGCCGAGGATCGCGTGAACGTTGCACCTTCTCACCTTCCCCGACGAAGAGGATCCGGCTGGATCTGTGACCAGCGGTGAGTAGAGAGAGAGTGTGGCCACCACTGTCGTGTTTAGATCTGGAGAGGACGAGATAGTGTGAAGAGAGCAACACTAGCAAGCAAGCGCGGAGGCTCGTGCCTATATAGTGGAGTACTAGTTTTCTTTTGTCTACCGACCGGAGCCGGCTTGACCTCGACAATGACTGTCGAGAAGTCTTCATGCACATGCCCCGGAGGTGCAGTTGTCGTCATTTTGATCTAAAGCACCGGATTATAACATATAACACGAAAAATGCCACATGACAAGAAATCATAACCTCACTGCCCAAAGGAGACAAGATGAATCCCGACGGACAAACTAGACGAGGATCTAAGCTCAAATTAATGATAAACTCGTAGAAAAGGGGTCCGTCGATAGATGTCCTAATTAACATAGCCGGCTTGACCTAGATGGCAGCCGAGTAGTCTTTGTGCATGTGCCCCCAATGACTAGCCCAACTCAGTTGTCACTGTTTAACCCTCACAGTGATCCGAAGCACATGACACCTAATTTTGCGAGATGACAAGAAACCTTAATTTAGATTTCTCACCGGAACTACAACCCTGTACAACACAGCCTGCACGATATGTAGACGATAGCCAATCCAGGTGTGTCTGCTGGAGTCTGGTCACATGCATGGACGAACTGATCTTCCGTGTCTTGCAGGGATCGTCCAGGTACCAACGTATGTACTTCTATTAACTCACCCGACTTGCGGGGCCGGGGAGTGTGCCTATGGTCAGTTCTCAATTGCGGTGCCACATGTGTGTGCAAACGCAATATGACGCGCGTTCCATTCGGAGAGCGGCGTGCCAGACCGACCGACCGTCTGGGGTGCGACGCGAATGTGACGGGCGTGTTGTATACTCCGTACATGTGTACCACCGTTTTCTTGAGGCTTTGCTCCATGGCGCAATCCATGGATACAAAATTAGTATACTATACTATTTAAAAGTCGAGGGCGGGGCTTTTCTCGCGCGGTAGGCGGGGCAGTTCCGCCTAGTTGGTTCGATAGAGACGCGAGAAGATGAGGGAGTAGGCTGCTGCAAACATAGTGATGTGTGATTTGATAGTGAGTTACTGCTGGACAGGTGGGGCCCGGTGATTTGACTTGCCATTATCATTTTAACTGCCAAGCCGGATTCCTGACCACCTCCATACAGGTGCCTCTCCCGATGCTCCACCATGTAGAGGTTGGCTCTTGCTTGAGAGCCCACTCCTCCACTTTTTCCTTGCCTCTTTCCCCCACATAGACATAAAGTCTGATGTGCCAAGTTAATTAAGAAGAGAGAGACTAGCTTGGTGACCCCAGGAAGAAACGGTGATAAGCGTGTGTACCTAGATGAAGCAAACTTAGCAACAAAAAACTAAGCACCTATGCATTGGGGACTTGAGTTGCTAAGCCATTTAATGCCCATAGCACCTCATCTAAGCACCATTTCATTGTAAGATGTCACTCCTTGGCAGATGCAATAAATACTACGAAGAAAGAGATAGAGATAATTAAACAAAAAATACTCTTATAGCCAACCTTATAGCTAACCTTGTTGTATGAGTGACTAAGGCTACCCGTAATGGTAGTATCATACATAGTATCATGGATGCCAACTAGGCAGTTTTGATGAGATGGCATAGTATTTAATGAAGTAAGAGAGGGTTGAGTATCATATCATGATACCGTATCATATTAAATGATGTGCTACTATGTGTCATGCATGGAAATAAATGAACCATTCTATGATACCAAATATGATACTATGCACTACGGATGTAATATCAAACACTAGTATCATATGCATGATACTAGTATATGATACTCCTCACTACGACCAGCCTAAGTGATGACTATGTATGACATGCCAACATCAGATAGCCTAACGCACCGTGTTAAATCTCCAATGGCGTGACCGCGCAAGCGAGGCGACGGTCGTGGTAGGTGCGACCATGATACGGGCTGCTGGCAGCCCTTGGATCTAAGATCGAATAGTCGCATGCTAAGTTGCTGAAAATTTGCAGAATAACCCTCCAGGATAGGATATTCACCCATAGGTCTAGAATCACGCCATGCAACCGTTCGATCTCAGATCCAAGGGCTCTCGGAAGCCCGTATCATGGTAGAATGGAAAGCTTCGTATCACCTGCAATTTTCCTGACGCTTGACATGACATCGAAAGCCATTTAATTGGGCGTCGAGTAGACATGACATCTAATTGGGCCCCCATATTACTATGCATGAATCCATTTATCCACCACGCAAGCCACTACCCTGCGATTTGCATGCCCCCCCCCACTCGACATTTTTACAATCGATAAACCGCTCCTAGTCATCCCATCCTTTCACATTACGGTAGTTCCACTAATCCTAACCCTCCTCCCAAATCCATGGTGTCCGAAATCTCCATGATCGGCGGTGAGTACAAGGTTAGAACCATCACCGGCGATGAGTTCGACGTCATCTACACCCGTTCTTCCACAACAGTGAAAGAATGCCTTGCTCGCTTCAAACGCATGTTCGAAAACTCAAATGATGAGTGGGTCGCTGGGCTAGATGTTGAGTACACCATAGCCCTGGGAAGCGAGAAGAAACTAAAGGAGGCAGAGAAGAAGAAGCCTGCCGTGATCCAGGTTTGCGTGCATGACTTATGCTTGGTCTACCACATATGCCATGTCGACGTTGAGTGTGAGGAATTTAAGAACTTCCTCAAGGGCGGCCTAGTCAAATTCATTACTGTAGACTTTAGGAACGACAAGGAAATCCTAGATCGGATATGCCTCGTTGTAGGCCAGCCCTTCGATCTCCAGAACGAGAGCCTGGTGTCCTCATCTCAGCCTTCAATGCTGACCCTGGCAGCAGCCATGGTTCATCCTATGTACGATGAACTGAAGAAACCTCCGCACACGTTTCATCGTGCATGGCAGTGGACTGTACTAGATATAGACCACATCCACTACGCTGCAATGGATGGCTACCTTTGTTTCAATATCTACAAGGGTTGGATGAAGAAGAGCCAAGTGTGAGGTTCAAGCAAAGAAGTATCGCCCAAGAGGAAGAGGGACAAGGATGAAGTCGAGGACATGGACTAGGACTCCGAGTAAGGTGGCAGTGTCGTTGCTCATGGTGGTTCTAATGCAGTGTCTAACGGATTAGTTGCTTAGTTTAATATCCGGTGTGCTTTTTATTTGAGGGGTGTGTTGTGTTGAGCCCCGAGCAGAACTATGTTATGTTTCTTCTCGTTATATTTCGTACATTTCATCTTTTAGTTGGTATAGTACTACCACTCGTTTCTTGACATTATATACGTACAATATAAATATGGCCAACATCATATGGCCAGCAGTTTAGTTGTCAAAGAATTTCAAGGTGGTTAGTTTTGTCAAAGAATTCCAGGGTGCTTAGTTTTATTTAAGGGGTGTGTTGTGCTGGACACCATTAACTTATCATTGTGAGAATCGGCTTATTTTTGTCATGTAACATGGTCAACGGGTTTGACGTGAAAATAACAATGTCTAATGGCATTTCTGAGCAAACATCTAACTTAACGATGGCATTTTTTAGATATCTAATTGCATTTTTGAGCAGGCATCTCACGGATCGATGGCATTTTTTGCGTAGTTGTAACTTCTAATGGCAAAACTGAGTAGTGATACACAAGTAGTGGCATAAATAATAAGAACCCAAGAATTAAGTAGGGCTAATTTATTTATTTCTTTATTTCTTTATACCTTTGTGTGCTAAACAATATATGATGCCTCCCGCCAGATTTTTTTTACAGAGGCAACATAGAACTGTCGGCGTATTTGGATCGACACCTATGGGATCACAAGAATCCCTACTACGGTTGCGGGGCGCGGGGTTGAGAGAAGAGCAGATCTAACAGTTAGCACACGGTTCCTTTATCTAGGTTCGGGCCGCAAAGATGCGTAAAGCCCTACTCTTGCTTTGGTGGATTATATGTTTGTGTTCTTCAGCTAGTGAGGAGCTCCGAAAGCCGAGTCGTGAGGAGTTCTAAAGAGCCGAATCCTTCTCCTGGTCGCCTCGGGCCTCCTTTTATAGGAAAAAGGGGTTGCCACAGTGGCACACAGGAGGTGGAAAGGGTACAGTGATGCGAGGTTATCCCTTGCATTACAGGACAAGGCGCATTTAATGCGTTGGCTTAGGTGTCCTTGCTTTATCGGGGACGAGGGGAGACGTCCGTCTTGTCCGTCGCTGCTCCTCCTTGTGTTGACACGCGCCCTGGCCAGCGGTGCCTGAGGTGCCATGTAGGCAGGCAGGCAGCTGAAGTGGCGCAACAGCGGGTCTCCACGAAGATCTGCATGTTGCCACGCAGGAGCCTGCCCAGCTGGTTGGGTTGGCAGCTGCATGGGGCGGTGGAAACTCAGTTGGCGCGGGCCTGACGGTGGCCCTGCGGGTGTCCTCGGCAAGGGCCTTGCCGGGGCCCCCGGCAAGGGTCTTGCCGCGGCGCGTGCTGTCATACCCGGCAAGGTGCTTGCCGGAGGCCTTGTGGTCCTCCTTGGCTGGGATCCCGCCAAGGGTCGTCATCCTCTTAGTGTGTGTATCTGTCCTTGAATGTCTTCACAAAGATCTGCATGCCACCACGGGGATATCTCCCGAATCCTTGCCCCATGGGGGCAGTGGACTCAAGGGTGATCCGCTCCGTAGGCGTGGGGCGAGCTGCCGCGGCAAGGGTCTTGCCGGGGCTGCCAGAGCCGGCCCCGGCAAGGATCTTGCCAGGGCTGCTGAAACTGGTTCTCGGCAAGGATCTTCTCGGGGGAAGCCGCTTCGTCCCTTTGCTCTTTGTGGTCTTGTTCTTGGCGTTGCTCCAGTTCCATCGAGCTTCGGTCTTACCTTGGCTCACCTCCCCTGCTGTGCTTGGTGTGGTGGTGCCCGTGGCTCAGACTGCTCATGCACAATCATAGGGGTACAAAAAGTGTACCCCTCTTTTTGTACATCGACAGGAGCCCCCGGGCCTGGGCCACACATAAGCGCGACGCGTTGTTTGGCTAGGCCCAGAACGGTGCGCGGGCAGGCGGGGCGGTTCTCACCGTGGTAAGATTTTCCGCGCGCTGCGCCTCCCATGACCCGCGCGCATGGCGCGGGGTGGAGGGGCATGCATGACGTGGGCGGTATGCGTGGGGCGGTTTCCGCAGGCATGCGTCACGTTGCAGTAAATGCAAAAGGAGGCGGCCCGCGTCCCCCCCCCCCCAGTAAGAAGGAATAACCGCGGGCGCGCTGCTCACATCCTCCATTTTCCTCGCGCCTCTTCCAATCTCAGAGTCGTTGTTCCCTTTCTTCCTTCCTTCCGAAGCCTCCGCCATTGCCTGTCGCCGTTGCTTCGCCATCCCTCTTCCTCAGCTATCCAACTCAGCCGCCATGGTGTCCAAACCCGCCAAGGGCAAGGGGGTGGCCAAGGGCGCCAGGCCCGTGGGGCCGCCGGAGGGCGCGTTTACGGGGGACCGGACGAGGGTTGCTTTCTTCATCCCGTCGTCGGTCGACGTCCACGAGCTCCGAGCTGCCTTCAAACCCCTTTGGGGGTGGAGATGGGGGGAAGAACTTGGGTCATCCGGCGACGCGCGTCGTTCCGGCTGCTTGCGCCGAACCTGGCCCAAATCGGTACCCCTTCTTCGTTGACTACTTTTCTTGCGGGTTGTGTCCCCCCTTCTCCGATTTCTTCTGTGACGTCATGCACACCTTTGACTTCCGCCTCTTGGATTTTACTCCGAACGCTGTGGCGTGCATGGCTTTCTTCGCGCACCTTTGCGAAGGCTTCGTCGGGGTGCAGCCCAACACGGCGCTCTTCCGCCACTATTTCACCCCTCAGATCCAGCCCGGAGGCGCCGTCTCTGGGTGCATCACCTGGATTCCGAGATCCAAGGGAGCGTACCCGGAGGGCGCCGTGAAGGAGAGGTGGGACAAATGGCGCAGTCGGTGGTGCTGGATCGAAGAAGACGAGCCGCCAACATTCTGCACGGTCTGACAGGTGCCGCCGGTTCGCGGTAGCGACTGGGGCGACGTCGACGCCGCCGACGAGAGGCTCACCGTCGCCACCACCAGGATCCACCGGCTCGCCCAGGCCGGGCTCACCCTTGAGATTATCAGGGCGGACTTCATTCGCCATCGGATTGCCCCGTTGCACAATAAGGGGAGCCCAGCCTGGCTCTTTAGGAACCCGGCTGACATCATACGGCTCCGCCCTGGCCTCGACCACAACCTCACAGTGATGGGACACACCCATTTCTGCCAGCGGCTCTTCCAGCTTGATGTGGGTCGCGACGGCGAGGTCGAACGGACCGGCAAGGCCGCGAAGGCTGCTGTGAAGGCCGGCAAGGCCGTCAAGGGGCAGCTCTTCAAGCTGCCAGCGGGGGTGGTCCCGCTGTGCAACAATTCGCGCCAGTCCGAGATCGTCGCCATGATGCCAGAATGCAACGCGCACGGCCTCGTCCCGAGCTGGCAGGAGCCGGCGGACGAGGTCATGCAGCAATTCTTCGACACTTTGGTCGAGGTGTGCGTCAAGCCCGACGCCGAGCAGTGGCTTGTCAGGGACACCACCCAGGAGGAGCTGGACTACATCGCCGCTAGGTCGAGGTAGGCGCAGCTCGTCATGGAGGCCGGCAGCGCCGGGGGTATGGAAAACAAAGACGCCACGGCTGCGGAGGAGGAGGAGCTCGCCCAGTGGGCGGCGGCTGCCGGAGAGGCTAGCAGCGCCGGCACCGGAGCTCCGCTGGTCAAAGACGCGGCCGATGAGTCGTCGGAGGAGGAGGACGCGGCGGCCGGCCCGGCGCCAGGCAGGGGAAGAGGGCGAGTCCTGCGGCGGGCCTGTTCCGGCGAGCCGGTCCGGCTCGGTAAGACCGTGCAGCCTCAATTGGCCCTGGAGGGGTCCGGGCGCCACACGAGGGCCACGGCAGCGAGGAGGTCGACGAAGGCCGCCGAGAAGAAGAAGAAGGCAGCCCTTTCTCCGTCTAGGCGCGCACAAAATCCACCCACTTCTTCGCCTCCCCCGACAGACGTTGACTCGGATGGCGACGCGGAGTTCCCCTTCGATCTCGGGCCTCTCAGCCCGAAGAAGAAGAGGAAAGCGGCGGAGGAGGAGGAGATGGACGACGAGTAAGTATTCCATTCCTTACTGTCATTTCCATCCTCCTGAACCATGCCACTCATCTTGATCTGTTCTTGCTTCTTCAGGGACGCAGAGACGTTGGCCCAGAGGATAAAGACGGCCAAGGCTTCGGTGAGCAGCCAGCCCCCGGCCGGGGCTTCAGGGACACCACTGGTGGTGTTGAGCAGCCCAGATGGCAGCCCCCGACATAGCCCCCAGTGTAAGTTCATCATCCTCTTCTCGCTCGACATGTAGTAGGTGCTTGACGCTATGGTGTTGACCTTGCCGGTTTTGTAGGACGGGAGCAGCAGCAGGAGAAGCCGCAGGGGGCTATCCCCAACACACCACCCCCATCGACTACGCCACCACGAGGGGCATCCCCGGCAAGGGCGCCAAGCATGGAGCCCACACACATGGAGGAAGAGGGGAACTTGGGCGCTGGTGGCTCTGCCACGGCGCCGGACACCGGCGGGGAGGGGACTTCTACTTCACAGCCCGACACTGGTGAGTCGCCTGTCTTCTGTCTTTGCTTTTCCCTTATCCTTTTTCATGGCTTCATCATCCCCATCACTGCCTAGGCCCTCCTTCAACGGAGGTGGAGGACGTGGACGCCGTCATCAAGGAAGTTGCTGAGGAGGCCGCGGCGGAGGCCGACAAGATTGCCGCCGAGGAGGCCGCCAGAGACGCTGTCGGGGCCGCCGCAGATAAGGCCACCGAGGACGCCGCCAGGGGCGCCGCCGAGGGTGCCGGTGGTGGGCCTGCCGGGGAGGCCGGCAAGGCCAGCAGGTACCTGAAGGTGGGCGACGACCTCTTCGTCCATCTCGCCAGGGCGTCAAGCTCCCGAGCGCACGCTGGAGGGGAAGTCTTCGATGGCGAGGTGCTCGCCGCCATCGGGCTCGAGGTTGTTGATGAACCGGGCGCCGGCGGCGACGGCTCTCCGGAAGGGCAGCTCTTCCGGGCCATGGGGGCCAATTTCCGGAAGCTCCAGGTGCTCTACCATGCCCGTCTGGACAAGGTTAAGTCCAGAACGGCAGCGGTGGATGAGGCGGAGGTGGACTTCCAAGCGCGCGTTGCTGAGGCGCAAACCTGGTTTCACCAGTCCCGCGAGGAGCAGAGGGCCTTCCAGGAAGAATTGGCCAAGCGCGATGCGGAACTCATCATGAAGATGGCCGGCATTGAGAAGGCCCAGGAAGAGGCAGCGAACTTGGCTGCTGATACGTCCAAAATGTATCTATAATTTCTGCTTGCTCCATGCCACTTTTGGGTGATATTGCTATGATATTCATACACTTCCATACACTTTCGATCATATTTGGACTAACCTACTAATCCAGTGCACCCCGGTGCCAGTTTCTGTTTTCAGCTGTTTTTGTATTTCAGGTTTTCACGTTACGAGAACTGCCAGGAAATGTCCAGAAAAATCATATAAAAAATCAGCGTTCCAGAACCTACCTTGCGCCCGAAGGACAGCCGGGGGGGGCCACCAGGGCTCCAGGCGCCCTGGCGGCGCGCCCCCCTGGGCCGCGCCGGGGGGGGCGCCTGGGCCCCCCGAGCCCCGTCTGGTGCCCCCCTTCGGCATATATTTAGAGCGTCCTTCGAAACCCTCGGGACGGGAACTCTTTTTCGTGATCTCATCTCTATTCCGCCGCCGCCGAAGCTTCCAAGATCGGGAGCACCAGGAGAACTCTTCCCGGCACCCTGCCGGAGGGGAGGATCACCATCGGGAGCCTCTCCACCACCATGGACGCCTCCCGGATGAGTTGTGAGTAGTCTCCCTTGGACCATGAGTCCATGACCAGTAGCTATGTGATGTTCTCCTCCCGTTCTTGTGCTTCACTAATTAGTCCTCGTGAGCTGCCCTACATGATCGAGGCACATATGTAATCCTTATGTTGTTCCTATGTTGAGTTTGCTGGGATCCAATGGATTATGAGATTATGTTCAGATTGATCTTGAGTAATATATTTGATCTACCTCTTTTATATTTATGTTCATAAGTAATTCTTGCATGTTCTCCGTTGTTATTTATTGCTTTGGCCAAGTAATACGTAGTGACTCCAAGAGGGAACGTTATGCTCGATTGTGGGTTCATGCCCCTCGATGACTAGCTTGAGTGACAGAAACATGAGTCTAGGGGATGTGCTGTTGCCACAAGGGGGAAAACAACGGTGCTTGTGCCCGCGGGTGCAAGGATTGTTTACTTTACGCAAAGTTCTTTTAATGCAGTTGTCTGTTGCTTTGAGTTTACACTATGGGTGGGACTCGCAACTTAATACCAGCGAGATGTTCTGGATAGATATCTCAAGGTGGATGATTAGTAGTAGATATTGATGGATTTTGGTCTACTTACTTTGGCGTACCGCCCATGCTTTGAACCTCAACCTATCTTGCAATGTAATCAGCATTGGTTTGCGTTCGTGGTCCTGTCAATTGCCCAGCTGTAATTCGTTTACCTCACATAGTTGTTTTATCGTCTTTTGGGAGAGAGACATCACTAGTGAACATCATGAGACTCTAGTCCATATTACCATCATTGATCACATCCGCTATTTACTTTTCGCTATTATTTACTATTGCAAACATTATCTATCACTACTATCATTTGCATTTAATCCTTTGTGAACTACAAGGCCGGAGGGATTGACAACCTCTCTGTACTCGTTGGGAGCAAAGTTATTTGTATCTGTGTGCAGGTCCACGTTGATTGCTAATCCGCGCCGTTAGCAGTTGACACCTACTTGTTGAACCTAGGAGTCTCTGGGGATTCGATCCTTGGCATCTTTGCTAAGGGAAAAACTTCCACAACACTGCATCTTTCACCTTCCACTTGGGGTAACCAACGAGGGGTTAGAGGCCCATCAAGGAGTATTTTCTGGCGCCGTTGCCGGGGACTCCACTCTTCAGGATAGGGGAGTTGCACGCTATCTTTTACCTTTGCTTTTTAGTCTTGGTAGTTTACCTTTCAGTTTTTGCTTTAGTATCTTTTATCGAAAATCACAAAAAATTATTTACCTTTCTGTTAGTAGTCCTATCTGTTTAGCTAAACATGTTAGGATTTGGTGCCTTGAGGGAATCAGAAGTTCTAGATTTCCATCAAAGGGATGGAGAAAATATGAAGAAGGCATGGGACAGAATTTCTGATGCACATAGGAGAATTATGCCTTGGATACCTATAAAAATTGTGCTTAGGAATTTTTACCAGGGTCTTTTTAAATGGTGTAAACACTCTCTTGACATTATAGCCGAGGGAGATTTCCTAGAGTGTGATGAAGCTAGAGCTCTTGAAATTATACATGGTCTATCTAGTTACTTTGTTTATGATCATAATCTTGATACTATCACAGATAGACTTGTGACTATTGAAAAGAGAATGAATGCTCTAGACTTAATAAAGGTAGAGAAACCCAAACCCAATAAGAGAGATATTTTGGAAATAGATAATGACTGGGAGCCTCTTGTTAGGATTAGCATCTCTAATCAAGACTTCCTTGCTTATTGTGATATTGGGTCTATGGTTTCTACTATGCCAAAAACTGTTCATGATTCTTTAAAATTTAACATGGATACACTACCATCTTATCATGAACACACTAATGGAGATATTTCTGAAATCCAGGGAAGAATAAAAGATGTGCCAGTTAAATTCCTTAAAGGGATTGCAATGGTTGATTTCTTCATCATGGAGCCAAACCAAGGAAATATAGTGCTTGGAAGGGACTTCCTCCGAGCGGTAAAAGGCTTCATCGATATAGGTAAGGGACAAATCCGCTTACGCGGGAAGGAAAAAGGTGTGTACCCCTTTCCTAGAAGGAACAAGAGTGAACTTGTTGAGGAACTATATGAATCAATTTATAACTCCGATTATCATGATGGTTATTGATTCCTCTATGCATTATGCCTAGCTTAAAGGCATAAAAGAAAGCGCTTTTGGGAGGCAGCCCACATGAATAAATTTTTATATTTTGCTTTTGTTGTGTCTTGATGTTGTTTACTACAGTAGCATCATCATTGTATCTTTGCTTTTCATATTTGTGCCAAGTATAGCCTCTGATTGCTAGAAAGTTCAAAAGTTGCGAGGTGATGTCCAGGAAATAGATTCTGTCCTTGGATAGAAAAATTCATATAAAATCACCATATCATCTTTTTGGTCTGAATTCTTTCGACAGCGTTCTCTATATAATTTTCTTTCGTGCGTCTGTTTTGAGTTTTTTGATTTGAGTTGCAGAAGTGCCCCGAACAAACCAATTACTACCTGTTGTTCTGTTTTTCACAGATTCTATCCTGTTTTGCCTTTCCTTCATTTTGCAAACCAAGAGCTTGCTTTTTCTTTGCAAAAACCTTTTGGCAATCTTGAGAAACAGTAGAAATTCAAGAATATCTTTATTTCCAGCAAGGTATAATTATTTTATTAAGGGTACTAACCTCGCTAATCAGATTATAATGAGTTATGTATGAAGGGAGTTTTCAAGTGTGCGAGGGAAGATGATAAAAAGATTCAGGAGTGTCAAGCGCTCAAGCTTGGGGATGCCCCCGTGCACCCCCAAGAAATATTCAAGGAGACTCAAGTGTCTAAGCTTGGGGATGCCCCCGTGCATCCTGTGGGGACCCCGACTTAGAAGTCGAGATCACCGAATGCACGTGTACAGTGATCCCAGAGATCAATGCTCACTGAACACACAGAAGCTGAAATAACAAGAGTCTTACATCCATACAAATAGTCTTACACGAATTAAGGCCATTATGGCCAAGTCTTACATAGATAGAGCCTCACGGGCTGAATGGGAAATAACACAAGTAGCGGAAGTCTTCGATAAACGGGTGGAACCCATGCCATCTGCCTCAACCCTACAGGCATTCTGACTGGGATAGCGTCCTAGTTCGCATGATCGTCTACAAAGAACTCTTCCTCAAAATCCTGCCCTTCCATGCCTGGCCAATTAAATAACCAGTGGCAAGCCAATGAGTACTTTGAATGTACTCGCAAGCAACCCATGATGTGGTTCAAGTAACAATGCAATTGAAATAATAATGAACAATCTAGCAGGAGGCTAGAACAATATGCTATCAGCAAGTTATGCATTAATAACTTCGTGTAACCTCGAGAACAGGTTACCGACATCAACATGAATATGATTCATCTCACTGAGTCAAGTCACCACCTTGACTCACACACATACGCATGGTTTCTCAAACATTGACGTAACCCAAGAGCGGTTACCGAACTGTCCATGACCGTGGACACGGCTATTCGAATAGTTTGACACTCTGCAGAGGTTGCGCACTTTACCCACAAGATCCGGGGAACTTCCGTGTCATCCACGACCCGCGGTACCTCAAGTACCCGGGGTAAGCACCCGGTCATTACCTTTCCTTAGACGACACTAACATAGAGTCCACTCGTTGGCACACGGCCCTCGGGTACAAACAATAGATCACGGGACTTGCCCTAATTTCAATGTTCACGCGTACCCGAAGGGACCAACGGTGTGTCCGGTGCCCTGTAAAAACAGTCATGGCCGTCTATCCAAGCACGACCCCGTCCCGGGAAAGACCTCAAGTCTTCCCGTCACTAGTAACGCGGGCACCATGCTAGTATCGACCTAAGTAATCAATAAAGCCCCGTCCCATAAGGGGTAGTGTGGTTGCACATGTATGGTTGGAATAACGGTCGCAACTTCAACCAATTCCGTTTGAAAAACACACACTTGCCTTGGCACACCACTTCGTCATCAAGTGGTCACCCAACTCATCATCATCATCTCCCTCGGGCCTAAATGGCACCCGACGGGGTTTTATGCAAGGACTTCAACCATGAGGGTTTATGTCACACATGCATCACTTTCCATAACTACTAACCATATGCAAGTCATCTAGCATGTAGCAATATCAAGATCATGTCATGCATTATATAAGCATCATGACCACCTATTGCATGTCATCTAGCATATAGCAAGATCAACAGTAAGGCATGCATCATGTGGTGGTTCATCTCGGTTACCATCGTAACCCTAATCATCATGCATCGGAAACAAACAGATTCCGAGAACAAACGTATCATGGTCAAAGGGCTGCTTGCCTGGATTGGCTTGGTCTTCAAAGTCTTCAAGTCCTTCTCCTTCTTCTTCCACAGCAACCTCGTCAAATACGGGATCTATACGTCGCATAATAATAATGGAAAAATAAGAATACAAATAAAACAGAAAAACCAAAGTGCTCAGAAAAATGTCAACTCATTTTTGTAAAATACTAGAGAGATTTCTAAGATGGGGAAAAATCTTAGTTGCAGTTTTGGAGTTACATAATAGGATATATTGATTTTTGAACAGGAGTTATACTGCTCAAATTTGAATTTAAATTTGAATAGTACAGGAAAGTTTCATGGATTTGAGTGAAAGTGGTACCATTAAATAGGTTGGAATATTGCAAGATTTTAGGAGTTGAAAATAATTAATTTGGATCAATATTCTTTTCTGTATAAATGTTTAAAACATTAACAGAAAAGAAAATAGAAAAAGGGTCCTGTGCACTGGGCCAGAAGAGGCCATAGTGCACGGCCCAGACGGCTCGGCCTGGCCGCACGGAGCCAGCGCGCGCGCACGTCAGGTTTCAAACCTGACGGGCGGGGCCCGTGGGTCAGCGGCACAGAGGAGGGAAGAGAGGTGGGGGGGATGACAGGCGGGGCCCGCCTGTCATCTCTAACCCCGTGGTCACGGCGGCGGCGAGCTCACCGGCGACGACTCCGGCCACGGCGACGGCAACGGAGGCCAGGGACGGACTCAGTGGCGTGTTGCGGTTGCAGTGGTGGTAGCGCGGCACGGCGGGGAGCCCTGGTTCGCCGGCGACGAGGTGCGACGGCGGAGGCTCGTCGGAGGGGAGTTGCTGCGGCCGTTTCTGTCTGCAAATGGAGGGGGAAAGAGAGGGGAAAGGTTCAGTGAAGTGCGGTGGTTCCAAAACGAGCGGAAGGAGAGGCAGGGGAGGCCTGTACCTCGAGATCGCCGGCGGCCCGACGCGGCGGAGCTCCGGTCGATCCCGAGCACTGGGGCGCTCCGGGGTCGAACTAGTGATGCAGGAGGGATCAGTGGAGTGGTGTGAGGCTGGTGGTGGTGTTGGGGGAGCTCGGGGAGGCCTATATATAGGGGCTCGACGAGGACCCGAGGTCCCGTGTGCCGGCGAGCTCATCGGCGAGGCTACAGCGCACGGGAGGCGACGGGGTTGAGTCTGGGGAGTTCCTGGACGAGTCCTACGCCCAGCTGAGGTAAGAGGAGGAGCGGGGGAGTGGCCGAAGCGGGCGGCCGGTGCGCGTGCGGCGACGCTCACTGGAGGGCGCAGGCGGAGGGGGGACAGCGCCGGGGAGGTTGCGGACGTCGAGGCGCCTCGACTGGCGCGAGGGGGAGGCTCGAGGTGGTCGGGGGAGGCTGATTGGCCCGAGCCAGCGTGCGGGAGCACTGTTCACGCGCTCCAGAGTGCGCGTGTGACCGGCATCGACGCGCTCTCGTTGGTTTGGTCCGTTCCAGCGTGCCCAACAGTGTCTGGGGGGTAGAGGGAGGAGTAAAGAATTGCCCTAAGGCCTTGGATCCTCTGGGGTGCAGAGAGAGAGAGGGGAGGGCTGGTAACAAGGTGAAAGATGGCTGTACAGCAAGGTAAAGCTGAGGTTTCACCCCTCAATCATGGAGCTAGGGTGCTGGGGGAGTTACTGGGGTTTGCTGGTAACCCAATGAGTGTGTGGTAAGAAGTTGAGGCCATGGAGAAAAGTAAAAGTGGTAAAAATGGGGGTTTTAGAATTTCTGTAGAAGGTGTTTGATCATGGTTTGATCAAGTAAATGAGGTCCAATTGACATGGCACTTGACAGGGTTGAAAGACATGAGAAAATACGGTGCTTCACCAAATTTGGGCCCATTTGAAGAAACTAGCCAATGTAACTTTGGTGAACCCTAGAAATCAACAGAAACAGTTTCATCTTGATTGAGTCAAGCTAATCATCTCCCCTTGATGCACCACTTGGTGTAGCTTCATCATTTGGGGTATTGATCATGCTCACAAAGTTTGAGGCTCCAGATAAAAAGTTGGTAATGTAAAGTTGTTCAAATTTGCATTTGAACAGAAAGGGTTTTGAGGTGATCTGATCAAGTTGCTCTATTCCAAATCTTGTGCCTTTTGGTCTAGGTGCCTTATTAGGCCATTCTAGCATGTGCACCAAGTTTGAGAGCATTTGGACAAGTTTGGCAATGTAGAGTTGCTCAAACTTCAAATATGGACAGAATGGTTAAGAAGGGGTTTGAGGGGGTTTTCTTGCTTCCCAAGGCATGGGACTTGGCAAGATCATCAAATATGTCATATATGACATGATAGAATTTCCCTGGAATTTTTGGAGAAAAATTCCTTTGTAAATATTCCAAAAGCTTGAAATATCCAGAAAGGGTTTTAGAGGGTTTGGCCCATTATTTTGAACATGACCAAGTGTTGAAACTCTTATATATGGTCAATATATGTCCTATGAGTCTCTCTGAATTTTGGCAAATATTTTTGAAACAGTTAAATAATTTTCCCCTATTAAAGACCATTTCTGGCCTTAAGAAAAAGCTTTTAAATAAAATAGGAAAAAATAACTTTTAAAATCATATCTTTGTGGTTTCTGGGAGTCCTATAACTACTAGGTCTCAAATAAACCTTTTGAAGTAATTTTCACACCCTAAATCAAGTACTTGCAGTGCAATACTCAATTCAGGGGTTTTGGGAAAACTAATTTTATAAAATACTTTTTGGCCAAATTAATTTTGTAAGAAAATACCATACTTCTATATAACACTTGGCATGATCATTGGGCAGAAGTTTGGGTAAGGAGATGAAATCTACAAGAGATCATAGTTGACTTTAATGAGCACATGAAAAAGCAAATGAAGAGAACTCAACTCCAAATAAAAGTCAAATGATGCTAAAAAAATTTTGCTGGTCCAAATTTTCATGCTTCAAAGTTACAAACAACATGTTTACAAAATGCAAGGTGTGACACATCCCCTTCTCCATCAACATTATCATTTCGTCTTTCGTTTCGCTATATTTTTATCACTTCATGTGTTATGTACTATGCTTGGAGCGTCTTGCTTTTAGTTTTTCATAACGAGTCGGAACTCAGCTTTCTTTATGTGGGAGAGAAACACGCTCCACTTCTACCTAGAACATAACATAGAATTTTCATGTCTATCTTTGTTGTGTGTGTTCTTTGTCTTTTAATAGCTACTATCATGCTCTGCTCTTAGTATTCATGCTTATCTTTTCAAAGAGCTTTTGTTTAGTTGGTTGCTTGAACTCTCTTTGATTATCATGCTTATCTTATTAAGAGAGTTTGCTTCCGTTGCATTGGTTAATATGTCTATGATAAAGATGCTACGTGCATAATGGCGCTTAGTAGTTCAGGTTTTCTTATGGTTAGTCTCAAATAGCTGGGGGATTCCCAATGTGTTATTGGAATACCAACTTGATTTGTTTGCCGATGATGTGGTATGGTTTAGTAATATCTTCCTTCGAGAATTTATTTTGATTGACTTGGCGTATGCTCACGCATATTTAAGACTGTAGAGAAAGTCTGTCAAGCCTTGATGATCTTTTATTTCTGAGTAGCGATATAACTTCCATGCCTGATTCAATATTGCTTTGTCGCTCTGCATGATTATGACCGTCATTGCTCTCTTAGTTGGTCGCTCCCAGTCTTTTGCTAACCTCCACCTGTACTAAGCAGACTAACCTTGCAATACATAGCTCATGGGAAAGTAGCTTAAAAACTATTGTGGTAAAGAATATGTTGCCTATGTATCTTATTTCTTATAAGTTGCTTGCTGAGCGGTAACCATGTTTCTGGGGACGCCATCAACTGTCACACTTTTGTTGAATATCATGTGAGTTGCTATGCATGTTCGTCTTGTCTGAAGTAAGGGTGATTTGCCATGGGTTGAATGAGTATGCATATTGTTAGAGAAGAACATTGGGCCGCCAACCAAAGCCATGTATCATGGTGGAAGTTTTAGCTTGGACATTAATCCTCAATCTCTTATGAGAACATGCTTATGCATTAAAGAGGAGTCCATCATCTATTTTCTATGTTGTCCCGGTATGGATGTCCTCAAGTTGAGATCTATCAAAAACGAGAAATCAAATGCGATTTATCTCCTTGGACCTTTGTACAGGTGGCATAGAGGTACCCCTTTGTGACACTTGGTTAAAACATATGTAATGCAATGATAACCCATGGAAATCCGAGCTAATTAGGACAAGGTGCGAGCACTATTGGTATTCGATGCATGAGGCTTGCAACTTATAGGATGTCTTATGCATGACACATATGAAGTACTACTACCGTTGACAAAATTGCTTCTATGTTTTTAAAAATAAAAAGCTCTAGCACATAACCATTCTTTTACTTTTATGTTGAGTCTCCACCTTCTTTTAAAAGCACCAACTACTGAGAGCATGATTGTCATTCTGAGTGTAATGTGCATTGTCCCAAAGTAGCATTGTCTTTTGCATGATTGTGGTATCGTTTATTTTGAAATCATTGTATCTAGTCATGACTTAAACCTTGAAGGTGCCCCTGCATTTATGTTTTGCTTCACTAAAGGGGGCAAGCTAGATATCACTTTATCATATTTGCACATCATGTTCATTGCAAATCTTTTTGATGCTTCAATGTCATGTTGTAAAACTTTCAGTCATTTGTGATTTTCTCATGAGGCAACTTAATTATTATAGAATCATTGTCTCAGTAAGCTTTTGTCATATGACTATGAATAAGTCCTATATGGTTAATAGCATGTCACCACAGAAATTATTCTTGTTATCATTTACCTACTCGAGGACGACATGAATTAAGCTTGGGGATGTTGATACGTCCAAAACGTATCTATAATTTCTGTTTGCTCCATGCCACTTTTGGGTGATATTGCTATGATATTCATACACTTCCATACACTTTTGATCATATTTGGACTAACCTACTAATCCAGTGCACCCCGGTGCCAGTTTCTGTTTTTGGCTGTTTTTGTATTTCAGGTTTTCATGTTACGAGAACTGCCAGGAAAAATCCAGAAAAATCATATAAAAAGTCAGCGTTCCAGAACCTACCTTGCGCCCGAAGGACAGCCGGGGGGGCCACCAGGGCTCCAGGCGCCCTGGCGGCGCCCCCCCCCCCTGGGCCGCGCCGGGGGGCGCCTGGGCCCCCCGAGCCCCGTCTGGTGCCCCCCTTCGGCATATATTTAGAGCGTCCTTCGAAACCCTCGGGACGGGAACTCTTTTTCGCGATCTCATCTCTGTTCCGCCGCCGCCGCCGCTTCCAAGATCGGGAGAACCAGGAGAACTCTTTCCGGCACCCTGCCGGAGGGGAGGATCACCATCGGGAGCCTCTCCACCACCATGGACGCCTCCCGGATGAGTTGTGAGTAGTCTCCCTTGGACCATGAGTCCATGACCAGTAGCTATGTGATGTTCTCCTCCCGTTCTTGTGCTTCACTAATTAGTCCTCGTGAGCTGCCCTACATGATCGAGGCACATATGTAATCCTTATGTTGTTGCTATGTTGAGTTTGCTGGGATCCGATGGATTATGAGATTATGTTCAGATTGATCTTGAGTAATATATTTGATCTACCTCTTTTATATTTATGTTCATAAGTAATTCTTGCATGTTCTTCGTTGTTATTTATTGCTTTGGCCAAGTAATACGTAGTGACTCCAAGAGGGAACGTTATGCTCGATTGTGGGTTCATGCCCCTCGATGACTAGCTTGAGTGACAGAAACATGAGTCTAGGGGATGTGTTGTTGCCACAAGGGGGAAAACAACGGTGCTTGTGCCCGCGGGTGCAAGGATTGTTTACTTTACGCAAAGTTCTTTTAATGCAGTTGTCTGTTGCTTTGAGTTTACACTATGGGTGGGACTCGCAACTTAATACCAGCGAGATGTTCTCGATAGATATCTCAAGGTGGATGATTAGTAGTAGATATTGATGGATTTCGGTCTACTTACTTTGGCGTACCGCCCATGCTTTGAACCTCAACCTTTCTTGCAATGTAATCAGCATTGGTTTGCGTTCGTGGTCCTGTCAATTGCCCAGCTGTAATTCGTTTACCTCACATAGCTGTTTTATCGTCTTTTGGGAGAGAGACATCACTAGTGAACATCATGAGACTCCGGTCCATATTACCATCATTGATCACATCCGCTATTTACTTTTCGCTATTATTTACTATTGCAAACATTATCTATCACTACTATCATTTGCGTTTAATCCTTTGTGAACTACAAGGCCGGAGGGATTGACAACCTCTCTGTACTCGTTGGGAGCAAAGTTATTTGTATCTGTGTGCAGGTCCACGGTGATTGCTAATCCGCGCCGTTAGCAGTTGACACCTACTTGTTGAACCTAGGAGTCTCTGGGGATTCGATCCTTGGCATCTTTGCTAAGGGAAAAACTTCCACAACACTGCATCTTTCACCTTCCACTTGGGGTAACCAACGAGGGGTTAGAGGCCGGCCCTGACAAGGATCTTGCCAGGGCTGTTGAAACTAGTTCCCGGCAAGGATCTTGCCGGGGGAAGCCACTTCATCCCTTTGCTCTTTGTGGTCTTGTTCTTGGTGTTGCTCCAGTTCCATCGAGCTTCGGTCTTACCTTGGCTCACCTCCCCTGCTGTGCTTGGTGTGGTGGTGCCCATGGCTCAGACTACCCGTGCACAGTCATAGGGGTACAAAAAGTGTACCCCTCTTTTTGTACACCGACAGGAACTATATGAGTGACGTGTTAAATTTTGGAAATATTCCAGGTTCGTTTGGCATTTTTTATACATTAATTGAGTTTCTGGTCATTTAATGTGCATAATTCAAATTTGAACTACAAGCACATGCTCCCGTGCACCAAAGTTGACTAAAAATCACATGTGTGTCCACGGGTGAATTTCTAGGTCCTATGCAAGAAAATGGGAATGAAATTCAAACATCTGGGCATCGTGGTTCGGCCGAGAACATTGAGAAGCTTGGTTTTAAAATTCTTGTAAATCCAAAACACGCCTGAAAATCATGAAACTTGGCATGGTGTCATGTCATGGTACTACCATGCTGTGGTAAAAAATGCAGAGTAGGAACAAGTTTTGGTATAAGTTTCTTGCAAACCGGAGCTTCTCTCAAGAATGCTCGTGGTTTAGAGCGGTAACGTGTCACATTTGTGTGCATAATTCAAATTTTAAATACAAGCACATGCTCCAGTGCACCAAAGCTGGTTGAAAAATCACATGTGTGTCCTCGGTTAAATTTCTAGGTCCCATGCCAGAAATGGGAATGAAATTCAAACATCTCGCATCATGACTCTGCTGGAAACATTGAGAAACTTGGTTTGTAATTCCTATAAATCTAAAACACGCATGAAAATCATGAAACTTGGCTTGGTGCCATGACATGGCACCAACATGTTGTGGTAATTTTGCTGCCGATTTGCGAAGGCGCACACATTAACAATCAACAAAGTCATTTTGGAACAAGTGTTGTCACGTTACAATCGGAAACACAAGTATTATTGAAACCGTGGGCGTTCTATTAACCATTTACGTGTCGCCACGCGTCCCCTTTTTTATTATCTAGGAGGCGCCATGCAGGGTAGCTATTTGAGTACGGGAGGCGTGCGATCAGACCCCTACACGTGCTTATCGGGAGGAGAGCCCTTTGACCTCCATATACCATCCACCTCTCTCCCAAGGTCTCCATTAATGGCGCCCGAGCCTCTGTTTAATGGTGTGGCAATGTCTCACTCGACTGAGATTTAAGAGAGAGAAAAGAAAATCTGAAAAGAAAATTTTGCACGGATCTTGATGTAAGATCCGACGGACCTATATAGCATCAACTGCGACTTATAGCAAGATTGATGAATATATATAAGGACGACGAGAGTGGATAATAATTGTCTTACATAATTAGGAAGATAATTAGAAAAGCCACATGCGGCTACGCCCGAAATACACAAGGGCAAAATAAGAAGGAAGACGCATACAACGATCTGGCTCGCTAATCTCTACTTTCTTTATGCGCTGCAGGTGGCGGAGACTAGTTCTCGTGGTGGGCGATGATCTCTTTCATCAGTTTCATGTCCTTAAAACGCTGCTTGGAAGCATCCATGGATTCCTCCACCATCTTGTTGTGCTCGATGCGGAGCATGGCATTCTAGTCCATAAGTTTCTTGATGATGACGCCCGTCCTCTGCAACACGACAGCGGTCTCCTCCTCCTGCTTCACCCTTACGGCGATCTTCGCCCTCAGCAGGTCGCGCTCGCCCCAGAGCTTCGCATTGCCCTCCCCCAGTTCTCGGATGACGCCGGTAGCCTCGTCCTGCATCCTCGCAGAGCCAGAGATCTGATCCATCTGGCTATGGACTATCGCATGGATGCGCCTGTAAGAGTCCTCGCGTGCCCGCGAGAAATTTTCCCAGGCCGCCACGGTGCGGCGGGACGTCCCTGGTGCTTTGGCGGCACGACGGGACATCTCTGTTGCTTCCGCGGCGTGGCCGAACCAGTCTGCTACATCGACGGCGTGGCGGGACCTCCGTGCTGCTTCGACGGCGCGGCGGCACCTCTGTGCTGCTACTGCTGCGCGGCTGGACATGTCGGCTGCTTTCGCGGCGTGGTGGGACATCTCTCGTGCTTCCTCTTCCATGCTCACCTCTCCCTGGTGGAAATCTCTCGACCCAGAACTCACGTTGGCTATGGCTTGATTGACTTGATTGTTTTTTGTGGATGAGGAGTTGAGGAGGAATGTGCAGTCATCTTATAACCGAGTACTACTAATATGCTCCTAAGTGGGAAACCATTTAGGTTGTGATCAGTGTGAACAGGTTTGCAATTAAATATAGCATGGTAGTAGTAGTAATTTGGAATCTAACGAGACGTGCTCAAAATTTATTAAAAGGCTAGAGGGCGGGGCAGTCTAGCTTGGTCCTTTTCATGAGAGGCGATGGCCTTTGTGATTTGATGGCTCATTACTGCTGGAAGGCGGGGCCTTGTGATTTGACTGCTCGTATAAATGTGCCAACGACCTGAGGAGGAGCAAAAAACCATGCGGTATACTCAAGTTTTCCACTGGAGTACGACGGAGGAGCACGAAACACGGCAGCCCAGTGCCATATCCTCTACTCTCTACTCTTATTATATATTACTAGCAAGAGGCATTGTTCTATTGGCGATAAAGAATGATCTAATTTGCTAGTCATCTCATTTTTAGCATTGTTCTATTCATGCCTCGCAGAGAAGGTGACACGTGCGGCGAAACACTCGAAGGAAAATAAGAAACACAAGAGCAAAAGAAGAAAGAGGATTATCACCCCCAAAAAAAGAAGGGAGATGCACACACAAGTCTAGGGCGCTGCTCTCACTACATGAAGGTTGCTAGCCGCAGAGTCGTAACTGCTTCTTCATCGCCTCCACGACTCCATCTCATTGCGCGTCTCCTCCGCCATCTTCATCATTGTGTCCATGACGTAGGATTTCTCGACGCGAGCCTTCATCATTTGTTCCACGGCCGCATTACGTACCTTGACAGCAGCCGGGTGCTCGATGCGGAGCTTCGCCAACTCCTCATTCTATTCCATGACGAGGGCTTGCAACATCTTCATCAAGGAACTACTATTCTCATGCAGCTTCTTCCAGCCGGCGTTCTCCTCCTTCAGCAGGTAGAGCTTGTGGCAGAGCTTCGCCTTGTCCTCCTAAAGTTGCAGGATTTCGCCGGTCGCCTTCTTCTCCGAGGCAATGCTCTTCTTCAGCAGCATCACCAAGCCGGCGGTCAACTCCCCCTGCTCATTGAGCTGAGCAGGCATGTCGTCGAGGCTCTCCTTCAGCAGTTCCACCAAGTCGTGGATGAACTCCTTCTGCTTATTGAGGTGCTTATTGAGATGATCAGGCATGCCGTCGAGGGATAACGACTCCAGCGCCGCCAGCTCGGCATGTTCGCCTCCGCGTCTAGGGCGCTCCTGGGAGCCATCGCCTGCCCGTGAGAGATCTTTTGAGGTCTCTGCGTGGCGGCGAGCCCTCTTTTTTTCCGCGGCCATGGTTACCGCTCCCTTGTTACGAGTAGTTCTCGACCGAGAGCTCTGCACACCGTCCATGGCAAGGACGGACGAAGAAGGAGGACTTATGAGGAGGAAGGTAGAGTAATTTTCGGTTAGGTAGTTCCTCTTTTTATAACCTAAGTACTAGCACTAGTACTAAAACCTGCATGGAACACGTTCAGGTTTGGTACGTACTGGTAGGTGTGAGCAGGCTTGCAGTTAATTGTAGCACTAGTACTTTCGAATGTGATGGGAACAAGGTAAAGATTAATTGATGGTTTTTGGTTTCGAGGCCCGAAACGGCTCCCGATGAATTTAGTGGAACATAAATTTCAAGTAGACTCCACTGCTCAGATGCGTAAATATTATGTTACTGTCAAAAATTGGCACAAAATACGAAGGAGACCATTGGAAGTACTACTAGCAACCCATGATTTAACTACTCGCATGCGTGCAGTGAAGTAGTAATGTCTTTCTTCCGCCCTCACGTCCACTCAATTTGCATGCGCTGTATTAATTGACCATCAATGAAGTGAAGTACTTTACACGCGTCAAATTATCACATGCGGTGGATCTTGGTACAAAATTGCGTCTGCTCGTGTACCCGCGTGTGCGTGCGAGGAAATTACTGCGTGCATGGCGTGCGTGCACATCTTCGCTTCTTGCATGTACCGCCAGTGCGGCACAGGGAGGACGAGTACATTCTTCTGGAACCAGCAGCACGTCGCTGTGATCAATCCACACAAGGATGTCACGACAACGCCTCCACATGAGCAATGTGGCTTCATGAACTGTAAGAGAGACACTGTGTAGCGTGTCATTGTGCTTTGCACATACTCGAAGTACTAGTAAGGTACACGTGCATTGCACGCGTCGGATTTTGCAACTAAATTAGGAATAAATACCACACAGTAGCATGTAAGCTCTGAGTCATATATGCCTGATGTAGACCTTCGTTTAATTCTTATAGTTCATATCATTCAAAATCAATTAGTTTTTATAAAAAAACTAGGGCCTCTTTGATTCGTAGGATTTCCAAAACGCGGGAATAGGAAGAACATGGGATTAGAGTGGAATGTCGTCTTGAATCCTACAGGATGGTACAAGTGTTTGATTGTGCATAGAAAAAATGCAGAATTCTTTCAAAGAGGTTTGAGTGGATGGGATGTTTCCTATGAAATCTGGTGCAAATGAATCATATGGAAAAATTCCTATGGTTTACAATCCTACGGATCAAACAACCAAGATAGGAAAAATTCCTAAGGATTAGAATCCTCCAAAATTCCTTCGAGAATCCTTTGAATCAAAGAAGTGCTTAATCTATTTTATGATTCATGGAATTGTGCATTGTAAAGCATAAAGTAAAAACAAATAATGGCAGTTCAACTAGAAAAAAAGTTTGGGCAGTTATGATACGGAAGATTCTAGAACAAAGGAGAACCACTGTTGTTTTGAGATTTGTGCATTATGCTTAAGTTCAACCATGGAGTCTGCTAGATTGTACATGTGGAAAAAATCGGTGGGGGGCTAGAAGATGGTGAGAGGGGCTGAGTGGAGGGAGACTATGAAGGAGTGCACAACTAAGAGATCGATACTTAGAGAGAGGGGGCGAGAACATGCGTTGTTGCGCGCAGTGGCGGAGCCATGAAAAATGTCCCATGAGCTAGGGGGCCAAGCATTGCTAATCCTTTACGAGGAGGGCCAATTCATCAACTTAAACCATTTTTACCAGCAATTGTCTAATGATCACAATCATATTAGCCTCGATATATAGTGATGTTAGGGGGGGGGCAGTTGTAATGCCCCGAATGTAATACTTTCCCTTTTGGGCAATATATATATCTCTGGCTTCGTCAATTCAATTCCGGGTTCTTCGTTTTTCGGGTTTTCGTCGTGTTGTGTGTGTGCATTCATCCATATCATGTTGTCATGTGCATCGCATTGCTTTTGTGTTGTCGTTTGCATCCGGTCCCATTCGTTTTTTCCGTTGTCCGTTTCGAGTTCCGGAGCTCTCTCACGTGTCCTGGCATCCCCGAGGCCTACTTTGGTGTTTGGCCGTGTAACGTTTCTGGTTTAGCGTGAGACTTTTCGTGCGATGTTGTTTTGGTGTGTGTAACCCGCCTGTCAAATCTCGTCGCGTTTGGAGTTCGTTTGATGCCCCAACAGTTATTCTCGTGGGCTGAAAGTACCTCCACTTTGAGGCCCAAGACACCCCTCCAACAGCCCACCAAACCAACCCAAACCCCTCCCTTCATCTAGGCCATCCAATTCTGATCGCGTGGCCGAAAACCACACCTCATTTGGACAACCCTAGCTCCTTGTGCCTATATATTTGTCCATCTTCCCCAATTTTTGCCCTAAAACAAAAAACAAAACCCTAGACCATCATCCCCTTCCTCCAGCCATCTTCCTCCACTCCGGCCGGAGCTCCCCGGAGGAGCTCGCCGGAGCCGCGCCACCCTTCGCCGCCGCCCTCTCCACCTCGCCTCTGGCCAGATCCGGCGAGGAGCCGCCGGATCCAGCCGGCCCCCGACCTCACCGGTCCTTCCCTCACAGCAGGCCGCAAGGGGCGCTCCTCCTCTCGTCGCCCTCCGACCTCGAGCCGCCGCCGTCCTCTGGTGCTCGAGGCACCCGTGCCCAGATCCCTCGAGCAGATCGGCCTCGCCCCAAGACCCAACGGGCCGAGTCCCGCAGGCCCTCTCCCTTCGCGCGACAACCCCGCGGCCTCGAGCCTCCAGCGCCGTCGGGATCGACGGAGGCTCCGATCCAGATCGCCGGCTCCTGGGCCCGAGCCCCTTCGCCTGGGCCGGCCTCCTTCGCCCACAAGGCCGAGCCGCCAGCCGGGCCTCCCCAGCCTCCCTTCGCCAGGTGGGCCGCGCAGCCCAGTCGCGGGGGCCCAGTCCGCCGCCGGCCGGCCCGCCTCTCTGCGGGTCTAGTCCGCTCCGGTCAGCCAGGTCAACCGGGCCGGATCCGCCCGTTGACCGACCCGATCCGCCTCCGCGCCGCCGTTGACCCCGCTTTGACCAGATCTGCCTGAGAAGGTTGCCTCCGATTTCCACTAAGTCCCCAGGATTTTGTTGTCTGATGCTAGTTTGTTTTAGTGATAACTTTTTGTGTGATGGTCCGATTTGAGTGAATGATATGTCAAAATGTTCGTGGAGACTTGTACTACATTTTGTTCCATTATGCCATGCATGGTTGAGTTCATCTAGATGCTTAAATATCTGTGGGAAGAGTGCTACTTGTTATAAACTGTTGTTTGTAGTTGTTTTCATGCCATCTTTGTAATGTGATAACTTGGTGCATGTTTATCCAAATGAAGCAAATGAGATGTCCACATGTTCGTCATGTCATGCTCTACATGATGGTTGCATTAGCTTGCATGATAGATTTCAGCTTGCCATGTTTAACTCCGTTGCAAAGTGCTATGTGGCTGTTATGTCGTTAAACTTGTTACGAGATGCCTCGTAGAGGAGCTCGTTGCTATTGATGTGTTTGCCCCCATGATGCATGCTTATAGGTTTTGGATTCACCATCATGTGTACTTTGCTGTGGTGCTTACCACTTGCCATGTTTAGCTTTGAGGTGACTTAAACCTGCTCTCGAAGATGCCATGATGAAACTGTTGTTTTAACACTTAGTGAAATTTCACTAAGTCTGGAATCTGTAATTTCCAGATGCCATGTTTGCTTGTTGTTCTAGGAAAATCCATGATAGTTTTGGAGTGACTCTTGATGATTCCTTGTTGTATAAGTTGTTGGCTATCCATTCATGCTCTCACATGCTTATTTGAGTGGCTGTAGCATATTTAACTCTTGCTCCCAAGTTGCAACAAATTACTGCTGTCAGGTTTTTGTTGTCAAGTTCAATATGTCATAGCTTGTTGCTATTGATCCATGGCTCCTTTGGGGATGCTCCAATGGATTTGTTTGCGGTAGAGTATGTCTAGTTTATGTCCATGCTCATTGCCATGATGTTTGAGTGTTGTAGGCCATTTATCTATTGCTCCGAAGTTGCTATGTGGCTGTTATTTTCAGCTTGTGCATGTTTATTGTTTCGGGTGTAACTTTTAGCCCGTTGCTCCGTTTTGAGCAAGTTCTATATGTAACTTGTGTGTTTTTGCATGTAGATTCATAATATCCTATTGTTATCATGTTTTGAAGCATTTTGCTTAATGCATATTTTTGTGTTGTAACACTGTGCTTCCTAAGTAGACTTTCTGTGCTTCCATAGTGCATCTGTTTTGCTTCCATAGTGCATCAGCCATGCATCCAGTAATTTTTTCTGCGCATTGCATCTTGTTTGATTCGTTGCCTTGTGTTCTTGTGTTTGAGTAGAGTCGGAAGCTGAGACCGAGTACGAGTACGAGCACGAGGTTACTACCGAGGTTGAGAACGAGGACCCCTCTTACGATCCCATCGACAACTCTTCAGGCAAGATGACCGAACCCGGATACCATTACTATCTTTGCCTATTGCTAGAAGTATCGCTCTATAGTATTTGCCTCGATGCCCACGTTTTCCTGTCAGCCTCCTATTGTAACAATGATCCTGTCTAACCACCCTACCTATGCAAACCATTGATTGGGTATACGTAGGCTTCGCTCAGCCCCTCTTATAGCATTGTTAGCTGCAGGTGAAGATTGAAGATTCTTGCTTCTTGTTGAAGCTTGTTGGGATATCACACTATATTAATTATTAAATGAAATCATATATATATATTGGTAATGGGTGGAAGGCTAAGCCTTTTGCTTGGTGATTATTTCCACTCATGCCGCTAGGAACCGTATAAACCGGTGTTATGTTCCTTGATTATTTGTTCCTCACACGGTTGGGGTTATGGGACCCCCTCGATAAACCGCTAAGTGCTAAGTCTTTTCCAGCAAGTCCCAACATTGGTACTATTCGCCTAATAACTAAAAACTTGCATAAGGACTAGCTATCCCTTTTATTTTAATCAACAACCCCGGGCCAGTGCTCCACATGAGTGTTGGTCCGAACTGGGGGTCCTGCGGGGCCGCCTTGGGGAAACCTGAGGTATCTGGCATACACCTGTAGCATCACCCATCCGGTCGTGCCCTGAGACTAGATACGCGCGACTATTGTCACGGTGTCGACACGCCGGGAGGATTTGCTGGATTAGCCTTACCTTAGTCGGAGTATCTTGAGCACGGGATTCCGAGGATACTCGGGCCTTCCCAGCTTGGAGTTGCGACTCCGCGGATCGTGGGCTTGTCATGGGCCAAGTTGGAACACCCCTGCAGGGTTATGAACTTTCGAAAGCCGTGCCCGCGGTTATGTGGCAGATGGGAGCTTGTTAATATCCGGTTGTAGAAAACTTGACACCTTGTTCCAATACACTACCAGCGTGTGTACCGTGACGGTCATTTTCCGAAAGGGATTCGGGAAGTGAACACGGTGGGGTTATGTTTGACTTGCTTTAGTTAGGATCACTTCGTGATCATCTCTCGACCGAGGCACCTTCTATTCTCGCTCTCTTTTACGTAAGCTAGGCTAGTGCTGCTGCAGACTCTTGTTCTTTCTTCAGCCTTGTTCCACACCCAAGGCTTGAATAGTCGTGTTACCCGGGAACGGGATTGCTGAGTCCTTTGTGGCTCATAGTTACTTCAACACCCCAGATGCAGGTACGATGGTAAGCTACACAGGCGATGGCACTGAGCTAGACTGGGAGTACGACGAGGAGCGTAGCCGTTACTATGTGAACTATCCGGTTGATCAGTAGAGCTTCTACTAGGAATTCGATCTAGACCTATGGTTTAATGTTATGTTTGGTATCTTGTCATTTGTATCTTTACCCTTAGATGGGCTGTAATGTTTATCTGAATGATGTTTGAACATGTAATGTATTTGTGTGACGTGGCGAGTGTAAGCCAACTATCTTTTCAGTTTTCCATCCCTATTTTTACATGAGATGTGCAAAGGTACCAAACTTGCGATCATTCCAGAATGGGCTTATATCTTTAAGTCGTGCCTCGACACGTAGGAGATATAGTCCCATCCTGGGCATTACAAGTTGGTATTCAGAGCCTTCTCCGACCTAGAAGCCCCCACTGTTTGATCGAATCGTTGACGGTCGAGTCTAGGCACACACTGAAAATATTTTGAGTCCTATATTTATATTGGAGAGTAGGATTTCTTTGCTCCTCATCTCTTTTCATTCTGGTGAGGACTCCTGACGACTACCTTTGCCTCTTCTACTTTCAAAAATTGCACCAATTTTTTTTAGGAATCTCATGAGTATTGTTGGATTGTTTCGATGTCTTTGTGACGAGAATATTGTTCTCGATGCCTCCTGACATTAGGGGTTGTGGCAGTGTCCCGGGGAGTTGAGCTTCGGGGTATTGTCGTCACAAGCATATCGCGACAGTACTAGAATACTTAAGACGGCCGACATCGAAAACTCTCCTATACGGTTAGTGGCAAGATAACCCCGACATCACCCAGTACTGGGGAGGTAGTTCGGGAGTATTGCCATAGCTTTGTATAGTGGATGCTTTTCGAAGGTCCGAGGTAGACGGTTTCCGAGAAAGACTGGTTATGTGTTGAAGGATGGATACAGCTGGATGTAGGATTAGAGTTGTGTGCGCGGTGCTTCCCCTGTATCCCCAACACCTGATTGCATAACTGGAAACTTTCGGAAATTAATAGGTGGGTTTATCCAGTAGATCGTAGGCATTCTTCCAACGAATGCAGGTTAGCGAGTTCGGGGTTCTACATTGAGTGAAGTGGTTTTATGGCCGATGTTCCGATCGGGAGTTGCATCTTAAAGGGTCCTTGGCTATGCTAATCCGGGGATTGCAAAACCCTTTCGTAACGCGTTCCATAATCATACAGCACAAAGATGTCGAACGAAGCTCCTATCTTGTGTTTGTTCCATCTGTACCTTGTGTTTTTCTTATTTACCTTTTGTCTCCCAGTGGCTTCTCGTGAAGATTGTTGTTATCATTAACTGAGAATTTCATTCGTTCCTCTTGTTCGAATGATTCTTGTGAAGACTATATTGCATTTCTATCCGTTGTTTCAGCTTATACCTTCTTTCAATCAAATTGCTGATTGGTGGTCATCTCTTTCAGGATGGCTCCGAAACGGATTCCCAACGCTAACCCAGAGGGTGAAGAGGTTCCAGATCGTCCTCCTTCCCCTCCTCCTCCGTCTGAGGCTTGGAGAGCGATTATGCAAACTACAAATCAGAACACCCAGATGTTGATGCAGATGATGCAGCAGATGCAAGCAAATCAAGCAAATCAGGGTGCTCCAGGGAACCAAGGCAATTTCTTCAACCAACAGCACCATGCTACGCTCAACCAGTTCTTGGCCAATCAACCAAAGGCTTTTAATTACTGTGTCGACCCTCTCGATGCTGAAGATTGGATTACCGATATCAAGAAGCATTTTGAGTGCAGCAACGTAAGGCCTGAGGACTATGTGAAATTTGCAACCTTCCAACTCAAAGACCAAGCAGCTGACTGGTGGCAGCAGTACAAAGACTCTAGAGAAGGGCGTGTGATCTCTTGGGATGATTTCTGCAAGGACTTTCGCTCTCACCACATTCCAACAAGTGTCATCGAGGGTATGCGTGAGCAATTCCGCAACCTGAAGCAAGGCTCTATGACTGTCTACCAGTATAATGTCAAGTTCCAGAATCTTGCCCGCTATGCTAAGCAAGACATCCCAGATGCCAAGAGCAAGATCTATCAGTTCCGCGGAGGTCTGAAGGATGAACTTCAACTTGCTCTCACCTTGTTCGAGCCCGATGAGTTTGACAAATTCTATAACATGGCGCTCAAGCAAGAGGCAGCCCAGCTCAAGATGGAGGCTTCTAAAAAGAGGATTCGAGATGCCGTTCACTCCTCCTCATCTTCTCAAGTGGTCGCGAAGCAACAGAAATTTTGGCTTCCACCTCCTCCTGTGATCCGAGCTCCCTACAACAACAAGAAGAACTCTAGTGGCCGTGGTTTCGCCCACCCACCCAACCCAAGCAACCAGTCGAAGCATCAGTCTCAAGGTTCCAAGTCAAGTGGTTCTCATTTCCGTCCTCTCTCAGAAGTGGTCTGCAACAAGTGTGGCAAGAAGGGTCACTATGCCAACAAGTGCCCCAACCCGAAGCGCCTTCCACCTCCTCCACCTGTCAGTTCGGCTATTGTCAAGCATGATCCGAAAGTTGCAAGAGTGAATCTGATGAATGCAGTGCAAGCGGAGAATTCTTCTGATGTCATTTTGGGTAACCTTCCAGTTAACTCTATCCCTGCAAAAGTGTTATTTGATTCGGGTGCTTCATGTTCTTTCATGTCTCAACCATTTGCATCCAAGCACAATGTTGACATTAAAAGTCTGCCAAGGGAGTTATCAGTTATTTCTCCGGGGAGACGAATGCATTCCAGTATATATGCTCCAGATGTTTCTATTCGCATGGGTGATTATCGATTTCTGGCCTCTCCGGTGGTTCTTGGCAATTCTGACATCGACCTTATCCTTGGAATGGACTGGCTTTCTCAGCATGATGCTCAAATTGACTGTGCACAGAAGGAAGTCAAGATTACTCATTCCGATCATGATGTGATTATCTTCGCCTCCAGGGATAACACTATCAGGCTTTTCTCTCTCAATGACAAGGGCGAAATGAATGCCATCTCTCAAATTCCGGTGGTTAACGAATACCAAGACGTTTTTCCTGAAGAACTTCCAGGCATGCCTCCACACCGTCAAGTGGAATTCGTCATTGAACTCGAGCCTGGTACTGAGCCAGCATGCCGGCGTCCGTACAAGCTCTCTCCTAAAGAGTTGAAGGAGTTGAAGAAACAGCTTGATGAACAGGAGCGTACGGGTCTGATCAGGCCTAGTACGTCTCCTTGGGGCTGTGGTGTCTTATTTGTCAAGAAGAAGGATGGCACGGAGCACCTTTGCGTCGATTACCGGCCATTGAACAAGAAGACAATAAAGAACAAGTATCCGCTCCCCGACATCAACGAAATGTTCGAGCAGCTCAAAGGAGCTAAAGTGTTCTCTAAGCTCGATCTCAGAATGGGCTATCACCAGATTCGCATTCGAGAAGAAGATATCCCCAAGACTGCCTTCGGAACGAGCTACGGCTCCTATGAGTATACAGTCATGTCCTTTGGTCTCGCCAATGCTCCACCTACCTTCTTGAGAATGATGCACTACATTTTCAACCCCTACACCGGCGAGTTTGTGCTTGTGTATCTGAATGACATTTTGGTATTTTCCAAGAATGAAGAAGATCACGAAAAGCACCTCCGTATGGTTCTCGACAGACTCTGTGAACATAAGTTCTATGCCAAGTTCTCCAAGTGCGAATTTTGGCTCGATAAGGTCTTGTATCTAGGCCATATCATCCCTGCTGACGGTATTGCGGTAAACACCGAGAAAGTTGAAGCAATTGTCAACTGGGAAGCTCCTCAGAACGTCAAGCAACTCCGAAGCTTCCTTGGTCTTGCCAGCTATTGCAGAAGGTTCGTTGAGAACTTCTCCAAGATTGCCAAGCCTCTTTCCAACTTGCTGCAGAAGAATGTCAAGTACTACTGGTCTCCAGATTGTGAAGTGGCATTCAAAACTCTCAAAGAAAAGCTCGTCTCTACTCCAGTTCTAACTCCTCCAGATGAGTCCAAGCCCTACGAAGTATTCTGTGATGCTTCTCTTCAAGGATTTGATGGTGTGCTAATGCAGGACAAGAGAATTGTGGCATACACTTCTCGTTAGCTGAAGCTAAGTGAGAAGAACTACCCCACACATTATCTTGAACTAGCAGCTGTGGTACATGCTTTGATTACGTGAAGACACCTTCTGTTGGGCAGAAAAGTCGACATCTTCACCGATCACAAGATCTTGAAGTACATCTTCACACAGCCGAATCTGAGCCTCCGCCAGACTCGTTGGGTCGAAATGATCCAAGAGTATGATCCCAGCATCGAATACACTCCTGGCAAGGCGAATGTGATTGCAGATGCTTTGAGCAGAAAGGCATATTGCAACAGCCTCCTTATCAAGCCGTTCCAGCCTGAGCTTTGTGAAGCATTCAGGAAGCTCAACCTCCAAGTTGTTCCGCAAGGTTTTCTTGCAAATCTTCAAGTTGCTCCTACCTTGGAAGATCAGATCCGTGAGGCCCAACTCAGTGATGCTATGGTGCAGAAAGTGAAACATGGTATTGCAAAGGGTACTCCTAAATACAAGTGCTATCGCGTTGATGAGAGAGATACCTTGTTCTTTGAGGACAGACTTGTGGTTCCCAAAGGTGATCTCAGGAAGCTCATAATGGAAGAAGCACATGATTCCCTCCTTTCCATTCATCCTGGCAGTTCCAAGATGTACCAAGACCTCAAGCAATCTTACTGGTGGACACGCATGAAAAGGGAGATTGCCCAATTCGTGAATGAATGTGATGTCTGCAGAAGAGTGAAGGCAGAGCATCAACGTCCAGCCGGCCTTCTCCAACCTCTTCCTATTCCTGAGTGGAAATTCGACCACATTGAGATGGATTTCGTCACTGGCTTTCCTAAGTCCAAGAGAGGGAATGATTCTATCTTCGTGGTGATTGACAAGCTTACCAAAGTCGCTCACTTCCTTCAAGTCAAAGAATCAATCAATGCAGCTCAACTGGCAGAGTTGTACACTTCCAGAATTGTGTCCTTACATGGCATTCCTCAAGTTATCTCCTCAGACCGTGGAAGTTTGTTCACTTCTAAGTTCTGGGTCTCCTTTCAGTCTGCCATGGGCACTAAGATTAGGTTCAGCACTGCTTTTCACCCTCAGACTAGTGGTCAAGTCGAGAGAGTGAATCAGATTCTAGAAGACATGCTCAGAGCCTGTGTCATATCGTTTGGCATGAAATGGGAAGATTGCCTTCCATTTGCTGAGTTCTCTTACAACAACAGCTTTCAAGCAAGTGCAGGCAAAGCTCCGTTTGAAATCCTCTATGGCAGAAAGTGTCGTACCCCTCTCAACTGGTCCGAGACTGGTGAACGTCAACTTCTTGGCAATGACTTGATCTCAGAAGCCGAAGAAATGTGCAAAGTCATACGTGAGAATCTCAAGGTCGCTCAGTCGCGTCAGAAGAGCTACTATGATGGCAAGCATCGTGACTTGGCTTTCAACATTGGGGATCATGTCTATCTCCGTGTTTCTCCGATGAAAGCCACCCAAAGATTCGGTATCAAAGGAAAGCTTGCTCCTAGATACGTCGGGCCTTTCAAGATCCTTGGCAAAAGAGGCGATCTAGCCTATCAACTTGAGCTCCCTTCCAACTTCGCCAATGTTCATGATGTGTTTCATGTGTCTCAACTCCGCAAGTGCTTCAAGACTCCTGAACGCATGATTCCGTTTGAAGAGATTGATCTTTAACAAGATTTGTCTTACCGAGAGCATCCAGTTGCTATTCTCGAAGAAACCGAGCGCAAGACCCGCAACAAGTCCATCAAATTCTTGAAAGTCAAATGGTCACACCATACCGACCGAGAAGCTACGTGGGAACGAGAAGATCATCTTCGTTCTGAGTACCCTTCCTTTTTCTAGTCCTAGATCTCGGGACGAGATCTTTTTGTAGTGAAGGAGAGTTGTAATGCCCCGGATGTAATACTTTCCCTTTTGGGCAATATATATATCTCTGGCTTCATCAATTCCATTCCGGGTTCTTTGCTTTTCGGGTTTTCATCGTTTTGTCGTGTTGTGTGTGTGCATTCATCCATATCATGTTGTCATGTGCATCGCATTGCTTTTGTGTTATCGTTTGCATCCGGTCCCATTCGTTTTTTCCGTTGTTCGTTTCGAGTTCCGGAGCTCTCTCACGTGTCCGTGGCATCCCCGAGGCCTACTTTGGTGTTTGCCCGTGTAACGTTTCCGGTTTAGCGTGAGACTTGTCGTGCGATGTTGTTTTGGTGTGTGTAATCCGCCTGTCAAATCTCGTCGCGTTTGGAGTTCGTTTGATGCCCCAACAGTTATTCTCGTGGGCTGAAAGTACCTCCACTATGAGGCCCAAGACACCCCTCCAACAGCCCACCAAACCAACCCAAACCCCTCCCTTCATCTAGGCCATCCAATTCTGATCGCGTGGCCGAAAACCACACCTCATTTGGACAACCCTAGCTCCTTGTGCCTATATATTTGTCCATCTTCCCCAATTTTTGCCCTAAAACAAAAAACAAAACCCTAGACCATCATCCCCTTCCTCCAGCCATCTTCCTCCACTCCGGCCGGAGCTCGCCGGAGGAGCTCGCCGGAGCCGCGCCACCCTTCGCCGCCGCCCTCTACACCTCGCCTCCGGCCAGATTCGGCGAGGAGCCGCCGGATCCAGCCGGCCCCCGACCTCCCCGGTCCTTCCCTCGCAGCAGGCCGCAAGGGGCGCTCCTCCTCTCGTCGCCCTCCGACCTCGAGCCGCCGCCGTCCTCTGGCGCTCGAGGCGCCCGCGCCCAGATCCCTCGAGCAGATCGGCCTCGCCCCAAGACCCAACGGGCCGAGTCCCGCAGGCCCTCTCCCTTCGCGCGACAACCCCGCGGCCTCGAGCCTCCAGCGCCGTCGGGATCGACGGAGGCTCCGATCCAGATCGCCGGCTCCTGGGCCCGAGCCCCTTCGCCTGGGCCGGCCTCCTTCGCCCGCAAGGCCGAGCCGCCAGCTGGGCCTCCCCAGCCTCCCTCCGCCACGTGGGCCGCGCAGCCCAGTCGCGGGGGCCCAGTCCGCCGCCGGCCGGCCCGCCTCTCCGCGGGTCCAGTCCGCTCCGGTCCGCCAGGTCAACCGGGCCGGATCCGCCCGTTGACCGACCCGATCCGCCTCCGCGCCGCCGTTGACCCCGCTTTGACCAGATCTGCCTGAGAAGGTTGCCTCCGATTTCCACTAAGTCCCCAGGATTTTGTTGTCTAATGCTAATTTGTTTTAGTGATAACTTTTTGTGTGATGGTCCGATTTGAGTGAATGATATGTCAAAATGTTCGTGGAGACTTGTAATACATTTTGTTCCATTATGCCATGCATGTTTGAGTTCATCTAGATGCTTAAATATCTGTGGGAAGAGTGCTACTTGTTATAAACTGTTGTTTGTAGTTGTTTTCATGCCATCTTTGTAATGTGATAACTTGGTGCATGTTTATCCAAATGAAGCAAATGAGATGTCCACGTGTTCGTCATGTCATGCTCTACATGATGGTTGCATTAGCTTGCATGATAGATTTCAGCTTGCCATGTTTAACTCCATTGCAAAGTGCTATGTGGCCGGTATGTCGTTAAACTTGTTACGAGATGCCTCGTAGAGGAGCTCGTTGCTATTGATGTGTTTGTCCCCATGATGCATGCTTATAGGTTTTGGATTCACCATCATGTGTACTTTGCTGTGGTGCTTACCACTTGCCATGTTTAGCTTTGAGGTGACTTAAACTTGCTCTCGAAGATGCCATGATGAAACTGTTGTTTTAACACTTAGTGAAATTTCACTAAGTCTGGAATCTGTAATTTCCAGATGCCATGTTTGCTTGTTGTTCTAGGCAAATCCATGATAGTTTTGGAGTGACTCTTGATGATTCCTTGTTGTATAAGTTGTTGGCTATCCATTCATGCTCTCACATGCTTATTTGAGTGGTTGTAGCATATTTAACTCTTGCTCCCAAGTTGCAACAAATTACTGCTGTCAGGTTTTTGTTGTCATGTTCAATATGTAATAGCTTGTTGCTATTGATCCATGGCTCCTTTGGGGATGCTCCAATGGATTTGTTTGCTGTAGAGTATGTCTACTTTATGTCCATGCTCATTTCCATGATGTTTGAGTGTTGTAGGTCATTTATCTATTGCTCCGAATTTGCTATGTGGCTGTTATTTTCAGCTTGTGCATGTTTATTGTTTCGGGTGTAACTTTTAGCCCGTTGCTCCGTTTTGAGCAAGTTCTATATGTAACTTGTGTGTGTTTGCATGTAAATTCATAATATCCTATTGTTATCATGTTTTGAAGCATTTTTCTTGATGCATAATTTTGTGCTGTAACACTGTGCTTCCTAAGTAGACTTTCTGTGCTTCCATAGTGCATCTGTTTTGCTTCCATAGTGCATCAGCCATGCATCCAGTAATTTTTTCTGCGCATTGCATCTTGTTTGATTCGTTGCCTTGTGTTCTTGTGTTTGAGTAGAGCCGGAAGCTGAGACCGAGTACGAGTACAAGCACGAGGTTACTACCGAGGTTGAGAACGAGGACCCCTCTTACGATCCCATCGACAACTCTTCAGGCAAGATGACCGAACCCGGATACCATTACTATCTTTGCTTATTGCTAGAAGTATCGCTTTATAGTATTTGCCTCAATGCCCATGTTTTCCTGTCAGCCTCCTATTGTAACCATGATCCTGTCTAACCACCCTACCTATGCAAACTGTTGATTGGCTATATGTAGGCTTCGCTCAGCCCCTCTTATAGCATTGTTAGCTGCAGGTGAAGATTGAAGATTCTTGCTTCTTGTTGAAGCTTGTTGGGATATCACACTATATTAATTATTAAATGAAATCATATATATATTGGTAATGGGTGGAAGGTAAGCCTTTTTCTTGGTGATTTGTTCCACTCATGCCGCTAGGAACCGTATAAACCGGTGTTATGTTCCTTGATTATGCGTTCCTCACACGGTTGGGGTTATGGGACCCCCTCAATAAACCGCTAAGTGCTAAGTCTTTTCCAGCAAGTCCCAACATTGGTACTATTCACCTAATAACTAAAAACTTGCATAGGGACTAGCTATCCCTTTATTTTAATCAACAACCCCGGGCCAGTGCTCCACATGAGTGTTGGTCCGAACTGGGGGTCCTGCGGGGCCGCCTTGGGGAAACCCGAGGTATCTGGCATACACCTGTAGCATCACCCATCCGGTCGTGTCCTGAGACTAGATACGCGCGGCTATTGTCAGGGTGTCGACACGCCGGGAGGATTTGCTGGATTAGCCTTACCTTAGTCGGAGTATCTTGAGCACGGGATTCCGAGGATACTCGGGCCTTCCCACCTTGGAGTTGCGACTCCGCGGATCGTGGGCTTGTCATGGGCCAAGTTGGAACACCCCTGCAGGGTTATGAACTTTCGAAAGTCGTGCCCGCGGTTATGTGGCAGATGGGAGCTTGTTAATATCCGGTTGTAGAAAACTTGACACCTTGTTCCAATACACTACCAGCGTGTGTACCGTGATGGTCATTTTCCGAAAGGGATTCGGGAAGTGAACACGGTGGGTTTATGTTTGACTTGCTTTAGTTAGGATCACTTCGTGATCATCTCTCGACCGAGGCACCTTCTCTTCTCGCTCTCTTTTACGTAAGCTAGGCTAGTGCTGTTGCAGACTCTTGTTCTTTCTTCAGCCTTGTTCCACACCCAAGGCTTGAATAGTCGTGTTACCCGGGAACGGGATTGCTGAGTCCTCTGTGGCTCACAGTTACTTCAACACCCCAGATGCAGGTACGATGGTGAGCTACACAGGCGATGGCACTGAGCTAGACTGGGAGTACGACGAGGAGCGTAGCCGTTACTATGTGAACTATCCGGTTGATCAGTAGAGCTTCTACTAGGAATTCGATCTAGACCTGTGGTTTAATGTTATGTTTGGTATCTTGTCATTTGGATCTTTACCCTTATATGGGTTGTGATGTTTATCTGAATGATGTTTGAACATGTAATGTATTTGTGTGACGTGGCGAGTGTAAGCCAACTATCTTTTCAGTTTTCCATACCTATTTTTACATGAGATGTGCAAAGGTACCAAACTTGCGATCATTCCAGAATGGGCTTATATCTTTAAGTCGTGCCTCAACACGTAGGAGATATAGTCCCATCCTGGGCATTACAGCAGGGCCCTTGCTGCCCCTGTCTTCACAATTGTGCGCGCGTATGAGAGATGAACCGGAAGGCATGGATGATGATAGGGGGGCGTTGGATATATAATTAATGTGGGTGTATTAGATATATATGTAATCCTATATAGAGAGGTATAGATTGATCGATGTGGACGTAGGAAAGAGGGTGAGACCTCACTAGATATATAGGTTGATCGGTTTATGTGGAAAACTATGAAAGACCTACCTATATACACACACACGCGCATAGAGGAACATCGATCGTTGCGCATGCACGTGAGAGATAAAGAATGCCCGATATGATGGAGAGGGGGATGTGTGTGTGTGTGTGTGTGTGTGTGTGTGTGCCTTCATGGGAGACCGACCTGAAGCAAAAGATTGCATGTGTGCGATGGATAATGCCGACTGGTAGTGTGTGTGCATGCATGCACGAGAGAAAGTTAGTGGTACAATTATAAAGAGAAGACCAATGTGTGGGTGTAAAAGACTAGGTGAGGTCATAATCAATGTAAAGTTGAATTCAAATATTTGAATAAGAGATTATGATGTTTGAAACCCATGCATGCATGAATATAACGGAGATCTGCGTGGTGTGGTTTGGAAACGAGCATGTTGCAATGTATACACATTGAACAAGGTCAGATTGGTTTTAATCTGATATACCGATGGCAGACGTCGTTTGGCCACATTGCATCCGTGCATGGACACACTATTCTAATTGGAGATGATGGGTGGCTTTCGCATCACATATCCATATCTATACCCCTCTATATATATATATATATATATATATATATATATATATTTATATTTTTTATATAGTGTGCGGATAACTTTAACTTTGAAAGATGGTCGTTGGATGAGGCCAATCCGATGGTGCAGAGCTGGCAAATTTGAGCACTACTGGTCATTGGATATCATCTAGATTCCACCAGATTTTGCCACATATACAATCTAGAAGACTCTATGGTTGAACTTAAGCATAATGCACAAACCTCAAAACACAAGCACTTCTTCTTTGTTCTAGAATCTTCCGTATCAGAATTGCCCAAATATTTTTCTACATGATTTGTTTTTACTTTATGCCTTACAATGCACAATTCCATGAATCTTAAAACATATTAGCTTTCTTATAAAAACTAGATGATTTTGAATGAAATGAACTATAAGAATTAAACGAACATCTACATCATGCATATATGACTCAAAGCTTACATGCTATAATGTGGTATTTATTCATAATTTGGTTGCCAAATCTCATGCGTGCAATGCACGTGTACCTTACTAGTCTAAATGGTGTCTGTGTGCGTGTTGTGCGTGTTAAACACATTGTACGTAGTATATCATACTAGTCTAAATTGTCTTTTTTTGGTACACGTTAAGCTTGTTCACCCGAAATTTCAATCTACGCCTTGTTATGCCGAAATTTCAAGCTAGTGTCTCCGTCTATCGTGCTGCGAAACTCCCACCTCTTCAATCCGCGCCTTGTTAGCCCGAAATATTTAAGATATATCTTTGTCTCGTTGTGCTTCGACAACTCCCTCCATCTCAACCCGCGCCTTGCTATTCCAAAATTTCAACGCGTGCAAAAACTCCCACCTCCTGTGAAATCCCGACACGCGAAATGCCCGTGATACCCCTGAACTGAAAGAACCGCCTCAAATCGGTGGGGTACTTTCGTAACTTACCCCGCATTTCGGACAAGCGTGTCCCTAAGACATGGTTCTCCACTCCCATCCCATCTGCCCACCCATTCGTACACCGGGGCTGGCAAAACCCGCGAAGCCCCACACCTCCTCCGTCCGCCACCCAGCCGGAGCCTCTTCCCCGACGACGTCGTCCACGGCAACACCTCGACGTCCCTCATCCACCGTACTGGATGAGGATCCGTCGTCGATCTGGTCGTCCCGCCGGTTCAGCCACCCCGTCCTCCACCTCCAAGGAGCTGCCCCGACGTTCCCCTCGTCTTTCGAGCCACCTTCATTCCCACACCGCCATCTTCACCTACACCATCGGAAGAGCATCATCATCACTGTTTCCTCGGATGAAGCTGCGGCCTAATCGGCGCCACCAAAGAGGTTGTACATTAATCGCCGCATTTTCTTCTTGATTCGATCTCACAGTGCTGCCGGCGCTCGGTCCCGAGCCGACACAGCGCAGCTCCATCCACGACGGCATCGCCGGCCACTTCCTCCATGGTGTCGCTCCCTCTGCGGCGACGTCCACATCAGTAGGAGCTGCTGCTGCTTTAGCTCTCGCTTGCGCTGCTACTCTACTCTTGCTCTCGGTCCCCTGCCTGGTCTGATCTTGCTCTTGCTCTTGCTCGCGCTTCTGCTCTCGCTCTTGCTCTTGCTTGTGATGCTGCTCCGATTTAGCTACACTTCAGTCGACTGAATCGACTTTTGGGTCAGTCGATTTTCAGGGGGTGGGAGCGCTCGCCGGAGTTAAGGAAGAACCAGCCGCAGCGGGGAGGGTGGCTCGCCGGAGAGGTACCCTACTATCTATCTTAGGGTTTAGGGTAGGGGCGGTGATCGTCGGCGGTGGTGGGGCGGTGGCGTGGGGATCGCCGGAGAAAAAGCTCGACACGGGGGGGCCTACAGGGATGGCCGAGGCGGCAGCGGACTGGCGGTCGGGAGTGTTTTCGGGGCGGGCGGGGCGGCGCACCACCGGCCGCGGGCGGCGGGGCGGCTGTTTGGCCGGTGGTGGCTGGCGGCTCAGGGGGGTGGAGGTTGAAGATGAACTGCAGGCCCTTGATTTCGTATCCAACGGCTGCAAAATCGACTAATCATGGATGAAAGAGTCAGTTGACTGACGTGTAGCCTCGCCTTGTCTAGTGCGTTCAGTTTCGACAGTAAAATTCGGTTTCGATAGCAAATTCAGTTTCGCTAGTTAAGTTCAGTTTCGACGGTAAATTCACTTTCGACAGCAAAATTTAGTTTCGACGGTTAAGTTCAGTTTCGACAGTTCGACAGAAAAATTCAGTTTCGACAGTTAAGTTCGGTTTCAACAGTTAAATTCAATTTGGACAGTTAAGTTCAGAGATGAGCGGCTGATGTATACATCTAGCACTTTGTGGTTATGTATTTTACATCATATATTGGAGATGTTATTAGAATTCCACTCAGGTTAACGTTGTCTCTCCTGTCCTGCTTCAGCCTCGGCGTCGTACAACTCACCAGAGCTGCTCCAACGACAAAACCCTCCATCACAGCGGAGCAGTACCTCGGGCTCCATCTCCACACACCTAAGATCTTCTTCCCCTCCTCCGACAGCCAAGTCAGCCGGAGCATCCTCACCAGCCAACCCAATCACGCCGAGATCGACATGGCTTCGCCAAAGAGGTTGTACACTTCTTGTGGTTTGACTTAATATCACCATGCTTCTTTGCATCCTATGATCTTCCAATTCTTGTGAACCAAACACACAGATTGGCAGAAATCCTGTGTTTTTTAATTCTCCGTTTTGCACGTGCATTCCTATCATATTCTGTCTATTTGCTATCCCTGCATTGTTAGAATCCTCAAATTCAAACAAGCCCTTACACAACTACTTCTGTTGCAGATATATGTCAAAGAAAACCGTGTGTGGTTTATCCTGCTCCTGCGGTGTTGTGTTCCACCCCAGCTCAGCTGCTCCAACGATGGAAGGGCTCACCACAGCAGGGATCTGCTCTCCAGACTGTCTTTCGCCGCCTCAGATCTTCTTCCCCACCGCCGGCCACCACGACAACTGCATTACCATCATCAACTGAGCAGATGACCTTGAGGACTACACGGGTCCGCAAGAGAGGTCGCACTCTTCCGTGTCTGCTTACGTTATGCATCGCTTAATATGATGACATGTGACTTCATCGTCGTGTTCACCTATTAGACTCCGACTCGGGTCCAAACTTATGCTAAAACTTGAGTTTTAAAATGGTTGTGGGGTACATATTGGGCCAACAATCAGTACTATCTGTCTACTATCTGGTTAATCTTGGGTGTCTACTGTGAGTTTCATGTTGGGTGCAAACAGACATTGAAGGAGCCATTATATGTATTTTTTAACTAAAGCTATTATCTGCTTGCTATCATTGGTTTTGGGTCTATCCAGAGTTTGCTACCTTCACTCTGGATTTGTGCATGCACTCCTTACATAATCTCACTATGTTTTATTCCTATGCATGTCAGTTATTGTACACAAAGGACCTGAACATGTAGAGCAAAAGAGACTTGCTTGACAACCTGTGGCTAACAGTTCTTTCTACTTAACATCGTCTCCATGCCCTTGAAGTTGTACATTTGCTACTGTATACTACTACTATAATGTAGTGCATGGTAGCATGTAAAAATTTCAATGCTTCTTTGAGTTTGTGCTTGAGTGATATAGAGACGTGCATGTTTTGAAACCTGCAGGTACTGAATTCATAGTTTAAATAGCATGCTATACCTCTTAATTAGCGGTGGACCTCTTGTGAATGCTATAGTGGTGCTATAGCGCGCTATTTAAAATGTGTGTTGTGTGTTTGGATCAAAGTCCCTTAGCGTTGGACCTCTTCTAAATGCTATAGGGTGCTATTTAAAACCATGACCGAATTAAGTAATAATTTTGTGATAAAGAAGAAGAAGATGATGATGATGATTTGGATATCAAGAGGATGTCTAAAGCTGAAGGACAGGAAATAGATCATGAGGAGGATAATAATGAAATGAAAGAAGATGATCATTGGATAACGAAAGGAAGAACGAGTAGATCATGAGGACACTGAAAGGGAAGATGAGATGCACCTCGGTTAATTAAGGAGATCGACAGTTAGGTTAAAACTTTGCACCTCATTTGCTACTTGGAGCGGTAGGACAGTATTCCTGAAACTGCCCATTAAAAGAATGACGTCCCTTTCTCTATCTGCAGCAGCTTATAACATGTTGTCAAAATAAGTCTTTTCACCAAAAATGTTTTGTTTACATTAAGCGTCATCTCAAAAAAATAACAATATTAAGAAGAGAGAGCACGTGTGCAAAAGAAAATGGTGCTGAGTGACCGAAAGGAACAAAAAGAAACAACGACAGGCACCGACATCTCTGCAATCTATTTGGACAAGAGCACAAGACATGATATTACTATTCAATTCCTTCAATTCTTGTTAACCCTTGCAGGTTCTGGTTGATTATAGAGGTTTGCAATACTTTTCAATAACCAACCCTGACTTAGATTTCGGTTGATGGTAGCAGGTTAATGAAGAACTAGAATTAGTTAGCTCGAGCAGTAAATAAACTAAAAAGTGTACTACGTAGTGGTGAATGATCACCCATTTTCTACAACTGGGTTCTGCCTTAGGAATTGTTTTCCTAGCAAAGACTACCCAAACACACTCTTCGTTCACTAATACAAGATGTTTCCGATATTTAAAATATGGAATACACACATATTGAAATAAGTGAACAAACATAGTGAAATGCGACATCTGAATCCGAAAAAAGATAGAACATATTATATTTGTAAAAGGAGGGGTATTATTTTGTGAACGTTTAAATTTATATTTTAAAATTTGAGTGAATTGACTTCTATACCAAGCGCGTAATATTGGCATATTGTTACTTTATTTTGTGAAAGCTTTCCTATAATTACTACTCTGTTGTGATGAGTTCAAACATAGTCATGGTACAAGAAAAACTAAATTTGCTACCAATTTATGTTACCTTTGCACGATAAAAGACACTCGTCATTACTATGTTTTTAGGGACGTAAGAGCAACTCTAGCACACCCCGCATCCGCCCCGACCCGCAAAATAACTGCCAAAATGCAGGTACGGGCCGGAAATCCTACCCGACCAGACCCCGCATCCCGCCCTGGCCCGCAAAAAATTTTGGGGGGCGCGGCAAATTCCCGACCCCAACCCGGGAAAACACGAGTTTCCCCCCCCCTCGCGGCTGTGGTGCCCTGCATCACAGAGAAGCAGTTGGCGGGAGGAACATTTCAGCCCCGCGCTCTTTTCCCCCTCCTTCCGCCGCCGGGCGCCCTTGCTTCCGCCCGCCCGCCACTGGCAATTCCGGCCATATCTACGGGCAGAATCGCGCCGCGGGGCCACACCACACCCTCCCGCGTCGAGCCGCTGCACCGCCCCTTCGGATCCGGTGAGAAGAGCCGCCCACATCGTCGTCGCCATCGGGAATCGACCACCGTCGAGCGCACCCCCTCGTCGCTGCCCCGGGATCACCCGCCATCGGTTAGTCCCTTTTTGGTGGTTTTTGTGAGCTATGTAGTGGATTGACGCGCCGGTGTGCGTGTAGATGGAGTTGACCCCATGCGAGAAGTTCTTGCTATCCGATTCGTCCGATTCAGGCAACTCAGATGTTGAGACCGTGCTTGCGACCTTTCGTCAGCAAACATTAGTCATGGCGCTTGCCGTGAAGGAGCAGGAAGACGAGCACCGGAAGAGGATGCGAGGATCTCTTGTCGGGCGTTTGTGCATTCCTCGGAATCGCCATCTTGGGAACGAGATGTTGACACAAGACTATTTCGCGGAGAATCCTACATATCCTCCACACCTCTTCTGGAGAAGGTACCGAATGCACCGATCCCTCTTTGTGAAACTTGTTCAAGCTTGCGAGGCAAATTGCCGGTATTTTACTCAAAGAAGGAAAGCCACGGGCTTAAAGGGATTTAGTGCATATCAAAAAATCTCCGCGGCTATGCGGGTGATTGCATATGGCGTTCCGGCTGACTACGCCGATGAGTATCTTCGCATTGGTGAAGATAGCACAATTGAGTCTGTGCGTAGATTTGCAAAAGTGATCGTCCGTCTCTTTGGTCCTGAGTATCTTCGGGCACCCAATAAGGATGACACAAAGAAATTGATGGCAGCTAATGAGAGGAGAGGTTGGCCTGGCATGCTAGGTAGCATTGATTGTATGCATTGGAATTGGAAAAATTGCCCCAAGGCTTGGCAAGGAATGTATTGTAGCAAGTCTCATGATGCAACAATTGTGCTAGAGGCCGTAGCATCCGAGGATTTATGGATTTGGCATGGCTTTTTTGGTATGCCGGGCACTCTCAATGATATCAATGTGTTGCAACGGTCTCATTTGTTTGATAGGCTTGCTAGTGGTGATGCACCTGCTTGCAACTACACTATTAATGGGCATGAATACACAAAGGGGTACTATCTTGCAGATGGTATATACCCTCCTTGGTGCACATTTGTCAAGAGCATCAAAGAACCCAAAACAAAAAAAAACAATGTGACTGTGCAAGGGTGCAAGAGGCAGCCCGAAAAGACATTGAAAGAGCATTCGGTGTTTTGCAATCAAGGTTTGCCATTGTCCGTGGTCCTGCTCGTTTTTAGAATAAGAAAACCTTGAAGAACATCATGACATGTTGTGTTATCCTGCACAATATGATTCTTGAAGATGAGAGAGGAATGAACTTAGAATTCTTTTACGACAATGTGGGTAGCCGTGTCAAACCAGCTAGAGACCCAAACCGCATTAGAGCTTTTCTTCAGACATACAAGGAGATTGAAAATGCAGACACACACTTTCAACTTCAGGAAGATCTCATTGAGCACCATTGGCAAAGGGTTGAAAAGTGACTAACTTTTGTATTCATTTGTATTTGTATTCATGACAAGTTTTGTATTGCATTATTTAAGTTTGCTACGGTGATTTGAATAATTATTTGTAATGTGGATGATTATTGTATAATGTTTGATTCGAATAATTCAGTTTGTTTTCGATTGTTGAATTATGTTGGATTTGATATTTGCGGGCTAATGATATGCGGGATGCAGCAGCGCAAAGAGCAGAACTCGCATAGCCGACCCGTAAAAAGCATATTCCGCGAATATACTCTTTTACAGGTCCGTTTGGGGGGTCTGCATCTGTGCCAGCCGGCAAAAGTTGTTTTGTGCAAACTGCAAACGCGTTTTGCGGGCTATCGGGATGTGGGGTCTGCTAGAGTTGCTCTAAGTGGACACGTTCGCAAAGTCTGCGAACGGCCGCATTCAGAGTTTTTGTAGAATGTGTCCAAGAAGTCCGTGAATGTCCACATCCATAGTTTTTTGTATTAACTCAGATCTTTAAAGCAACAATCATTAACTTATTTTCACATCGCGGATGTCGCGAAACGCGTTCAATTACATTCCTAAATGTAATTAAGAGAGAAAGATAAATATACACATGAACCCATAAATAAATATGTAAACCGCTGCTCCAACGTTGTCTCTGACATCTTCATCGCCAGGAACCATCTTGCTCACGCATAGCCTCACGCGGTGCATCAACATCAGTGTTTCTTGGTCTCAAAGGTGTCATCGACATTATTCATATAAATCAGTTCCATTGATCCTATTCATATGAGAATCATTTATTTGATTCCTTTAGTTGCATTGTCGTCTCGTTTGTGGCGCTCTGTTAGCACCATGTTGAAATAGAGGTCGTGGAACTATTGGAGGTATTCGGTCATGCTTATTGGGCTACGGACAAGTGTTGTTTTTCTCCCGTCGCAACGTACGGGCATTTTTGCTAGTTTTTTTAGACAATTCCACGAAGCTTTATTAATTCGTCATTATGTTTACATGCACGGACGGAAGATTGCCTGGGTGCCCCAACCAAACATGGCGGACAGCTCCCAGGGTAAGTGCATGTTTCGCTAAATTGTGAGCTTCAAAATTTGAGCTCCTACATTCATGAACTATATTACAGAAAGTAAAAGAAAGAGAATGGCTTATAATCTCTTGAACTATAGCCCCATAATTCGATAGATTTTTCTTCTGAATGTCGTCAACCACCACCTTGCAGTCTGATGCCACATGAATTCTTTGGGCATAGAGATCATCCGCTAGGTCCATAGATTCTCTTACTGCCAATGCTTCAAGCGTTGTTGGGTCCGAAATATATCTGAAAACAATAGCAGAAGCGCCCATATAGCCCCCTTGTTGGTCCCTGCAGATAACTCCAATCGGTCCATAACCACGACGTGACACCGCTGCATCTACATTCAGCTTTGCACATCCGTCCTCCTGCGGAATCCATCGAGGTATGTGTTGCGGTATAGCACTAGTCCGTGAGGCTGGGGCTCTTGCCATGATCACTTGTAACTCTAACAAATAAGAGTTGATGAACCCTTGTACTGTATGTGGTGGCTGAAATATATCTTCATGAATGGCCTTTCTCCTTGCTCCCCAGATTGCCCAAAGTGTCACCACCACACGGACAAAATCATCACTGGCTAGAATTTCATGTAAGGCAAACAACCAATCCTTTTCACTTTCCTCCAAGTGGCCGCTCATAGTCTCAACTATATTATCAGGTGCTAGGGCCCACACTCCCTGCCATTGGACAAGAGAGTAGAGCATGCCGCCAAGTATCGCTGGCACCGCACAGCAAACATGTTTCGGTCGTAGCCATATTCCGATGGTTAAGCAGAACCCCACAGGGTATAGATTGTCTTGCGAGCCGCCAAACAAAAACTCGCAATTTTGAGGGAACCTTGCTGTGCCATATTGATGTCCAAAGATTGCTCTCTGATTGGGAGACCGAAGTGCCAGCTTCATGTTCAATCCAACTCTCTCTACTAAGCTTTGTACGTATGATCATTCTGTATGCCGACCGAACTGTGAAGATGCCCCTGCTTTCCTCATGACAGGCCCAGAAATATGAAACTATTCTTGTACACAAAGGTATCTTGAGGATCTCCTCCGCATCAAAACTTGTAAAAACTGTTCTGATCAAGTTCTCGTTCCAGGCAGCGGACGAGGTATCAATGAGATGGCTCACCATAGCCGGTGGGTTAGTCACCAGAGACATGATAGGCCTTTTGAAATTATCCCGAGGTATCCAATTGTATGTCCATATGCCTGTACTTGTCCCATCTCCGATTTCGCGTATGATTCCTTGTGCCAAAATATCAGGGCCATCCAAAATCGCCCTCCAAATCTGAGAGGGGTGAGATCCCAACTCGGCCTCTAGCAGATCACAACCCGGAAAATATATAGCTTTGAGCATCTGGGCACTCAAGGACGTGTCATTGGTCATAATGCGCCATGTTTGTCTTGCAAGGAGTGCCAGGTTAAAAATCTCCAAATCCCGGAAGCCTAAACCTCTGAGGTGCTTTGGTCTTGTCAACACGTCCCATGACACCCAACCTGGCTTTCTTCTTCCTTGCTTTGAGCCCCACCAGAACTGACGTATGATTGAAGTGATGTTCTCACACAGTCCTCGAGGAAGCCTGAAGCATGACATGGAGAAAACGGGAATAGCTTGTGCCACTGATTTGATTAAAACTTCCTTCCCCACTGCTAATAAAAGCTTTTCCATCCATCCTTTATTTTTCTCCCATACTCGGTCTCTCAGATATTTAAAGGTTCCATTCTTGGACTGGCCAACATCAGTAGGCATCCCTAGATAACACTCACTGAGAGATTCATTGTGGACTTGCAAAGAATTCTTCACTGCTTCTCTAATCGGCCCCGGGCACCCCTTACTGAAGAAAATAGAGGAGTTGTCATGATTAATTCTCTGTCCCGATGCACTGCAATACAATGTTGAGGATATCGCTTATCGTTATCGTTTCGGTAAGCCGGGGATTAGAGATTAATTGGAAATCAGACAATTAATCGATTTTATCCGTCAACTGTTAATCGGTCATTTTTTGCAAATCCAAGGTTCCCAGCACTAAAATGTTATATCCAACACCAAAACAATGTTGGACAGAAGTGTTACCTTGATTCCAAGCATTTGAACCGTCTTATAATGACAAACAAAATAGGACAATAGTACATATTGCAAAACAAGGTCCACAAAACACAAATAAACATACTTTTTGCAAACATAATGTTAGGAATAGGCCCGATTTATCAGTAGATTCTCGATAAATCGCTTGTCAGAGTGATAAATCGGCCCAAACGATAAACGGTGAAGATAAGGCATAATCTTATCGGTCACCCCAAGAGTAGTGATAAATCTGACGATAAATCGTTGAATCGGAAGATTTCTTGAACAGTGCTGCAATATATATCCAACAGGTTTAACACTTCAACTGACCCCTCCACATTGGCCTTGACAAGAAACATGATGTCATCTGCAAACAAAAGGTGATTGATAGTGGGCGCCGAGGGTGCCACCTTAATACCTGCTAGATTTGATGACTGAGAACTGGATTTCAGGAGGCACGAAAGGCCCTCTACTACAATCAAGAACAAGTAAGGGGAAATTGGGTCTCCCTGTCTGATTCCTCTGGAAGGTTTAAAGGCATCAAGCTTCTCACCATCAGTCTACCTGGGACAAAGGCCGATTGCTCCTCCGAAATATTGTCAGGCAATATAACTTTCGGCCTATTTGAAACAACTTTTGAAGCAATCTTATAAAGAACATTGCATAAACTTATGGGCCGGAACTGAGCTAGAATTGTGGGGTTCGTTACCTTAGGAATAAGAACAAGGATTGTGTCATTGATGCATTTGGGGCTTTCCTCCTGATGACCCACAAGTGTAGGGGATCTATCATAGTCCTTTTGATAAGTAAGAGTGTCGAACCCAACGAGGAGCAGAAAGAAATGATAGGCAGTTTTCAGTAAGGTATTTTCTGCAAGCACTAAAATTATAGGTAACAGATAGTTTTGTGATAAGATAATTGGTAGCAAGTGACAAAAGGTAAAAGTAAATAAGGTGCAGCAAGATGGCCCAATCCTTTTTGTAGCAAAGGACAAGCCTGGACAAACTCTTATATGAAGGAAAGCGCTCCCGAGGACACATGGGAATTATTGTCAAGCTAGTTTTCATCACAATCATCTGATTCACGTTCGGTACTTTGATAATTTGGCATGTGGGTGGACCGGTGTTTGGGTGTTGTCCTTACTTGGACAAGCCTACCACTTATGATTAACCTCTAACGCAAGCATCCGCAACTACAAAAGAAGTATTAAAGTAAACCTAACCATGGCATGAAACAAGTGGATCCAAATAAGCCCCTTAAGCAACGCATATACTAGGGTTTAAGAGCATCTCTAGCCGTTGGCCCCCCCAGGACGAGTAAAAATCGCCCCCTGGGGGCGAGCCGGCGATACAATCGGCGCTGGGGGCGGTTTTGCGCCCAGTCGTCGCCCCCAGCTCGCCCCCAGGCGCCGAAATTGGCCCACTTCGCAGCCCAATTTCGGCGAATAAAGGGCCCATATGGGCGAGAATAGGCTCATATTCGGCGTGGTTTCGCCGTGTCTCGGCGTTCAATTATCAACACAATTATTTCTTATCACATATTTCATCACAGAAAAATCAAATACTTCAACAAAATAGTACAACAACAAATAGTTTAATACAAACTATATAGTTCAACAAATAAAAACTCAGATTTCATCACACGGCGTCCCCCTCGGTGGGCGTGTACCCGCCGCTAAACCGTGCCTCCGCGGCCGGAAACGGCGGCCGGAAAGGCCCAGCTGTTGTGGGAGGGGCTGCCGTGGAGAAGCGCTGCTATTTTCCGGCGGGGAATGGCTATCTAGCGGAGTAGGGCGGCGTCCGTCGCCGTGATATATCTAGTGGTGGCCGAGGGCGCGGGGGGTGGGAGGCGAGTCGGGGATGAAAACCTTGACTTTTCCCCTGTCGGTGTGGGCCAGGCACGCTTTTCCCTAGCGCCGGAGCCCCCAACTGCTCCCCAGTGCGCCGGGTTCGGTCTGTGACCACCGGGCAGAAAAAAGGTCCGAACCGGCGATTTTCGGCGTCCTGGGGGCGTGACTGGGCCGTTTTTTCGGCGCCAGCACCGAAAAAGTGGCCTGGGGGGCCTGTTGGGGGCGCGGCTGGAGATGCTCTAAGCTTTTGTCACTCTAGCAACCCATCATCTACTTATTACTTCCCAATGCATTCCTCTAGGCCCAAATAATGGTGAAGTGTCATGTAGTCGACGTTCACATGACACCATTAGAGGAGAGACAACATACATCCCATCAAAATATCGAACGAATACCAAATTCACATGACTACAGATAGCAAGACTTCTCCCATGTCCTCAGGCACAAAAGTAACTACTCACAAGACATAATATTGTTCATGATCAGAGGGGTATTAATATGCATAATGGATCTGAACATATGATCTTCCACCAAATAAACCAACTAGCATCAACTACAAGGAGTAATCAACACTACTAGCAACCCACATGTACCAATCTGAGATTTTGGGTACAAAGATTGGATACAAGAGATGAACTAGGGTTTGAGAGGAGATGGTGCTGGTGAAGATGTTGATGAAGATAGCCCTACCCAAGATGGGAGAGTTGTTGGTGATGACGGGGTGACGATTTCCCCCTCCTGGAGGGAAGTATCCCCGACAGAACAGCTCTGCTGGAGCCCTAGATTGGTTTCCGCCAAGGTTCCGCCTCGAGACGGCGGCGTCTGGTCCCGAAAGCCTCCTTATGATTTTTTCCAGGTCAAAACACCTCATATAGGAGAAGATGGGCATCGGGGGGCCCACGAGGCAGGAGGGCGCGCCTAGGGAGGGGGGCGCGGCCCCACCCTCGTAGACAGGTGGTGGCCCCCCTGGTGATCTTCTTTCGCTAGATATTTTTTATATTTTCTGAAACGGTGTCCTGTGGAGTTTTGGAGCTTTTTGAGTTGTGCATAATAGGTTTCCAGAGTTTGCTTCTTTTCCAGCCCAGAATTCCCGCTGCCGGCATTCCCCCTCTTCATGTAAACCTTGTAAAATAAGAGAGAAAATGCATAAGTATTGTGGTATAACGTGTAATAACAGCCCATAGTGCAATAAATATCAACATAAAAGCATGATGCAAAATGGACGTATCACCTCTCCCCTGACAATCCTCAAAACTATCTTGGTGACTTATTCCCCACAAATATTCCAATGTATCTGGTAAAAATGAGCCGGAAAGCCGTCCGGTCCCGGTGCCTTAGTGGGAAACATTTGGAACAAGACAATTTTAACTTCCTAACTAGTATAGGGCGCACATAGTGTTTCAGTCATGGCTTATGTTACCTTTCTTGGGACATGCGCAAGACTCCGTCCATGTCCTGGACACCTTCTGAAGCATACAAAATCTGGTAAAAATTATTAGCCATAGCCTTCAATTCTGCCGAATCACTTATTTCCACCCCTAAAGAATTCTGTAGAGCCTTTATCATGTTCTTTTTTCTCCTGAGACTAGCACGCAGATAGAAAGATTTTGTATTCTTGTCCCCCGCCGTGAGCCATTCCAACCGCGCCCTCTGTCGCCACATGATCTCTTCACGGTGGTACATCTCCACTAACTTCTCATTGATTTTCAGTTCTTCATGAGACGGCGCCATCCTTAGTGGGTCGTTACGAAGCTCATCCAACATCTGTTTCAGTTTTTTAATTTCCTTCCGCACACTTCCGACAGTATCATTGCTCCACTTTCCCAGACCTTGAGACAAGTTCTGGAGTTTGGTTCACATCTCTTCCACCGTAGCACACGACGCTCCTGGGTCCCACCCCATTAGTATCGTCTCTATGAGCTGCTCATGAGTCTCCCACATCAAATCATACTTGAACGTATGGTTTATCCGAGTCTCCTGAAGGCCTCCAAACTCGAGCAGCAGCGGGGCTTGATCAAAAGAAGCTGTCGTGAGATGTGTGAGAGAAGCCGTTGGAAACCTCGCCAACCACTCTGCGCTTACCAAAGCTCTGTCAAGCCTACATCGTGTGTAGCTTCCCCCGGCCACCTTTTCCTCAAAGGTCTAGAAACGGCCCTTGTAGTCAATATCTAGCAACATGCAAATATCAGTGGCTTCTCAAAATGCTTGAATTTGGGCATTGTTGCGTTGACCAACTCCCACATGCTCATCTGGATGTAAGACTTCGTTAAAATCCCCTATACATAACCATGGCAAGCTGCTCAAAGTGCTAATGTTTTTTAAGACCGTCCAGGTTTGATGCCGCAAATGTGTATGTGCTTCTCCGTACACGCAAGTCATCCTCCACTTTTCTTGTCCCTGCTCCTCAACAGACACATCAAGATGATACACAGAATAACCTAATATTTCAACCTTTATTGAATTGTTCCAAAAAAGACCAATGCCACCACTTCTACCCTGACTGTCTACTGCATAGAAATTATCAAAGCCAATAGAACTTGCTAATGCTTCTACCCTAGCCCCTTCAATTTGAGTTTCAACAATGCAAAGGAGGGTAGGGGTAAACTTCCTCACGAAATCGCGAAGTTCACGAACTGTCGCGGCTTTACCCGCACCCCGACAGTTCCAGCAGAAGGCACTCATTGGCCCCGGCGGCGCCCCTCTCCGGAGCCCGCCAAACTTGAGTCATTCTTCCCCTGGTTTCAAGTCTTGCTCGAGTTCTTTTCAGCCTCGTTCACTACTTTAGCTCTTTTTACTTCTTGCTTGGCGCCCGGATTCGCAGTAGTAGTAGATGGAGGTAGCGCCAAAATATTGCCTTTCCCCGTGTTGGCTGTTGTATATGACGATGGCAAACTGTTCTGGATTGTTGCTGATTCTGACGTCCTCTTTCTGTTGTCCACCTCTTCCATCTCAGCGTCATGATCTGCAGCCAGGTCTTTCACATGTTCAACACCATCATACCGGGCACTCCTACCACGTTCGCCATTGTGTCCTCCCCTGCGTACTCCTCTTCGGCCACGTCCACCTCCTGGACCTTGTCCGGTGCGCATCACCCATGTTGCCCTTAGGTCTTTGAAAATCAAAGCGGATGGAGGATGGATTCCATTGCCATGCTCCTTGAAGAGATGTCCCAACATGTCACAAACAACGCACCAATCTGGGAGTTTTTCATATCTAACTCGGTAAATTTGGCGGCGAAAATATCGCCCCGAGAGAAAGAGAACAGTGTCTTGTGAAACGGTGTCCTGTGAAGTTTCGGAGCTTTTTGAGTTGTGCAGAATAGGTTTCCAGAGTTTGCTTCTTTTCCAGCCCAGAATTCCCGCTGCCGGCATTCTCCCTCTTCATGTAAACCTTGTAAAATAAGAGAGAAAAGTCATAAGTATTGTGGTATAACGTGTAATAACAGCCCACAGTGCAATAAATATCAACATAAAAGCATGATGCAAAATGGACATATCAACTCCCCCAAGCTTAGACCTCGCTTGTCCTCAAGCGAAAGCCGATATCAAAAAATATGCCCATATGTTTAGAGATAGAGGTGTCGATAGAAATAAAATACGGACATGTGGGCATCATGAACATTCTCATAACAGCAACATATATACATATTGTCGTATGATTCTTATGCTAAAGTAACAATTCATTCACAATATCAAGTATGAATCAGAAACTTCATTGAAAACCCTCGATCATTGAAGCAATTGCAATTTATCGTAACATCGGAAGAGTCAATATAAGAGCTTTTCAGCAAGCCTACATACTCAACTATCATATAGTCTTTCACAATTGCTCACACTCACGCAATACTTATGGTTATGGAGTTTTAATCGGACACAGAGAAAGATAGAGGCTTATGCTGTTGCCTCCCAACCTTTTACCTCAAGGGTAATGTCAACAGTAATAGACCATGAAAACTTACATCCAAGTGGATATATATGTCAGGATCTTTCCAACACAATGTGCTTGCCAAAGGATAAAATGTAAAAAGGAAAGGTGATTTTCACCTTGACTCTTAAGGAAGAATAATAGATAGGCCCTTCGCAGAGGGAAGCAGATGTTGTCATGTGCTTTTATGGTTGGATGCACAAAGTCTTTGCATAGAAGAACATCACTTTTTATTACCACTTGTGATAAGGACCTTTATTATGCAGTCTGTCGCTTTTATTACTTCCATATCACAAGATCACATAAAGCTTATTTCCTCCACACTAATAAATCATACATATTTTAGCGAGTTTGCAACATGACAACTTACTTGGAAGGATCTTACTCAATCCATAGGTAGGTATGGTGGACTCTCATGGCAAAACTGGGTTTAAGGATGTATGGAAGCACAAGTAGTATCCCTACTTGGTGCGAGGAGTTTTGGCTAGCATGAGGGGGAAAGACAAGCTCAACATGTTGGTGATCCATGACAATATACTTTATTTCGGATATAAGAAAACATAACCCATTATGTTGTCTTCCTTGTCCAACATCAACTCTTTAGCATGTCATATTTTAATGAGTGCTCACAATCATAAAAGACATCCAGTATAGTATATTTGTATGTGAAACCTCTCTTTCTTTATTACTTCCTATTAATTGCAACGATGACCAAAACTATGTTTGTCAACTCCCAACAACTTTTATTCATCATACGCTTTATATGTGAAGTCATTACTTCCCATAAGATCAATATGATCTCCTTGATACCTTTTTTTGTATATTTTCTTTTATTCTATCATGACCAAAGTGAGGAAATCAACCCCTTGACTCAACACTAATCTTTATTATATAGCTCACGGACTCGATTACAAAGGGTAAAGATCATAAAGCAAAAGCTCACAACTAGATCATGCTAACTTTATTATACTAGATCAATATACTACCAAAAGGATCGAACTAAGAAAAATGATAAAGATAGGAGTGATGGTGATACGATACCGGGGTCACTCCCCCAAGCTTGGCAGTTGCCAAGGGGAGTGCCCATACCCATGTGATTATGTCCCCTTCTTCGGAGGTGGTGATGATGGAGTTGTTGATGATGTAGGCTTGTCGTCCATCTTCCAAGGCATAGGCTCACCATCGTAGAAGGATGATCGAGTCTCCGGGATACTCAAATCTGCAGCAAAACTCATCTTCTTGAATCTATATTCATACTCACACTTTTGGTTTTGTAAGTCATAGATATGGGCTTGAAGGTGTTCGATTTTCTCTTGGAGATTGAAAATAGCTTCCCCGAAGATCCTTGAGTCCAGCTTGAGGTTGTTGGCGAGCTCCGTGATCATCATGTGGTTGGCGTTGAGTCCTCGCTCCACCATACTTTGGCACTTGAAAACTTGCTGCTCCATTGCTTCTAGCCTTGTCTCCACGCTTCCGGTCCTCCTTGGCCCCTCAACATCGCAGATGTGCAGCACCCCCTCATGCAACTCCATGGTTTGAGGATGATACAACACCTCCGCAAGGTAGGGTTGATGACCTTCTCGAAGAACTTGTCCTTGGGGGTGTTGGAAGACGCCATGATGATCTAGATCTGTCAAAAACAACAGCTCGAAACGAAAACAGATGATTTTTGCGTGATACACAGGTCAAAACCTTCGGGAGTATATATAATGAATTTTTACCAGCCAAAAGGAGTAACATACAAGAAATCGGAGTCCGGGAGGCACACGAGGTGCCCACGAGGCAGGGGTGCGCCCTACACCCTCGTGGACGCCTCGTGTCTCTTCCGGACTGCCACTTATTTTTCTATTTTTCTAAATATTCCAAAACGGTGAAAAATTGCCTTTAGAACTGTTTTGGAGTCGGTTTACTTACCGTATTACGTACCTCTTCCTTTTTAGAGTCTGAATCGTTTTGGAAGTGTCCCTTATGTATTCCTCCGGGGTTACAGTTTCAATAACATTGGTTTCAACATTTATAGGGTTACCTGAGATATAATGTTTGATTCTTTGACCGTTCACCACCTTCGGATTTGTGCCTTCGAAGTTGTTGATTTTTATGGCACCGGAACGATAGACCTCCTTGATAACGTAAGGCCCTTCCCACTTAGAGAGAAGTTTCCTGCAAAAAATCTTAAACGAGAGTTGTATAGCAGTACATAATCACCTACATTAAACTCACGCTTTTGTATCCTTTTGTCATGCCATCTTTTAACTTTTTCTTTGAACAACTTGGAATTCTCATAGGCCTGGGTCCTCCATTCATCAAGAGAGCTAATGTCAAATAACCTCTTCTCACCGACAAGTTTGAAATCATAATTGAGCTCTTTAATAGCCCAATATGCCTTATGTTCTAGCTCAAGAGGTAAGTGACAAGCTTTTCCATAAACCATCTCATATGGAGACATACCCATAGGATTTTTGTATGCGGTTCTATAGGCCCATAATGCATCATCAAGTTTTTTGGACCAATTCTTTCTAGACCTATTAACTGTCTTTTGCAAAATTAATTTCAACTCTCTATTACTTAGTTCTACTTGACCACTAGTCTGTGGGTGATAAGGGGATGCAATTCTATGATTTACATCATACTTTGCAAGCATTTTACGGAAAGCACCATGAATAAAGTGTGAACCACCATCAGTCATTAGGTATCTAGGGACTCCAAACCTCGGAAAAATAACTTCTTTAAGCATCTTAGTATAGGTGTTATGATCAACACTACTAGTTGGAATAGCTTCTACCCACTTAGTAAGGTAATCAACAGCAACTAGAATATGCATGTACCCATTAGAGGAAGGAAACGGTCCCATATAATCAAAGCCCTAAACATCAAATGGTTCAATAACAAGTGAATAATTCATAGGCATTTCTTGGTCTACTAATATTACCAATTCTTTGACATTCATCACAAGATAAGACAAACTTACGGGCATCCTTGAAGAGAGTAGGCCAATAAAAACCAGATTGCAATACCTTATGTGCAGTTCTATCTCCAGCATGTTGTCCTCCATAAGCTTCGAAATGGCACTTGTGTAGGATTTGTTCCTGTTCATGGTCAGGTACACAACGTCTAATGATACCATCTACTCCTTCTTTATAAAGATGTGGGTCATCCCAGAAGTAATGTCTCAAATCATAGAAGAACTTTTTCTTTTGCTGGTATGTGAAGCTAGGAGGTATAAACTTAGCAACAATGTAATTAGGATAATCAGCATACCATGGAGTAGTACGAGAAGTATTTATGATAGCTAATTGTTCATCAGGAAAGCTATCATGAATAGGTTGTGGGTCATCAAGTATATTCTCTAGCCTAGACAAGTTATCTGCTACGGGGTCCTCAGCTCCTTTTCTATCAATAATATGCAAGTCAAATTCTTGCAGGAAGAGAAGCCATCTAATAAGTCTAGGTTTAGCATCTTTATTTTCCATAAGGTATTTGATAGCGGCATGATCAGTGTGAGTAGTTACTTTAGAATCAACAATATAAGGTCTAAACTTATCACAAGCAAATACAACTGCTAAAAATTCTTTCTGAGTAGTAGCATAATTTCTCTGGGCACTGTCTAGAGTTTTACTAGCATATTGAATAACATTCAATTTCTTATCAACTCTTTGCCCTAAAACAGCGCCTACAGCATAATCACTAGCATCGCACATAATCTCAAAAGGTAAATTCCAGTCAGAGGCTGGACAATAGGTGCAGAGATCAATGCTTTCTTAAGTATTTCAAATGCTTCTAGACAATCATCATCAAAGACAAAAGGAATATCTTTTAGTAAGAGATTTGTCAGAGGCCTGGAGATTTTGGAGAAGTCCTTTATGAACCTCCTATAAAACCCGACATGACCAAGGAAACTTCGTATACCTTTGATGTCCTTGGGGCACGACATCTTTTCAATAGCATCAACTTTAGCTTTGTCAACTTCAATACCTCTTTCAGAAATTTTATGTCCCAAGACAATGCCTTCATTAACCATAAAGTGGCGCTTCTCCCAATTCAATACAAGATTAGTTTCTTCGCATCTGTGCAAAACTCGATCAAGGTTGCTTAAGCAGTCATCAAAAGAAGTTCCGTAAACGAAAAAATCATCCATGAAAACCTCAACAATCTTTTCACAAAAATCAAAGAATATAGCCATCATGCATCTTTGAAAGGTAGCAGGTGCATTACATAAACCAAAAGGCATACGTCTATAAGCAAAGGTACCGAAAGGACAAGTAAAAGTGGTCTTTTCTAGATCCCCTTTTGACACGGGTATTTGAGAGAAACCAGAATAACCATCTAGAAAGCAAATGTGAGTATGTTTGGATAACCTTTCTAGCATTTGATCAATAAAAGGCAAGGGGTAATGATATTTCTTAGTAGCTTTGTTTAATTTGCGGAAATCAGTTACCATCCTAAAACCTGTAAAAATTCTTTGCGGGATCAATTCATCATTATCATTAGGAACAACAGTCATACCTCCCTTCTTAGGGACACAATGGACATGACTTACCCACTGGCTATCAGCAACTGGATAGATAATACCTGCCTCTAGAAGCTTTAGGATTTCCTTCCTTACCACTTCTTTCATCTTAGGATTTAACCATCATTGATGATCAATAACTGGTTTAGCGTTTTCTTCCAATTTTATCTTGTGTTGGCATAAAGTGGGACTGATGCCCTTAAGATCATCCAGAGTATATCCAATAGCAGCACGGTGCTTCTTCAGAGTTTTCAATAATTTTTCTTCTTCCTGGTCTAAAAGGTTAGCACTAATAATAACAGGATATATCTTCTTTTCATCAAGATAAACATACTTAAGATTATCATGTAAAGGTTTAAGTTCAAACACGGGATCACCCTTGGGTGGAGGAGGATCCCTAGGATTTCAACATGGAAGTTATTTTTCAATACGGGTCCCTAATTAAAGAATATTTCATCTATTTCTCTTCTCTCATTCATATGCATATCATTTTCATGATCTAGCAAATATTGTTCTAAAGGATCATTAGGAGGCACATCAATAGAAGCAAGACCAATAATTTCATCCTTACTAGGCAATTCTTTATCAAGGGGTTGTCTACGATATTTAGCAAAGTTAAAATCATGAGACATATCCCCTAAACCAATAGTAACAATATCTTTCACGCAGTCTATCATAGCATTAACAATATTCAAGAAGGGTCTACCAAATATAATGGGACAAAAGTCATCTTGTGGGGAACTAAGAATAAGAAAATCAGCAGGGTATTTAACTTTCCCACACAAAACTTCAACATCTCTAACAATCCCAACTGGTGAAATAGTGTCTCTATTAGCAAGCTTAATAGTAACATCAATCCCTTCTAACTCAACAGGTGCAATATCATGCACAATTTCTTGATATAAGGAATGAGGGATTATACTTGCACTAGCACCTACGTCAGATAAATCATGATAGCAATGATCTCCTATTTTAACAGAGATAACAGACAAGCCTACAACATGTCTATGTTTATTCCTAGCATCGGGTTTGGCTATTCTAGCAGCTTCCTCTTGGAGGTAAATAACATGCCTATCTAAATCTTCAACCAAGAGATCTTTAACCATAGCAACACTAGGTTCAACTTTAATTTGCTCAGAGGGTGTAGGTGTTCTAGTACTACTCTTAGGAATCACAGTTGAAGCTTTAGCATGATCCTTTATTCTAACAGGGAAAGGTGGTTTCTCAATATAAGCAGTAGGAACAATAGGATCAACATTATAAGTGATAGTCTTTTCTTCAACTTTAACAGGTTAAACTACTTTTACTTCAATGGGAGGATGGTATTTAAACCACTTCTCCTTGGGAAGATCAACATGAGTAGAAAATGATTCACAGAAAGAAGCTACTATCTCAGAGTCAAGTCCATATTTAGTGCTAAACTCACGGAAAACATCGGTATCCATAAAATCTTTAACACAATCAAACTTAGGGGTCATACCTGACTCCTTACCTTCGTCGAGATCCCAATCTTCAGATTTACGTTTAATTCTTTCCAATAAATCCCATTTGAATTCAACAATCTTCATCATAAAAGAACCAGAACAAGAAGTATCGAGCATGGAGCGATTATTGAGAGAAAGCCGAGCATAAATTTTTTGAATGATCATTTCTCTTGAGAGCTCATGATTGGGGCATGAATATAACGTTGACTTAAGCCTCCCCCAAGCTTGAGAGATGCTTTCTCCTTCACGCGGCCAAAAATTTAAAATATAATTATGATCACGATGAACCTGGTGCATAGGGTAGAACTTCTGATGAAATTCCAACTTCAGACGATTATAGTTCCATGATCCAATATCATCACATAGCCTAAACCATGTCAATGCATCTCCCTTCAAAGATAAAGGGAAGACCTTCTTCTTGATAACATCCTCGGGCATACCTGCAAGCTTAAATAATCCACAAACTTCATCCACATAGATTAGGTGTAAATCGGGATGCAGTGTTCCGTCTCCTGTAAAGGGATTATCTAGCAGTTTCTCTATCATACCCGAAGGAATTTCAAAGCAAACATTTTCAGTAGGTGAAGTAGGTTGAGGAGCAACTCTTTGCTCTTCTGGTCGGAGTGAAGATACCCCGAACAAGCCCCTCAAAGGATTATGAGCCATAGTAACAAGTGACAATAAATTTCAGCACACTATAAAAAATTTTCCTTACCAAATTCCACTTACCGAAGGCGCTTCACTCCCCGGCAACAGCGCCAGAAAAGAGTCTTGATGACCCACAAGTGTAGGGGATATATCGTAGTCCTTTCGATAAGTAAGAGTGTCGAACCCAGCGAGGAGCAGGAGGAAATGATAGGCAGTTTTCAGTAAGGTATTTTCTGCAAGCACTGAAATTATAGGTAACAGATAGTTTTGTGATAAGATAATTGGTAGCAAGTGACAAAAGGTAAAAGTAAATAAGGTGCACCAAGATGGCCCAGTCCTTTTTGTAGCAAAGGACAAGCCTGGACAAACTCTTATATGAAGGAAAACGCTCCCGAGGACACATGGGAATTATCGTCAAGCTAGTTTTCATCACGATCATCTGATTCACGTTCGGTACTTTGATAATTTGGTATGTGGGTGGACCGGTGCTTGGGTGCTGTCCTTACTTGGACAAGCCTCCCACTTATGATTAACCTCTAACGCAAGCATCCGCAACTACAAAAGAAGTATTAAGGTAAACCTAACCATAGCATGAAATAAGTGGATCCAAATCAGCCCCTTACGAAGCAGCACATAAACTAGGGTTTAAGCTTCTGTCACTCTAGCAACCCATCATCTACTTATTACTTCCCTATGCCTTCCTCTAGGCCCAAATAATGGTGAAGTATCATGTAGTCGACGTTCAGATGACACCACTAGAGGAGAGACAACATACATCCCATCAAAATATCGAACGAATACCAAATTCACATGACTACTAATAGCAAGACTTCTCCCATGTCCTCAGGAACAAAAGTAACTACTCACAAGACATAATATTGTTCATGATCAGAGGGGTATTAATATGCATAATGGATCTGAACATATGATCTTCCACCAAATAAACCAACAAGCATCAACTACAAGGAGTAATCAACACTACTAGCAACCCACATGTACCAATCTGAGGTTTAAGATTGGATACAAGAGATGAACTAGGGTTTGAGAGGAGATGGTGCTGGTGAAGATGTTGATGAAGATAGCCCTACCCAAGATGGGTGAGTTGTTGGCGATGACGGCGGTGACGATTTCCCCTCCTGGAGGGAAGTATCCCCGACAGAATAGCTTTGTCGGAGCCCTAGATTGGTTTCCGCCAAGGTTCCGCCTCGAGACGGCGGCGTCTGGTCCCGAAAGCCTCCTTATGATTTTTTCCAGGTCAAAATACCTCATATAGGAGAATATGGGCATCGAGGGGCCCACGAGGCAGGGGGCGCGCCCAGAGAGGGGGGCGCCCCCCCCCACCCTCGTGGACAGGTGGTGGCCCCCTTGGTGGTCTTCTTTCGCCAAATATTTTTTATATTTTCCGAAACGGTGTCCTGTGGAGTTTCGGAGCTTTTTGAGTTGTGCGGAATAGGTTTCCAAAGTTTGCTTCTTTTCCAGCCCAGAATTCCCGCTACCGGCATTCCCCCTCTTCATGTAAACCTTGTAAAATAAGAGAGAAAAGGCATAAGTATTGTGGTATAACGTGTAATAACAACCCATAGTGCAATAAATATCAACATAAAAGCATGATGCAAAATGGACGTATCACCCCTCCCCTGACAATCCTCAAAACTATCTTGGTGACTTATTCCCCACAAATATCCCAATGTATATGGTAAAAATGAGCCGGAAAGCCGTCCGGTCACGGTGCCTTAGTGGGAAACATTTGGAACAAGACAGTTTTAACTTCCTAACTGGTATAGGGCGCACATAGTGTTTCATTCATGGCTTATGTTACCTTTCTTGGGACATGCGCAAGACTCCGTCCATGTCCTGCACACCTTCCGAAGCATACAAAATCTAGTAAAAATTATTAGCCATAGCCTTCAATTCTGCTGGATCACTTATTTCCACCCCTAAAGAATTCTGTAGAGCCTTTATCATGTTCTTTTTTCTCCTGAGACTAGCACGCAGATAGAAATATTTTGTATTCTTGTCCCCCGCCGTGAGCCATTCCAACCGTGCCCTTTGTCGCCACATGATCTCTTCGCGGTGGTACATCTCCACTAACTTCTCATTGATTTTCAGTTCTTCATGAGACGGCGCCATGATGGGCCTCTAACCCCTCGTTGGTTACCCCAAGTGGAAGGTGTAAGATGCAGTGTTGTGTAAGTTTTTCCCTTAGCAAAGATGCCAAGGATCGAATCCCTAGAGACTCCTAGGTTCAACAAGTAGGTGTCAACTGCTAACGATGCCGGATTAGCAATCAACGTGGACCTACACACAGATACAAATAACTTTGCTCCCAACGAGTACAGAGAGGTTGTCAATCCCTCCGGCCTTGTAGTTCACAAAGGATTAAACGCAGATGATAGTAGTGATAGATAATGTTTGCAATAGTAAATAAAAGCGAAAAGTAAATAGCGGATGTGATCAATGATGGTAATATGGACCGGAGTCTCATGATGTTCACTAGTGATGTCTCTCTCCCAAAAGACGATAAAACAGCTATGTGAGGTAAACGAATTACAGCTGGGCAATTGACAGGACCACGAACGCAAACCAATGCTGACTACATTGCAAGAAAGGTTGAGGTTCAAAGCATGGGCGGTACGCCAAAGTAAGTAGACCGAAATCCATCAATATCTACTACTAATCATCCACCTTGAGATATCTATCCAGAACATCTCGCTGGTATTAAGTTGCGAGTCCCACCCATAGTGTAAACTCAAAGCAACAGACAACTGCATTAAAAGAACTTTGCGTAAAGTAAACAATCCTTGCACCCGCGGGCACAAGCACCGCTGTTTTCCCCCTTGTGGCAACAGCACATCCCCTAGACTCATGTTTCTGTCACTCAAGCTAGTCATCGAGGGGCATGAACCCACAATCGAGCATAACGTTCCCTCTTGGAGTCACTACGTATTACTTGGCCAAAGCAATAAATAACAACGGAGAACATGCAAGAATTACTTATGAACATAAATATAAAAGAGGTAGATCAAATATATTACTCAAGAACAATCTGAACATAATCTCATAATCCATCGGATCCCAGCAAACTCATCATAGCAACAGCATAAGGATTACATATGTGCCTCGATCATGTAGGGCAGCTCACGAGGACTAATTAGTGAAGCACAAGAACGGGAGGAGAACATCACATAGCTACTGGTCATGGACTCATGGTCCAAGGGAGACTACTCACAACTCATCTGGGAGGCGTCCATGGTGGTGGAGAGGCTCCCGATGGTGATCCTCCCCTCCGGCAGGGTGCCAGGAAGAGTTCTCCTGGTGCTCCCGATCTTGGAAGCGGAGGCGGCGGCGGAACAGAGATGAGATCGCGAAAAAGAGTTCCCGTCCCGAGGGTTTCGAAGGACGCTCTAAATATATGCCGAAGGGGGGCACCAGACGGGGCTCGGGGGGCCCAGACGCCCCCCCGGCGCGGCCCAGGGGGGGCGCCGCCAGGGCACCTGGAGCCCTGGTGGGCCCCCCCCCCCCGGCTGTCCTTCGGACGCAAGGTAGGTTCTGGAATGCTGATTTTTTATATAATTTTTCTGGATTTTTCCTGGCAGTTCTCGTAACGTGAAAACCTGAAATACAAAAACAGCCGAAAACAGAAACTGGCACCGGGGTGCACTGGATTAGTAGGTTAGTCCAAATATGATCAAAAGTGTATGGAAGTGTATAAATATCATAGCAATATCACCCAAAAGTGGCATGGAGCAAGCAGAAATTATAGATACGTTTTGGACGTATCAACATCCCCAAGCTTAATTCCTGCTCGTCCTCGAGTAGGTAAATGATAACAAGAATAATTTCTATGGTGACATGCTATTAACCATATAGGACTTATTCATAGTCATATGACAAAAGCTTACTGAGACAATGATTCTATAGTAATTAAGTTGCCTCATGAGAAAATCACAAATGACTGAAAGTTTTACAACATGACATTGAAGCATCAAAAAGATTTGCAATGAACATGATGTGCAAATATGATAAAGTGATATCTAGCTTGCCCCCTTTAGTGAAGCAAAACATAAATGCAGGGGCACCTTCAAGGTTTAAGTGATGACTAGATACAATGATTTCAAAATAAACGATATCACAATCATGCAAAAGACAATGCTACTTTGGGACAATGCACATTACACTCAGAATGACAATCATGCTCTTAGTAGTTGGTGCTTTTAAAAGAAGGTGGAGACTCAACATAAAAGTAAAAGAATGGTTATGTGCTAGAGCTTTTTATTTTGAAAACATAGAAGCAATTTTGTCAACGGTAGTAGTATTTCATATGTGTCATGCATAAGACATCCTATAAGTTGCAAGCCTCATGCATCGAATACCAATAGTGCTCGCACCTTGTCCTAATTAGCTCGGATTTCCATGGGTTATCATTGCATTACATATGTTTCAACCAAGTGTCACAAAGGGGTACCTCTATGCCACCTGTACAAAGGTCCAAGGAGATAAATCGCATTTGATTTCTCGTTTTTGATAGATCTCAACTTGAGGACATCCATACCGGGACAACATAGAAAATAGATAATGGACTCATCTTCAATGCATAAGCATATTCTCATAAGAGATTGAGGATTAATGTCCAAGCTAAAACTTCCACCATGATGCATGGCTTTGGTTGGCGGCCCAATGTTCTTCTCTAACAATATGAGATTGAGGATTAATGTCCAAACTAAAACTTCCACCATGATGCATGGCTTTGGTTGGCGGCCCAATGTTCTTCTCTAACAATATGCATACTCATTCAACCCATGGCAAATCACCCTTACTTCAGACAAGACGAACATGCATAGCAACTCACATGATATTCAACAAAAGTGTGACAGTTGATGGCGTCCCCAGAAACATGGTCACCGCTCAGCAAGCAACTTATAAGAAATAAGATACATAGGCAACATATTCTTTACCACAATAGTTTTTAAGCTACTTTCCCAAGAGCTATGTATTGCAAAGTTAGTCTGGTTAGTACAGGTGGAGGTTAGCAAAAGACTGGGAGCGACCAATTAAGAGAGCAATGACGGTCATAATCATGCAGAGCGACAAAGCAATATTGAATCAGGCATGGTAGTTATATCGCTACTCAGAAATAAAAGATCATCAAGGCTTGACATACTTTCTTTACAGTCTTAGATATGCGTGAGCATACACCAAGTCAATCAAAATAAATTCTTGAAGGAAGATATTACTAAACCATACCACCTCATCGGCAAACAAATCAAGTTGGTACTCCAATAACACATTGGGAATCCCCCAGCTATTTGAGACTAACCATAAGAAAACCTGAACTACTAAGCGCCATTATGCACGTAGCATCTTTATCATAGACATATTAACAAATGCAACGGAAGCAAACTCTCTTAATAAGGTGAGCATGGTCATTAAAGAGAGTTCAAGCAACCAACTAAACAAAAGCTCTTTGAAAAGATAAGCATGAATACTAAGAGCAGAGCATGATAGTAGCTATTAAAAGACAAAGAACACACACAGCAAAGATAGACATGAAAATTCTATGTTATGTTCTAGGTCGAAGTGGAGCGTGTTTCTCTCCCACATAAAGAACACTGAGTTCCGACTCGTTATGAAAAACTAAAAAGAAAAACTAAAAGCAAGACGCTCCAAGCATAGCACATAACACATGAAGTGATAAAAATATAGCGAAACGAAAGACGAACTGATAATGTTGATGGAGAAGGGGATGCACGGGGGCATCCCCAAGCTTAGATGCTTGAGTCTCCTTGAATATTTCTTTGGGGTGCATGGGGGCATCCCCAAGCTTGAGCGCTTGACACTCCTGAATCTTTTTATCATCTTCCCTCGCACACTTGAAAACTCCCTTCATACATAACTCATTATAATCTGATTAGTGAGGTTAGTACCCTTAATAAAATAATTATACCTTGCTGGAAATAAAGATATTCTTGAAGTTCTACTGTTTCTCAAGATTGCCAAAAGGTTTTTGCAAAGAAAAAGCAAGCTCTTGGTTTGCAAAATGAAGGAAAGGCAAAACATGACAGAATCTGTGAAAAACAGAACAGCAGGTAGTAATTGATTTGTTCGGGGCACTTCTGCAACTCAAATCAAAAAACTCAGAACAGATGCACGAAAGACAATTATATAGAGAACGCTGTCGAAAAAATTCAGACCAAAAAGATGATCTGGTGATTTTATACGATTTTTTCTATCCAAGGACAAAATCTGTTTCCTGACAGCACCTCACAACTTTTGAACTTTCTAGCAATCAGAGGCTATACTTGGCACAAATATGAAAAGCAAAGATACAATGATGATGCTACAGTAGTAAACAACATCAAGACACAACAAAAGCAAAATATAAAAATTTATTCATGTGGGCTGCCTCCCAAAAGCGCTTTCTTTTATGCCTTTAAGCTAGGCATAATACATAGAGATCAAGTTTTATCAAGAGTAAAAGAGTAGCTAGCCCGTACAACGGACTCAAAAGGTAACTTGATCTTCTTTCGAGGGAAGTGTTCCATCCCTTTCTTGAGAGGAAACTGAAATTTTATATTACCCTCTTTCATGTCAATGATAGCACCAACGGTGCATAAAAAGGGACGTCCCAAAATAATTGGACATGAAGGATCACATTCAATATCCATAATAGTAAAATCAACGGGAACATAATTATCATTGACAACGATAAGAACATCGTCGATCCTCCCCAAAGGTTTCTTTATGGAAGAATCAACGAGACGAACACCAAAAGAACAAGAATCATAAGGTTTCAATTTAAGCATATCATATATTCTTTTGGGCATAACAGAGGTACTAGCTCCAACATCACATAATGCATAGCAAGAGAAGTCATTCAATTTAATTTTTATCATAGGATCCCAACCATCTTCTAGCTTTCTAGGTATGGAGGCTTCTACTCTAAGTTTATCCTCCCTAGCTTTGATGAGAGCATTAGTGATATGCTCCGTGAGGGCAAGGTTAAGCGTGCTAGTGCGGGGATCTCTAGACATCTTGTGAAGAAAATCAATAACTTCGGTAAGAGTGCAATTATCAAAATCAAGGTCATTAGCATCAAGTAAAGTGGTAGTGGTGTCCTTTAGGTTCACTTGTTTGGTAGTTTCTATAGTCATAGCATCACCATTAATAGGTCCATTGGGACCAGGAGTACATTGGGTGCTAAGAGTTTGGATATCCTCAACAACTTGGATAGTAGCAACAGTGTGGTAGGTAGGAAGGCTCTTAATTCCATCTTCTTCCTCCCTTTCTCTAGCCCATCTCTCTTTAAGTTTAGCCATCATCCTAATATTTTCATTAATTTGCACTTGAATAGCATTTATAGGAGTGACTTCCCTCTCCTCAAGAGGAGAAGTTTTAATTTTTAGCAATTTTACCTCATTGGCTAAATGGTCTACCTTAAAAGAAAGATCATCTAGTTTATGTAGTTTTTCTTCTACACTCTTATTAAAGGCTTTTTGGGTAGTGATGAAATCTTTAAGCATAATCTCTAGTTCAGTAGTGGAGTTCTTGGTGATAGGATAAGCATTGTTGTTCCCATAAGAATTAGAGGGGAACGGTCTAGGATTGCTACCAAAGTTACTCCTATAAGCATTGTTGTTAAAATTGTTTCTAGAGATAAAGTTCACATCTACTTGTTCTTGAGCAATCAAAGAATTTAAAGGAACATCACAAGGATCAACAGAAGATTGCTTCGAAAGTAGAGACATGATCAAGTCAACTTTTTCATTTAAGGAGGAAATCTCCTCGACAGAGTTTACCTTCCTACCTGTTGGAGCGCGTTTGGTGTGCCATTGGGAATAGTTGGTCATCATCTCATCGAGAAGCTTCGTGGCAGCACCAAGTGTAGTTGACATAAAAGTTCCTCCCGCGGCCGAATCTAACAAGTTCCGCGAGGTAAAGTTCAAGCCTGCATAAAAAGTTTGGATAACCATCCAAGTAGTCAAACCATGAGTAGGGCAGTTCTTGATAAGAGATTTCATACGTTCCCAAGCTTGGGCAACGTGTTCATTATCCAATTGTTTAAAATTCATTATGTTACTTCTCAGTTGGATAATTTTAGCAGGTGGATAGTATTTTCCAATAAAAGCATCTTTGCACTTGTCCCATGAATCTATGCTATTTCTAGGCAAAGACTGAAACCAAATTTTAGCTCCTCCTCTCAAGGAGAAAGGAAAAAGCTTAAGCTTAACAATATTACCATCTATTTCTTGGTACTTTTGCATATCACAAAGTTCAACAAAGTTGTTCAAGTGTAAAGCAACATCATCTCCAGCACCGGAGAATTGATCTTTCATAACTAGATTCGGTAAAGCAGGTTTAATTTCATATGAAGGTGCTGAAGTGGCAGGTGTAGTGATAGGTGTGCTGATAAAGTCATCGTTGTTGTGACTAGTGAAGTCACACAACTTGGTGTTCTCGGTGGAACCCATAGTAGCAAGCAAGCAAGATAACTATTTTTGTGATTTTCGATAAAAGGTACTAAAGCAAAAACTGAAAGGTAAACTAACAAGACTAAAAAACAAAGGTAAAAGATAGCATGCAACTCCCCTATCCTGAAGAGTGGAGTCCCCGGCAACGGCGCCAGAAAAACTCCTTGATGGGCCTCTAACCCCTCGTTGGTTACCCCAAGTGGAAGGTGTAAGATGCAGTGTTGTGGAAGTTTTTCCCTTAGCAAAGATGCCAAGGATCGAATCCCCAGAGACTCCTAGGTTCAACAAGTAGGTGTCAACTGCTAACGACGTCGGATTAGCAATCAACGTGGACCTGCACACAGATACAAATAACTTTGCTCCCAACGAGTACAGAGAGGTTGTCAATCCCTCCGGCCTTGTAGTTCACAAAGGATTAAACGCAAATGATAGTAGTGATAGATAATGTTTGCAATAGTAAATAAAAGCGAAAAGTAAATAGCGGATGTGATCAATGATGGTAATATGGACCGGAGTCTCATGATGTTCACTAGTGATGTCTCTCTCCCAAAAGACGATAAAACAGCTATGTGAGGTAAACGAATTACAGCTGGGCAATTGACAGGACCACGAACGCAAACCAGTGCTGACTACATTGCAAGAAAGGTTGAGGTTCAAAGCATGGGCGGTATGCCAAAGTAAGTAGACCGAAATCCATCAATATCTACTACTAATCATCCACCTTGAGATATCTATCCAGAACATCTCGCTGGTATTAAGTTGCGAGTCCCACCCATAGTGTAAACTCAAAGCAACAGACAACTGCATTAAAAGAACTTTGCGTAAAGTAAACAATCCTTGCACCCGCGGGCACAAGAACCGTTATTTTCCCCCTTGTGGCAACAGCACATCCCCTAGACTCATGTTTCTGTCACTCAAGCTAGTCATCGAGGGGCATGAACCCACAATCGAGCATAACGTTCCCTCTTGGAGTCACTACGTATTACTTGGCCAAAGCAATAAATAACAACGGAGAACATGCAAGAATTACTTATGAACATAAATATAAAAGAGGTAGATCAAATATATTACTCAAGAACAATCTGAACATAATCTCATAATCCATCGGATCCCAGCAAACTCATCATAGCAACAGCATAAGGATTACATATGTGCCTCGATCATGTAGGGCAGCTCACGAGGACTAATTAGTGAAGCACAAGAACGGGAGGAGAACATCACATAGCTACTGGTCATGGACTCATGGTCCAAGGGAGACTACTCACAACTCATCCGGGAGGCGTCCATGGTGGTGGAGAGGCTCCCGATGGTGATCCTCCCCTCCGGCAGGGTGCCGGGAAGAGTTCTCCTGGTGCTCCCGATCTTGGAAGCGGCAGCGGCGGCGGAACAGAGATGAGATCGCGAAAAAGAGTTCCCGTCCCGAGGGTTTCGAAGGACGCTCTAAATATATGCCGAAGGGGGGCACCAGACGGGGCTCGGGGGGCCCAGGCGCCCCCCGGCGCGGCCCAGGGGGGTGCGCCGCCAGGGCGCCTGGAGCCTTGGTGCCCCCCCCCCCCCGGCTGTCCTTCGGACGCAAGGTAGGTTCTGGAACGCTGATTTTTTATATAATTTTTCTGGATTTTTCCTGGCAGTTCTCGTAACGTGAAAACCTGAAATACAAAAATAGCCGAAAACAGAAACTGGCACCGGGGTGCACTGGATTAGTAGGTTAGTCCAAATATGATCAAAAGTGTATGGAAGTGTATAAATATCATAGCAATATCACCCAAAAGTGGCATGGAGCAAGCAGAAATTATAGATACGTTTTGGACGTATCACGCCATCCTTAGTGGGTCGTTACGAAGCTCATCCAACATCTGTTTCAGTTTTTTAATTTCCATCCGCACACTTCCGACAGTATCATTGCTCCACTTTCCCAGACCTTGAGACAAGTTCTGGAGTTTGGTTCGCATCTCTTCCACCGTAGCACACGACGCTCCTGGGTCCCACCCCATTAGTATCGTCTCTCCGAGCTGCTCATGAGTCTCCCACATCAACTCATACTTGAACGTATGGTTTATCCGAGTCTCCTGAAGGCCTCCAAACTCGAGCAGCAGCGGGGCTTGATCAGAAGAAGTTGCCGTGAGATGTGTCAGAGAAGCCGTTGGAAACCTCGCCAACCACTCTGCGCTTACCAAAGCTCTGTCAAGCCTACATCGTGTGTAGCTTCCCCCGGCCTCCTTTTCCTCAAAGGTCCAGAAACGACCCTTGTAGTCAATATCTAGCAACATGCAAATATCAGTGGCTTCTCAAAACGCTTGAATTTGGGCATTGCTGCGTTGACCAACTCCCACATGCTCATTTGGACGTAAGACTTCGTTAAAATCCCCTATACATAACCATGGCAAGCTGCTCAAAGTGCTAATGTTTTTTAAGACCGTCCAGGTTTGATGCCGCAAATGTGTCTGTGCTTCTCCGTACACGCAAGTCATCCTCCACTTTTCTTGTCCCTGCTCCTCAACAGACACATCAAGATGATACACAGAATAACCTAAAATTTCAACCTTTATTGAATTGTTCCAAAAAAGACCAATGCCACCACTTCTACCCTGACTGTCTACTGCATAGAAATTATCAAAGCCAATAGAACTTGCTAATGCTTCTACCCTAGCCCCTTCAATTTGAGTTTCAACAATGCAAAGGAGGGTAGGGGTAAACTTCCTCGTGAAATCGCGAAGTTCACGAACTGCCGCGGCTTTACCCGCACCCCGGCAGTTCCAGCAGAAGGCACTCATTGGCCCCGGCGGCGCCCCTCTCCGGAGCCCGCCAAACTTGAGTCATTCTTCCCCTGGTTTCAAGTCTTGCTCGAGTTCTTTTCAGCCTCGTTCAGTACTTTAGCTCTTTTTACTTCTTGCTTGGCGCCCGGACTCGCAGGAGTAGTAGATGGAGGTAGTGCCAAAATATTGCCTTTCCCCGTGTTCGCTGTTGTATATGACGATGGCAAACTGTTCTGGATTGTCGCTGATTCTGACGTCCTCTTTCTGTTGTCCACCTCTTCCATCTCAGCGTCATGATCTGCAGCCAGGTCTTTCACATGTTCAACACCATCATACCGGGCACTCCTACCACGTCCGCCATTGTGTCCTCCCCTGCGTCCTCCTCTTCGGCCACGTCCACCTCCTGGACCTTGTCCGGTGTGCATCACCCATGTTGCCCTTAGGTCTTTGAAAATCAAAGCCGATGGAGGATGGATTCCATTGCCATGCTCCTTGAAGAGATGTCCCAACATGCCACAAACAACGCACCAATCGGGGAGTTTTCATATCTAACTCGGTAAATTTGGCGCTTTCCCTCTCAGATCATAGATACTGCGTTCTTCAGCGGCTGCATCACGTTGATCCTGATCCAGACCCAATGGAAGTTACCCGTGAAGTCTTGGGATATCGGTTCCGTGAAAAGCACTTCGCCCACCTTAGCCGCAAGAGATGGCACTGGATGAGCATATATGGGTGGCACATCATGAATCTGTGCCCAGATCTCAATGGTGTCAAGCTGAACAGTTGTGGGTTTTGTTAGACCATCATATGGCTTGAGGATAACAGCGTCCTCCCTGAAGTGCCATGGACCCTCCTGAGTAACCCTCTCCCAATCCCCCAAACAGGAGAACCGAACTGTATAGAGGGTTTCCTCCAATGGCTTGAAATTCATCTCCTAAGCAAGGTCCCAAGCTGCTCTCATGTTCCGAAAGAACCAGCACTGCGAGTAGGTTTTGGTGGAGTGCACCTTGGCAAGCGCGATCCACCGAGCCGCTTTCGCCGGTACCTCCTTTTCATCAAAAACCACATCATCTAGGTCTTCCTCTCGCAGCCCCAACTCCTTCATCAACAGCTCTACATCGCCGGTCTCCGCTGGACCGGCCGCCGCCGATCCCGAAGGCTTGGTTGAAGACATCTCAAAACCCTAACCCGAGTCAAACTAGATCGGGTCCTTCAGATGGATCCCTAAACCCCCCGCCTGCCTTGCCTGCCAGGGACCAGAGGGCGTGAGAGCACACCCCCCGGTCGAGGACGAGAAACAGGAAGCGCAACGGAGGTAGGGGACGAGACTCTCGACGACGACGAAAAGATCGCCCCGGGAGGAAGAGAACCCTAACGAGAGGGGATACACATTTTTGCTAGTTAAAATACAGTAGTAGAATCAAAGACCAAATGGGCCGGTCTTGGTGTGTTGGCCTATAGCCCGCGTGCCCGGCCCATGGTGGGCCTTGCTCGACATGTTTATAATCGGGTTTCACTGGCACGTGGCCCTCGTAGGGCCGTGCCTCGCCGCGAGGCTAAGCACGAGTGCCAACATGGCCTAACCCATTGTTGTTTTTTTCCAGATATTTTATAGTATATATTAGCCACCAAAACAGCCCAAAATCAGACAGGCCGATGGGCTAAACGTGCCGATGGGCTGGCCCGTTTCCTTATTGTGCCATGCCTGGCCCGTTCAGGCCAGGCTGTGCCGGCCCATCTGGCCAGGTATGTGAAGTGTTTTTGTGGACTGTCAGTTCACGCGCATTCTACCACTCAAAAAAAAAAAAGTTCACGCGCATTCCTTTCCCGTATCCACCGCGCGTACACGGCGAACGTCTCGCGCCCACGCACGACTCCGCCTTACTACGCACCTAGAGGTTCTCCTCCGCCGCCGGCCGCCGCCACACGCGGGTCTGAGTTGCGCGAGTACCTTCGCTCTGCCGTTCGCGCGGCTGGTTTCGTGCCATCGGGATTGCAGGGGAACAGGGTTCGGCCTTCTAGGGTTCCGCCGGTTTGGTTTGGTTGGGCCTGCATCGTGCGTTTCGACGAGCGAATCTAGTGGTCGATTTGAATCAGTGGGTGTCGGATGCAGGTGCTGGTGGCGGTTAGCTTGATTGCGATTCTGCCGTAATCCCGACGGGATTTTCAGCTACGTTTGTGTTTGTGCGGTTCAATGGCGGGATCTGTGGGCACAGGCAGGGTGGCACCTCGGTCGTCCCCAAAGCGGTACAACGGCATGGATCCGCCGTTATCTTTGACCAGGCCGACCATGTTCGATCTGCAGAAGACGGCTGAGCTCGAGAAGGTTATTATTCGTTGCTGATCGCTTATGTTTTTGGAGCTTTGCTAACATATCTGTGTTCCGTTGTGATGATAGTGTTGCTTTTATGTCGTTGGCAACATGATTGCAGTTCTTGGTTGAAGCGGGCCTTTACGAGAGTGAGGAGCAGGCCGCGAAACGGGAGGAGGTGCTACGGGAGATTGATGGGGTAACCCCTTTCATTGCTTGCTACTTGATGTCTCTGATTCTATGGAAGTAGGAGGTGAAACTAGAAGGGGACTATATTTAATCGGAAAGGTCTGCTTTGCATGGCCATTTCGATGACTACGATATATAAGTAGCTAATGCTTCTTGTGGGCACTATATTCAAATGATTTTTGGTGTGGAGTATTGTATTTCAGTACCCAGACTTCAGAATGTTTGATTAGTTTTATTCCCGTTTCCATTTTTCTATTTTAGATAGAAATGGTAAATCCTATCTGTAGTGTAACTTATGGTTTATCAGGTCTTACATTTTTCTGCTCTGCAGTTACTAACCTGTGCGGGCTTTTAATTGATTTGCAGATAGTTAAGGAATGGGTGAAGCAGTTAACTAGTCAGAAAGGGTATTCTGAGCAAATGATTGATAAGGCAAATGTAGTCCTTTTCACTTTTGGATCTTACCGCTTGGGGGTAACTGCCTATTTTTCTGCCCCATTCTTTTATTCCATACACCTTGTCCCTTCTGTCACATTGAATAACATACTTGGCTATCTTTTTATTATCTTATTATTGTGAATCAAGTAGATTCAAATAAGAACATCCACCCAAAAGTTCTCGTTTGAAGAAGTAAACATACTTTGGTTTGCAGTTTTTGAAACTTGACTTGTTTCATCTCTCATAGAGATGCTTTTGGGTTTTCTAGGCATTTGATCCAAATTGGCCCCTACTAAAAGTTACTTTGCAGTATAAATTCCATAACCTGCTGCCAAACTGCTATTGCTTGTTGAGTTGTTACCAGCTCGGCACTGCATTCCTCTGATATTGCATAGTTTATGTCAGGGTCACATTACTGCTCTTCTAGACGGCGGATAACGAATCAAAAGTCAAGTTAAGTGCTACAACTATTTATTAAAAGGTTGCTAGAACTATTTTTTGTAATCTGAAAGTAATCACAACCATTCCTCTTTAGTCCAATGAGTGAAACAAATATTGTCACCACAACATTGCTACACATTACGCCAGAGGAAAAAAAATGTCATTGTGATTGGATGATTAGGGTGCACTGTGGAGTAATTTGTGTGCCATTACTATGTGCAATCAAGAGGGAGAAATAGGTCACCCAATAAACAATCAAAGACCACCTGCTCTGTGTGATGTAAGCTAAGACGACAACCAATACAGATGTGGTCATACATTCAACTTTTACACTTTCTCATGAATTCATGATGGACCAGAATAAAGCGATAATTGTCACAGATAAGAATTGAGTTAGAAGGAGTTTGGAGTAGTGAATTATTTCAGCATGTTTCGCAATCTGGTACTGGAACCTAAGAAACACAGATGTGGAGGCACAGACACGGCGATAACATGGGATACAACATTTTCCCAAAATAGCCATTTCAGGGATACGAAGTATATATAAAGAATTTTTTAAATATGCCATGTAATATAGAGTTAAAACAAAAAATTAATGAGGAACTGAGATGAGATCAGAATACTGCCTCATTTCCATCTGCTGTCTCATTTTTCAAGTGCTCAATTTTTGAATTAATTGATCCTCTAGACCCATGTCATTGCAACTTACAAAGTACATCAAACGCTAGTATTAGTAAACTAGCAGGATCTCAACACCAGGCTGCCCTTCAGCGTCTTGGCTACTGGCAGCGGTGCTCCCAGATAACATGCTCCCTAACAGCAAGGAACAATCAACACCAAACAGCAGCACCACATTCAAGTGAGCACAATATCATGTAGCCAATCAAAACGCAAGCAGCAATGACATGGCTGCACGGGGAAGCAAGCAGCAGCAGCTCAACAGCAAGAGTCACAAAGAGATGAAGAGGTTGAAGAGAGGCTGCTGTGCTTGGGGTTACCTGCTCGAGCGTGATTGCTGTTGGGAGGAGATGCTGCTGCGCTTGGGAAATGGTGTCAGGGCGAGTCCAGGCAGCGGCATTGATCTAGGCGGCGGCGGCGCGTTCGCTAGAGCCAGGAGCAGCTCGTTTCCTTTTCTGGCTAGAGTATGTGCGAGCAGGTTTGTATCAGGCAGAGGCTGTTATTGGGCCTCCCGAGGCTGTTATTCGTAAATGAGATGATACTGTGGGATACACGTATCCCGGCGTGTTGCCGTGTCCTGCCGCACTAGGACGGCACATTCGCGAATCTGCCGTATCCATGCTTTCGAGACTGGAACAGATGCTGCTTGGTTAGTGTTGATGGTATGTCCCTCGTCGCAAGGGAAGATAGATTCAATTGAGTAGTTGCTGATGTTTGAGGTTTTGCATCTTTTTCCAAACAATATTCTTAAACATTATTGTAGGCAATAATAATAGCTTAACGTGCTAAGAATCATTTCTAACCATGTATGGGAGTGGCACATGTGTAATGGATATTTGTAATCTTCTGATATCAGTAGTTAACTCACAGGAATAAGGGATTCTACAATGTATAGGTTTAATTGCCAGTCACTGTGCAGCATCTGTCCATGTGCCTTTCAGCATAGCACATGCTTTCTTAGTTTTATGCTCTTTTACGCATTTTGCTAACTTCCTGTTACAGTATGATCTCCTTCGGCCTTCTGGAGTAAATACTTCCTGTGCTGGTAAATTTAGCCGAGTCTTACTTCAAAATGACCTCTTTGTTAGGTTCATGGGCCTGGAGCAGACATTGATATCTTATGTGTTGGACCTTCATATGTGAACCGAGAGGTGAAGTCTAGTCGCCTTTCTTTTGCATAAAACCTACTGTTCATAGATTACATGTCTTATAATAATTAATGTTAATATTTCTGTAGGAGGATTTCTTTGTCACACTACATGGCATATTAACACAACTGGAAGAAGTGACTGAACTACAACCTGTACCCGATGCTCATGTACCTCTTATGAAATTTAAGTTCCACGGGATGGCAATTGACCTTCTCTATGCCAGTGTATCTCTTGCAGTAATACCACCAGTAAGTTGCATTTTATGTAATATTTGTGCATGTTCTCAAATTCTTTTGTTGCACTAGTGTAGTATTGTTGTTATGCATGCCGAGTATGCAATGCACCTGATGTATTGCTTTTGACTGCTCAAGCAATTCTGTAAGGTCCTTTCCCCGCTTTAGTTATCCCTAATGAACGTATGCTGCAAACGGTTATGGGGAATTATGATAAGACCTGTTCTTTGAAATTGTTATGCCAACTGAACTGTTGATGGAGATTTTAGTGCCTGCTTCAACTTAAATGGTCGTCATTTGGTAACTTCATTGAGGTGATGGGAAGGCAAACTGTTCAGTTCAATGCAAGTTGTGCAGCACTACATTTTATTTGCATTAAATTCTTTTGCAGTTACATACCAATAAGTTTATGATGCAAGCCCCCTCCCCCTGTATTATGGTTGCAGGATTTCAACATCTCTGAAGGGTCTGTGCTTTGTGGTGTTGACGAAGCAACTGTTCGAAGTCTTAATGGGTGCAGGGTGGCAGACCAGATTCTTCGACTAGTTCCAAATGTTGAGGTTATTTAATTCAGGAATTGCCATTTGTGTATGCTTGTTCCACTTTCTCATTATAATAATCATATGCTTTGTAGAACTTCCGGACAACACTCAGGTGTTTGAAGTACTGGGCAGAGAGAAGGGGCGTTTATTCCAATGTAAGCATGGTGTACCATCTATGATCCATTTAAATTTGTGAGTGAATCGTGCTGGCATCTAAAAGTTTTCTTGGTTAGGTTACTGGTTTCCTTGGGGGCGTCAACTGGGCCATATTGGTTGCTCGTATCTGCCAACTCTATCCTAATGCTGTACCAAGTATGCTGGTTTCAAGATTCTTCAGAGTTTTTACGCAGTGGCAGTGGCCGAATCCAGTGATGCTTTGTGCCATTGAGAATGATGACCTTGGTTTTTCTGTATGGGATCCACGTAAAAATCCTCGTGATAGATCTCATGTTATGCCTATCATAACTCCAGGCTATCCGTGCATGAACTCTAGCTACAATGTATCTTCTAGCACATTGAGGGTTATCAAGGAGCAATTTAAGCTCGGTAATAAGATCTGTCAGGTATTTTACACTATTTTTACCTTTATACGTCAGACCTAGTGTTCAGGACAATGCGTCATTGCTGAATCTTTGATGCAGGAAATTGACCTTAATAAGGCTAGTTGGACTGCCTTGTTTGAGCCTTTTAATTTTTTCAAGGCATATTCAAAGTATCTAGTGGTTGACATTGTTGCGGACAATGATGATAATCTTCGGCTTTGGAAGGGATGGGTCGAGTCTCGACTGAGGCAGCTGACTTTGAAGGTTTCCCTCATTTTAGAACTTTATCGCCCATCAGCCTTAATTTTAACCCGCAATTTTTTGTTCTTAACTATAGTTGCTCTTTTGTTATCATATATTTATTAGAAACATATACATCAGCAGGTCTTTTTTAGACCAAGATACCGCAGAATACTTTCTTCCCATGTGATAATATTTTTTTATCAAATGCAGATAGAACGGGATACTAATGGAATGCTGCAATGCCATCCTTACCCATGTGACTATTCAAATCCTACCGTACAGTGTGCTCATTGCTCCTTCTACATGGGTTTATCAAGGAAAGAGGGGATGAAAATACATGGTCAAAACTTTGATATTCGTGGAACGGTAGATGAGTTTATGCATGAAATCGGAATGTACACATTGTGGAAGTCTGGAATGGATCTAGCAGTCACTCATGTTCGTAAGAAGCAGATCCCTTATTATGTATTTGAACAGGGTTACAAGAAACCTTGTCCACCAATGCATGCAAACCAGCAAGAGCAGTCTGATAGACATTACACTGGAGATGGCACACTGACTGCCTCTATGTTGGGCCAACTAAAGAGAAAGCGTGATTTTGATGGAGCTGGTCACAGCGAATCATGTAAGTATGTTAAAAGGTCTTCAGTAATCCTAGGCTACGAGGAAAGTCCACCTGAATATGGAAGCTTTGTAAGTAAAGTTGTATCTGAGAACACAGTCAAATTGGTTTCCAGTGCCCCCTGCAATGGAGTTCAGAATGGACTGTTGCATGGCGATGTAAATTTGGAATCAGCAAATTGCTTCAGTTCACCACATGGATCTGAGGAGTCTGCAGCATCAGGCACAAGCTGTGCAGCTGTGGAAACAGATCACATGGTTGATGAAACTGTTGGTCCTGAATGCTCAATAACATGTGTTATCAATGGTACGGTTCAGACTATGGCAGTGCACACACCTTTAAAATGTGTGGCTGAGAAAGATGAACCCAAGTTTGAGGGAATTGGCAGCTTGGCAAACAGCAATTCTACCGAGTTTATGGAGCAGACAGAAATGCTCACTGGAAATGTCCTTAGTGAGAATATGCACTTGTGTGAATGAGCTGATTTGAAGTGACCTTCCACTAAACAGGTTTAGCTTCCCGTGCATTCCCTGTTCAAATTATCATTCTATTCTCGTTATGATACAAAATTTGCTCATGTTTGACTATTTCTGTTTTGTTTAATAATTTTTGTCTGCAAAGCTGAGTGGTTTGATTGAAGTGATATGATATATTGATATCTAAAAGATTATGCAGGTGCCAAATTGGTTGTATCCAGAAGCCAGAAAGCTTCAATTAGGCATGTCTTGTAATCATAATCTTGTTGCATTTAGCATCCAAAGTGCTGTATTTTTGTCCTAAAAAAGGCTGTATTTTGTTTACGATGTGCTGTTTGGTGCCTGTTTTATCAAATGACAGGTCTGTCCTAAATTGCGTGAGTGGAGGATAGTCAAAAGGAAAAAAGACTGCTGACTTGCTGAATGGAATCAGGGGTTTCATGCCTGTGGTCGGTAAGTTTGTTTGCTCCGAGTTCTGACATGGATTTTCTCCGAAGGGGGTCTTGAAAGAAGAGGTGCTTGTGGTGACGGAATGTTCAGTCAGCTATATGGAGCAAATGTGCAGCGGTTTGTCTCCGATGCTTCTGACAAGTACAAGCTGTTACCCAAAACTGCGAACCATGTACCATCCGGGTTACTTGATCTTATTAGTAGTATTAGTAGTATAATACAAGGTTCTCAGCTTGTAAGTGTTATACAGAGATGCTCTACCTTACACATTAATTACATAGGTTCGGGTAGAGTTAGGTAGCCATGAGTGGAAGCGTGCACACCCTTAACCATGATAATTTTCAAATGCTGGAAGCTGTCTACTCATATGATTGCATTATCATGTTCCTTTTCCCAGTCATTGATGACCATATCCAGAACCCTGGATTCGCTCTTGAGCAGTGGACCATATGCTATTATGCTGCCAACTGTAGATTTTTTTTTTTGATAGAACACAAGAAAGTTAATATATTTTGGGACAAACCTTTCCCTACATTTTTGTAAAAGACTGTTTTTAGGACTTGAACCCATGACCTCATGGTCACAAGGCAGCAGCTTTATCACTGTGTCAAGGCTCCCCTTCAAATGTTGCCACACCTAAGGTTAGACAAATTTGACCAACTTAGGTGAGTGATGGTTCAGGTCACACTAGGGCCTCACATGGCATACACATAGAAAATGTGGTAAAAGTTTCTTAGGCTTGCTAACTTGTGATTCTCATTTTTATGAACTAATCTTAGGTAAGCTTGACAAAAATATATGACAAAATATGACAATGCAAGGCCTAGAATCAAACAAGCAGTAACCGTGTCTTCACACCGCCCCCACTATGGCAGCTGCCATGCCTCGCCAGTGCAGCCGCCTGGTTGCATGCATCATCGATGGAGAATTTTGTGGTTCCAGCATAAGCTGATGCGGGTCGTAGCATTTTGCATCGCTCGATGTAGCTCCCGCCGCGCCCCTGCTCACCGATGGTTCTAGCAAAAACAGATGCCCGTTGTAGTAAAGAATGCTGTTGGATGCAGCTCTGACGCCTGCCATCGGGTTTTATAGCATTTGACGTTGCATCCATTATAGAGAAACACGCCGCTGGTTGAAGCTCTTCTTGGTCGCTGGTTTCAGTTTTTGCCGGCGTGCGGTGGTCGGTTGCAGCTTTTGACTCGTATGTTTGCAGCACGCCGTGCCGATGGTTCCAACAGATATGGTTGTCGGTTCTATAGCATTCTTGGTGTTGTTGTCGCACGTTGCCTCATCCCGCCGCAACTCATGTCGTTGTCGGTTCGAGCGCTCCCCACTGACGGTTCCAGCTTCCCCATGGCCGGTTGCAGCAATCTCGCGTCGTCGCATGCTGGACGCAGTCCAGGAGTGATGCATGGTGGGATCCTAGTTGCCGAATTCTCACGAGGTGGAGGAGGATTCCTCGAAGAACACGATGAATACGGGAAAGAACGGGGAGAAATCACAAGAGAAACACTCAAGAACGAGTCCAATTTGATAGATGAATAAAACTGATTCTTATTGATTGATTTGGTGCGGCATACAAGTGTATATAAGAGGGTACAAACCGACTTGGGGTAAGGTTACAAAGATGACTTGGACTAGGAGTCGTATACGATAAAGACTACTCTAACATCCCCCCGCAGTATCAACGGCAGGCTCGACGACGTTGAGACTGAAACAGATATCTTGAAACGGCTTAGTAGGCAGTGCCTTGGTGAAAATGTCAGCAAATTGAGCCGTAGAGGGAACATGAAGCACCCGAACCTGACCAAGAGCGACCTTCTCACAACAAAATGAATATCAATCTCAATATGCTTTGTGCGTCGGTGTTGAACTGGATTGCCGGTCATGTAGACTGTTGATATGTTGTCACAATAGACAATAGTGGCCTGCTCAATAGGCCTGTGTAGCTCGGATAGTAACTGCCGAATCCAGATTGTATCTGCAACGGCATGTGCCACGGCGCGATACTCAGCCTCGGCCGACGAACGTGAGACCGTAACCTGTCTTTTCGAGGACCAAGAAAAACACAAAAAACCGGAAGTGGACCTTCGAGTGTCATGACAACCAGCCCAGTCTGCATCAGAGTATGCGGTAAGAGAGTTTGGAGAAGAATTATTTAGGTGGAGACCATGATTGAGAGTTCCTTTTAAATACCGAAGAATGCGTTTAACATGATTATAGTGAGGAACCCGTGGATCATGCATATAGAGACATGCTTGTTGAACAGCAAAAGAGATTTCAGGACGAGTAATGGTGAGATATTGGAGAGCACCTGTTAGGCTACGATAGAGAGTAGGATCTGAAAAGGGTTCACCGGCAGCCGAAAGTTTAAAACTAGTATCGACAGGAGTGCGAGATGATTGACAGTCAAGCATACCGGCACGATTAAGTAGATTAAGAATATACTGGCATTGGGAAAGAAAAAGGCTGGAGGAATCTCGAACAACAGTAATGCCTAAGAAATGATGAAGGAGTCCTAGGTCAGTCATAGAAAATTCAGATCTAAGAAGAGAGAAAATATGATCTAAATTTTTTTGAGAGGATGCGGTGAGAATGATATCATCTACATAGAGAAGTAAATAGGCAGTGTCGGAATTTTGATGATACACAAAAAGAGAGGTGTCCGAGAGAGATGGAGTGAAGCCTATTGTTTGGATGAAGGAGGAGAAGCGTTGAAACCAAGCTCTTGGGGCCTGTTTAAGACCGTAGAGAGATTTCCGAAGAAGACATACATGCGTTGGAAAGGATGGATTTTCAAAACCCAGAGGTTGCTGACAGTAGACAATTTCTTGAAGGGAACCATGGAGGAAAGCATTTTTAACATCAACTTGGTGAATAGGCCAGGAAGAGGAGACAGCAACACTAAGAACGATACGAATGGTGCTAGGTTTAACAACAGGAGAAAGTGTTTCATCGTAATCAATTCCTTGTTGTTGAGAAAAGCCACGACAAACCCACCTGGCTTTATATCGTGAGAGGCTCCCATCGGAGTGAAACTTTTGGCGAAAAATCCATTTGCCAGAAACAATATTTGTGTTGGGAGGACGAGGAACAAGTTGCCATGTGTTGTTTTGAAGTAAAGCATTATATTCTTCTTGCATGGCAGCGGCCCAATTGGGATCAAGTAGAGCAGTTTTGTAATTCTTTGGGAGGGAAGTGAGAGATACGGTGGTATGAAGGTTTAGGCGGTCTTGGGGTTGTTGAAATCCTGATTTGGCCCTAGTACGCATGGGATGATCATTAATCGGGACTGCTGTAGGAATAGCACGAGGGGGTAACGTGGGTACGGGTGAGTCCGGCGCAGCGGAAGAGTCGGACGAAGGAGCATGGTTGGGTGGTGGAGAGGGAGCAGGGACCGGGGGTGTTGGGGAGGGAGCAGGGGTCGAGGGTGTTGGGGTCGAGGGTGTTGGGGACGTCTCGGGTGGGGTGGGGGGAGGGTTGGTATTGGTTGTGGCTGGTGTTAAAGTTGTTGGTGGTATGTTGTGTTCATCGTGAGGGGGTGCAGGAAGGGGAGTATATAGTTGGAAAGGACGGGGAGAGGGGGTGTTTGCCGAGCTAGGGGTGTTGGATGATGTAGTAGTGCGTTGTGAGAAAGGAAAAATATGCTCAGCAAAGGTGACATGACGAGAGACATGAACGTGTCCTGTCTGAAGGTCGAGACAACGATAGCCTTTGTGCTCGACAGAGAAGCCGAGAAAAGCACATGGGATAGATCGTGGTGACAATTTATTTGTAGAAGTGGCATAGGCATTTGGAAAACAGAGACAATCGAAAACACGAACCGCAGAGTAGTCGGGGTGGGAAAGAAAGAGGGAATAATAGGGAGTAGTGTTGGGTTTAGTTTTAGAAGGTCGAATATTTAGAAGGAAGGTGGCCATGTGTAGGGCTTCAGCCCAAAACTTGGGAGGCATGGATGATTGAACGAGAAGAGTGCGAACTATATCATTGAGGGTGCGAAGAGAACGTTCGGCTTTACCATTTTGCGGGGAGGTGTAGGGACATGAGAATCTAAGAAGGATGCCATGTTGTAAGAAGAAAGTACAATTTTTAATGTTATCAAACTCGCGACCATTGTCACATTGGATAAATCGAATTGGGAGAAAGAAGTGGACAGACACATAGCGTTGAAAATTAAGAAAGAGAGAATGGACCTCAGATTTGTTGCGTAGAGGAAAAGTCCAGACAAAGTGTGTGAAATCATCTAGTATAACAAGGTAATATTTAAAACCCGAAACACTTGCAATGGGAGAGGTTCATAGATCACAATGTATTAATTCAAAGGGATAAGTGCTACAAGAGCTAGAGGAACTAAAGGGAAGACGCACATGTTTGCCTAATTGACACGACTCGCAAAATGCAGAATTATGAGAATCCCTATTACATGGTATGGTAAATTCACTAAGCATAGAAGCTAAGACAGCAGGGTTGGGATGTCCCAAACGACGATGCCAGAGATCGACGGAGGCCAGCATGGATGTTGAAGGGGCGGCAGCAGGAACTCCATTAAGAGAGTAAAGATCACCGGAGCTATTGAAGCGAGCGATCTCAGCTTTGGTCAGGTAATCTTTCACAGATAAACCAAAAGGGTCAAATTCAGCCGAAACTAGATTGTCGCAAGTAAACTGGCGAACAGAAATAAGATTTTTAATGAGGGTGGGTGCAACTAGAACATCACGAAGTAGAAGAGGTTTAGTGGAAAAGGGAAGTTTAGCCTGACCAACACAATATATAGGAATAGATGATCCATCTCCGAGGGTAATGGAAGGGAAAGGAGATGTAGTGCAAGATGATAACCAATTACTAGATGCAGACATATGACTAGAGGCCCCTGAATCAAAGATCCAATCCGTACCTGAGTTTCCTTGCGCAGCAAAGTTATTCATTGCTTGGAGAAAATCAGCTTGATCCCAGCTCGACGTCGCAGGTGAGGGTGGCGTCGGGAGCAGTGCCGGTGGATATGATGGTGAAGGCAGCAAGGCCAGCTGGGGTGTGTAGTAGACGTCGCCATCGGTGGAGTAGTGACCATAGGGAGCATATGTCGGGGCGGCGTGAGAGGCATTGGCCGGCTGTGGCGTCGGGAGCAGTGCCGACTGAGGTGTGTAGTAGGCGCCGCCGTCGGTGGAGTAATGACCATAAGGAGCATACGTCGGGGCGGCCTGATAGGCATTGGCCAGCTGTCGGGGGTTGAGAACCCCGGGAGCACCAGTAGGCGGCCGAAGGCCGGGTTGCCAGGCACCTGAGTATGCCGGCGGAGCACCGAGCGGGGACGGAGCGGACCAGGGCATGGACCACGCCTGAACGAGCCCCGTCCAAGGATCATGAGGAGGCCGCCATGCAGCCGATGGAGCACTGGTGGGTGGTGCAGGACTCGGTGCTGTCGTAGGCGGAACTGAACGAGTCGACGGCGGCCTGTAGATAGGATTTTTGCCGTGGTAGTTCGGACTAGGGCGCCAGCCTGGGGGCGGTTGAGCGGATGACGACGCGGATGGCCCGGCGACAGGAGCCGGCATGGGAGGCGGTGCTGCTGTAGGCGGCGGAGGAGGGCGAGCCGCAGCATGAAAGACCTTGGGGTGAGAGTTCTTGCGAGCTTGTGTTTCCGCCGCGAGTTGGAGCAGAGAATGAACTTCAGCGAAGGTGGGAGGAGGCCGTATCATTGGTATGAACGAGGCTTGCTTGTCAAAATCCTCGCTGAGGCCGACGACGACGATGTTGATGAGCTGTGAGTCGCTGACGGTATCGCCGAGTTCGCGGAGCTCATCACCAATGGTCTTGACGCGCTGTCAGAACAGGTTCACCGGGGCATCTCCTTGCACCATATTGCGAAGCTCGGTGTGGAGAGCGTTTTTCCGAGCGTCGGTGTTGCTTTGGAAGAGCTGACGGAGGGAGTGCCAGATGTTGGCAGCGGTGGCGCCGTCGTGATCGAGCATGTTGAAGATCTCAGTGGTGATGCGGGTGTAGAACCACTGGACGATTGCGAGATCGTCTTTCAACCATTGCGGATCGTCGGGGCGGGGAAGACAGTTGGCGGCGACATGCGAGCGCAGGTTGCAGCGGCCGAGGTGGAGATCGAAGAGATGTCTCCAATGGTAGTAGTTATGGGCGGCGAGATTAAGAACTATGGGGATGTATGGGCTGACGTCGGAGATTATGTCAGCAAGAGACATTGGTGCGGCGAGGATGGGTGTAGGGGAGTTTTGTGGAACTAGGGAGAGGGCCGAGAGAGAGGCGGCAGCGGCGTTGGCAGCCTTGGCGATGAGCGCGGCCCGGCGCTCGAAGTAGCCGGGCGGCGGCAGCGGCGGCGGCCTTGGCGGAGCCATAACCTAAACCATAGGACCGGTATCTGATACCATGATAGATGAATAAAACTGATTTTTATTGATTGATTTGGTGCGGCATACAAGTGTATATAAGAGGGTACAAACCGACTTGGGGTAAGGTTACAAAGATGACTTGGACTAGGAGTCGTATACGATAAAGACTACTCTAACACAATTACATATCCACTAGACTAACAAACACATGGATCCATAAGTACATGAACAATCAAATGAAAAGATACAAGGTAGAGTTTATCCCAAATTCGAAGGAGATGATCTAGATAGATCCTTCCAACAAAGGGGTACTGAATCCCTCGGGATCTTCTCACATGGAGGTCTTGAACTCCATGGGAGTGGTCTCTCTCTCTCTCTCTCATTAGGAGAAGGTAAGGAGCAAAGCTCAACTAAGATGAGCTATCATATTGCTAACCCTAGAAAGAGGTGGAGGTGGTCTATTTATAGTGCTAGCTACGAAGTGGGAGGGGGAAAAGAGATACACGGGCCTCTGGCCCCACTCTGCGCACAGGCAGGCGCCGGATGTCCGGGCCGGGAGCCGAATGTCCTGGCGTTCGCGAGACGCCGAATGTCCGTGGCACTGGCCGGATGTCCGGCCTAGAAATAGGCGGAACCAGTCCTTCTTTGGATAGCTGTTGTTCGGATGTCCGGGGGTGTCGCCGGATGTCCGGCTGCTGATGGGACGCCGGATGTCCAGCCTGTGGCCCGGATGTCCGACCGTTGTAGCTTCACCAACTCCGGCTTCTTACGTCGTCGCTTCCATGCTTCCCTCGCGGATGGTGTAGTTGTTCCATGGCGCTTGCACTCCACTTCATCATCCGGGAAGCTCCGGCAATACATATGCATGCACACGAGTGGAGTGCCAAGTAGTATACCATCCTCGAAGGGGTCAAGTGAACACGTGTAAAGGAGGTGATTCACCTTTATGTATGTGAAGTAGATGTCGCACGTGTCACTTGCCAAACAGACTCTTGACATGGCGATGTCCGTAAGATGCTCCAGATCATCTCCTCCCCCTTGGGAAAGATCCAACCTTGGATCGAAAACCAAATCACCATGGGAAAGAGATGGCATCACCGTGTAGAAGTGGACGTTCACCAAGTACTCATCATCTTGAAGCTCGCAATGGACACACTCCAATGTCGCACCTTCTTTTGATTCCTTCAAAAGGAGTAAGGATAACAAACACTTTTGGAAAAACAAATATGGTTAGCGTTAGTTCAAAACCAAGCATTCAATTGGTGATTCACCAAACAAGCGTCGTCATCATGCATAGCATATGGTGTGACAAAGGATTGTGACATGGCATGTAAGCATATCAATCGAGCACAAGCAAAGACATCATGGGGACAAGTATGCAATTGTGAGGTAGTGATGTTAATATGTGTGACACGAGAACAAGCATCCACCTCAAAGTCATAGCAAGCATGCACAAAGCACTAAATGAAAGGTCTATGGTAGGCATAAGATTCATTCACAACACCAAATAAAATGAAGTGTCTAAACACATGGGTCAATCCAAAGTGCAAGACAATCCAAGCATAATGTGAAGATGGTGTAGTGAACCCGGTGTGGCACTCAACACAATAGAAAGATAAATTGTTTAAGATGTGTGAGGCAATCAATGGGACATGGCATATGTGAAGAAATGATATTGTTGCAACCAAACATATGATAGGAGCAAGTAATCCACAAGTCGAATGCAACACACAATGCATATATGTCATGAGGCATGGCAATGTGGCAATGGCAAGTCGAAACAAGATCTCTAGCATGTGTGCAAAGTGCAATGGTTCAAGCAACACATGAAATATGATCCATAATAATCATGCTCAAGAAACATGTCACCTTGAACGCGTGTCCTTGTGCGTCCTTCAAAATACTGAAGCATAAGCAAGTGCGATGTAGAAGCATCGTGGTCAAAAGTGCTTCGCTCTCAAGATCTCGGGTTGTGAACTCTCGTGAAGTGGAAGTTGACACGAAGTTCAAGCATCCCACACATGCACAAACAAAAGCAAAGAACGTATGCACATGGTCGATAAACGCATCATCCATCATGATGGTTCTCTTCTCTTGCACATAACCATCAGAAGCACAAGCGCATGAATAATATGATGCAGCAATGGCGATATTCATGGCACTAGACATATGGTGCAAAAAAGTAAGACAAGCATGCTTCACAACAATTATGTCAAAATATCCAAATATATATGCTGTGGGGGCAATCTCATTAGCAAGACTAAAATCATTGTTGCACTCAATACATGACAAATCATCTAGCATGAGAGAGGCAAAACATAGAGATATATGACAACATCGAATATTAATCATGTGCAAAGCATAGCAATAGGTGATATCAACCACATGAAATGAGCAAGTATGAATCATCGGTGATGCAACATAGAGAAGCATAGGAATCATGTCGTGCAAACTACTGGAGCGAAGATGCAATATACTAGAGGAAATCATGGCAATCATGTCACGCGAGCAAATAATAGGCATAATAAGTGCACATGACATATCGCAAGCTTGAAAATGAAGCAAAGTATCATCATAGGTATGGGGTACAAATGGCACATTGCTACTTCTTGAGCTTGCGTTGGTTTTTTCCTTGAAGAGGAAAGGGTGACGCAGCAAAGTAGAGATAAGTATTTCCGTCAGTTGAGAACCAAGGTATCAATCTAGTAGGAGGAACACACAAGTCTCCAATAATTGCACCTGCACAAACAAATAAATACTTGCACGCAACGCGATAAAGGGGTTGTCAACCCTTTACGGTTACTTGCAAGGATGAGATCTGACAGTGAGAGGTATAAAAGATAAGTAAAAGTGCAAAATAAAATAAACGTAAATAAATTGCAAGAAGGTATTTTGTGTTTTTATTTGATAGATCTGCAAATAATATGATAAAAGATAGATCCGGGGGCCATAGTTTTCACTAGAGGCTTCTCTCTTAAAAGAAATCATACGATGGGTAAACAAATTACTGTTGAGCAATTGATAGAAAAGCGCATAATTATGACGATATCCAAGGCAATGATCATGTATATAGGCATAACGTATGAGACAACTAGACCGACTCCTGTGTGCATCTACTACTATTACTCCACACATCGACCGTTATCCAGCATGCATCTAGTGTATTAAGTTAACAAGAACGGAGTAACACCTTAAGCAAGATGACATAATGTAGAGGGATAGATCCAATCAATATGAATAAACCCCATCTCTTTATCCTTAGTGGCAATAATACAAATATGTGTCATATCCTTAAGATTGAACCCCTTACAAAGCACCTCTCCCACTGCTAGAAAAATCATTCTAGTTGCCGAAACCAAATCAATAGATCGGAGAGAAATACAAAGCTATACCAATCATGCATAAAAGAGTTCAGAGAAGACTCAAATAATATTCATAGAATTGATCATAAACCCACAATTCACGGATCTCAACAAACACACCGTAAAAGAAGATTACATCGAATAGATCTCCAAGAACATCGAGGAGAACATTGTATTGAAGATCAAAGAGAGAGAAGAAGCTATCTAGCTACTGGCTATGGACCCGTAGGTTTGTCTTAAACTAGTCACACATCATCGAAAGGGCAGCAAGGTTGATGTAGAGGCCGTCCGTGATAGAATCCCCCTCTGGCAGAGTACCACAAAAGGTTCCCAGATGGGATTTCATGAAGACATAAACTTGCGACGGTGGAAAAGTATTTTTGGGTTGCTCTCTGGTCTTCAGGGAATATTTGAGAATTTATAGAAGAAGAATGAGGATTAGGGGAGCCTCGAGGGCCCCACAAGCTTGGGGGGGGGGGGGGGGGGGGCC
>LR738714.1:221430823-221449053 GCA_902687465.1 Secale cereale
GGGGGGGGGGGGGGGGGGCGCCCGCGGGGCGCGCCCCATGAGCTTGTCGCCGCGTCGTGGCCCCTCTGGCCTCTGTTGAGTTATATTAGTGATGTATTTTGGCCTTTCGCATTCTAGTCCCTTGACATTCTCTTGTAGCCTTTTGGCATCCTTATGTATGTGTATATATGCTACCTTTGTGTAACACCCCAGATGTAAAACTTCCTTATATGGCAATATATTCATCGTTGCCTTAATCAATTCCATTCTGGGCTCCTTCCTTCATTTCGGGTTTCTTCGTTTTTGCCTTGTGCGTGTGTTGCATGTCACTATGCCATTTTCATTATGCGCATTACATTGGCATAGTCTCCTTACACCCGTGTGGTAGTTGCATCATCTCCGTCCTCTTCGTTATCCGTTTCGGTTTCCGACTCTCTCACACGGCACCCGTCGCACCTCTCAAGCCTTTGTTTCGTGAGCGGGATAAAAACATCCTCGGAATGGTTCGAGAGTTGTCGAGTGGTCTTGGTATATCACCCATAGACCGCCTGTCAAGTTTCGTCTCGTTTGGAGGTCGTTTGATACTCCAACGGTTAACCGCGTTAACACCGGAAGCCCTATCTCTTTTGGTCTAGCACTCCTCCACAACAGCCCACAAGCCCATCCTAACCACCTCCATGCTCTCGGCCATTGGATCGTGATCGTGTGGGCGAAAACCGCACCCCATTTGGAATCTCCTAGCTCCCAGAATCTATAAATAGGCCCTTTCCCCCGAATTCATGGAGCAAACCCTAACCCGAGCTCCTCCGCGTCGCCGGTCGCGTCCACAGCGCGACGGACACATCAATCCGCCGGCCCAGACGAATCCGTGGCTCCCACGTGTCCCGCGCCGCGCCCCACTTCGCCGCGGCGGCCCGAGTCTGCCCTCCCGGCCCGTGCGCCTCCGCCCGCGTCCCCGCCTCCGCGCCCGCGGGCGTCACCGGCCCGATGCCCGTCGCCGGCGCCGCGCCGCCGCCGGCTCGTCACCTCGCCGCCAACCGTCTCCGGCGAGCCGCCGGCGCCGACCGCGCCCGCATCTCCGCCGCCACGCGCTGCCGACGGCACACCACCGCCGCCGCCGGCCGGGAGCACCGCCGCCACCGGGCCTCCTCATCGCCGGCCCCGCTCCGGCCGACGACCGCCGCCGCCACCCCCGTCTCCGGCGAGCCGCCGCCGCCTCCGTCCCGATCTGGTCAGGTGGACCAGATCCACCAATCCCGCCATCCAAACGCGCCTCCGTTCGCCCCGGATTCCCTCGTCCCGCACGGCTCCGTCCCGCGTTTGACTTTTCGGAGGGTAAAATTCTACTAAGTCCCGAAATTCCTTTAAAATGTTGCCTCCTTCATCATGCCATATCTCCATGCTCATAGCTCCTTTTCGCGCATATAGTATATCAAAATGTTCGTCTCGAAGTGCTCTACGTGTGGGCATCAGTTTTGTGCATGTTAGGGTTCATCTAGATGTCTTAATCTTCGTTGACAAACTGCTATGTGATGTTACTGTTTCAGCACTAGTTGTCTGTTAACAATATGTGTGCATGTTCGTGAGGTCGTAACTTTGTGCATGCTGGTCTAAATGGAGTGTATGATATGTCAAGATGTTCGTCTTGTGATTCTTTTCAAGATGGATGCATTTGCATACATGTTAGGTTGCATTATGCCATGTTTAACCCTGTTGCAAAAGTGCTTGTGGCTGTTAAGTTGCTGAAATTGTTATCACTTCGTGATTTGTCTTTTTCGTAGCATTTTGTGTGATTTTCTTTTGAGCCACATGTCAACATGTTTTAGGAGCATAATCATGTTATCTTTGAAGTGGTGCATTTGGTTTTCCATGATATGCTCTGTGGTGACTTAAACAAGCTTGTAAACATGCCATGTCAATGTTACTGTTTTTACACTTAGTGAAAAAACTGCTAAGTCTGGAATATGTAATAACAAGTTTCCATGTAAACTTGATGCCATAATCTTTTCCATGCTTTTTTTGGAATAACTAGTGAGCATGCCTTGATGTCCATGTATTTGTCTATCAATCCATGCCTTTGTTTGAATATATGCCCTGATGTACCTTGTTGTAATCTTGCTCTCAAAATGCTTGAAATTAAAACTGTCATCCTGTTAACAGAGCATTCAATTTGGCAAAGCTTGTGTTAAGCAACCCCTGCATGGAATAAATTGTTTCTTTGGATGAATTAGAAGTATAATATGTCTTCTTCATGCTCATGTGAATTTCATGCTTGTTGTACTTGTTTTGCTTTCTGTTGTGTGCCTCCAAAGGCAGCAACATATCATTCCAGATTGCATGCCTAGTAATTTCACTAAGTCTGAGAAATCTGTTAACTTATTGAATCTTGCCATGCTTGCTTAATTGTGTTCCAGTAAGTTTTTGGGTGTGCTTTGAGTTCATACTTGTTGAGAATCATGTCTACTTCACATCCATACCTTTTGCCTTCATGTTTGGGTGATGTAGAATGTTTAAACCTTGCTCCAAAGATGCCATGTTGCTGTTAACTTCAGTTTTGCATTGCATCTTGTTTTGCTTGCCATTTGCAAATCGTGCATCCGATTCCAATGATCCTTATATCGATTTCGATCGAAATCTTCCCCTCTATCCAGTGGCTTGCTTGGTTTCCCAAGATGAAGCCATTTTCATCATCTTCTCCTTTAGGCTCAAGAGCATCCTCATGCATACGCCCATCATGACTTGCATCCCATGACATGTCGTGCATCATGTTGTTTGTGAATTGCACCGTGATTGATCTTGTACCGTTGTTGTGCTCTTGTGTTGGGTAGAGCCAGGAGCCGATACCGAGTTCGAGGATCTTGTTGGGACTGAGTTTGATGAGCCGTCTTACCATCCCATCGACGACTTAACAAGCAAGATGACCGTTCCCCGATATCACCTCTATCTTTGCCTTGCTAGTTGTCTCGCTCTATAGTTATGCCTCGATGCCTATTCTTGTCTTGTCAGCCTCCTATGTTGCCATGAAACACTCTAACCGCCTTCCTAGCAAACCGTTGATTGGCTAAGTACGCTTTTGCTCAGCCCCTCTTATAGCGTTGTTAGTTGCAGGTGAAGTTTGAAGATCCCTCCATGTTTGGACTTGTTTATTGGGATAAGACAATATATACCTTAATTAAATTAATGCACATATATATTGGTAATGGGTGGAAGGCTTGGCCTTCTGCTTGGTGTTTTGTTCCACTCATGCCACCTTAGGACCCGATAAACCGGTGTTATGTTCCTTGATTTTGTGTTCCTAACACAGTTGGGGTTTATGGGCCCCCCTTGATAATTCACATTGCTTAAAGCTTTTCCAGCAAGACCCAACTTTGGTACTACATTTGCCTAACAACTAAAACCTGCATAGGGAGTTATAAACCCGAGTTCTTACTCAACAACCCGGGCCAGTGCTCCTCATGAGTGTTGGTCCAAACTGGGCAGACTACGGGGCCACCTTGGGGAAACCGAAGGCTGGTATATACCTGTAGGATGCCCCATCCGGTCATGGCCTGAGACGAGATATGCACGGCTACTATCAAGGTGTTGGCACGCCGGGAGGTCTTGCTGGATTAGTTTTACCTTTGTCGAAATATCTTGAGCGCGAGATTGCGAGAATACTCGGGTCTTCCCAACATGGAGTTGCGACTCCGTGGATCGTGAGCTTGTGACGGGCTAAGTTGGGACGCACCTATAGGGTTATGAACTTTCGAAAGCCATGGCCGCGGTTATGTGGCAGATGGGAATTTGTTAATATCCGGTTGTAGATAAATTGACACCATATCCTTAAGAATACACTACCTGTGTGAGTAACCGTGACGGTCTCTTTTCGAAGGGGTTTTCGAAAAGTGAACACGGTGGGGTTATGCATGATGTGAGTAGCTAGGATCACTTATTGATCATCTTTGGCGACCGTTGGCACATATCCTCATCTCGCTCTGAATTGGTAAGCTAGTTGCTTAGTGCTTGCCGCAGACATTTTATTACCTCTCAACACCTAAAGGCTTTGTTAGTTTTGATACCCGGGGATGGGATTGCTGAGTCCTTGTGACTCACAGATTACAACACACACCATATGCAGGTACAACCGAGTACGATGCAGGAGATGGACAAGAACTTCATTGGGAGTACGATGAAGAGCGTGGTCGTATGTATGTGACGTATCCCGATGATCAGTAGTTTTTCCTACTAGGGACGATCAGGACTTGTGCTTGTGGTATCTTTTCTCGTTTGATTTCGTCCGTAGTCGGACCCTGTGTTATTTGGATGAATGTATGAATGTTAAATTAATTGTGTGACATGGCGAGTGTAAGCCAACTATTTTACTCTTTCATCCCTATTCATTACATGAGTTGTGCAAAGATACCACGCTTGCGATCATTCTAGAATGTGCTTATGCCTCTAACTCGTGCCTCGACACGTAGGAGATATAGTCGCATCCTGGGCATTACAAGCTGGTATTCAGAGCCTTCTCCGACCTAGGAGCCCCCTGATTGATCGAACCGCTGACGGTTGAGTCTAGGCACACACACAGAAAAATGTTTTGAGTCATATATATATCGGAGAGTAGGATTTCTTTTTACTCCTCATCCCCTTCGTCGCTCTGGTGAGGACTTCTGACGTTGTTTTAACATCACTATCCTCAATTTTTCACCATTTTTTTAGGATCACGCTGGTATTGTTTGGATTGTTCCGATATCTTTGTGACGAGAACATTGTTCTTGGTGCCTCCTGTCATTTAGGGGTTGTGGCAGTGTCCCGGGGAGTTGAGCTCCGAGGTGTTGTCGTCACAATTGTATCGTTGCAGTTCTAGAATACCAGAGGCGACCGACATCGAAAAATCTTCTATGCGTGTCTGGTGGTGAGATAACCCTGACGTCATCGAGTACTGGGGGGATAGTTCGGGAGTATTGCCACAGCTAGTATAGCGGATGCGTTTCGAAGGTCCGAGGTAAACAGTTTCCGAAGGTGCCTGGTTATGTGTTGATGGATGGATACAACTGGATGTAGGATTTATTAGTTGAGTGATATGTGGTGCTTCCCTTGTATCCCCAACACCAGATTGCATAACCGGAAAGCTTCGGGAATTAATAGGTGGGATTCAAGTAGCTCTTAGGTAATCTTCCAACGGGTGCATGATTTGAGGTTGGGGTTCAACATCTAGTGGAGAGGTTATCATGGGCGTTGTTACACTAGGGGGTTGCAACTTAAAGGATCCTTGGCTATGCTGATCCGGGGATTGCAAGGCCCTTTGTAACACGTGCCATGAGGCATCAGCACGAACATGTGGGACGAAACCTCTATTATGTATTTGTTCCATGTGTTACCTTGTTGCTTTATTCTATCATTTTGTTCTCCCAAGTGGCTTCTCGACAAGTTGATGTACCATTAAGCTATGGAATTCATTCGTTCAATTTTGTTCGGATGTTCATTGTGAAGACTATATGTTGCAAATATCTAGCCGTTGATTCAGCATATCTATTATTTTCTTCAATGGCTAACAGTTGTCATCATCTTCAGGATGGCACCTAAGAAAGTTCCCAGCCAGAACCCAGAGGGTGAAGAAGAGCGTCCACCTTCCCCTCCTCCTCCAGCTGAGGCATGGAGAGCGATTATGCAGGCAACCAATCAAAACACTTAGATGCTCATGCAAATGATGCAGAATTTCCAAGCAAATCGAGGGAATCAAGGCAATCAAGGGAACCAAGGCCAAGGAAATCTGTTCAATCAACCTCACTTTGCGACTCTGAACCAATTTCTGGCAAACCAACCCAAGTCTTTCAGCTACTGTGTTGGTCCGCTAGATGCTGAAGATTGGATCATAGACATCAAGAAGCATTTCGAGTGCAGTAATGTCAGACCTGAGGATTATGTTAAGTTTGCCGCTTTCCAACTCAAAGACCAAGCTGCAGATTGGTGGCAAGAGTACAAAGACTCCAGAGCAGGTCGTGAGATCTCTTGGACTGACTTCTGCCGCGATTTCCGTTCTCATCACATCCCTACCAGTGTCACCGAGGGCATGCGTGAGCAGTTTTGCAATCTGAAGCAAGGCACCATGTATGTCTACCAGTACAATGTCAAGTTCCAGAATCTTGCCCGTTATGCTAAGCAAGACATTCCCGATGCAAAGAGCAAGATCTACCAATTCCGAGGTGGTCTGAAAGATGAACTCCAACTTGCACTCACTCTGTTCGAGCCAGAGGAATTTGACCAATTCTACAACATGGCTCTCAAGCAAGAGGCAGCTCAACTCAAATGTGAAGCTTCCAAAAAGAGGATTAGAGATGCTGTTCACTCCTCCTCTTCCTCTCAAGTGGTCGCCAAGCAGCAGAAGTTCTGGCTGCCGCCTCCTCCAGCATTCCATCCTCCGAGTTAGAGCAAGCACTCAGGTGGTCGTGGATTTTCCCACCCACCCAACCCAAGCAACCAGAACAAGTCTCAGTAGCAAGCTCCTAGACCAAGCGGTCCTTATAATCGGCCACTCTCAGAAGGTACGTGCAACAAGTGTACTCAGAAGGGTCACTATGCTAACAAGTGTCCCAACCAAAGGCACCTTCCGCCTCCTCCACCTGTCAGCAATGCTATTGTCAAGCACAATCCCAAGTATGCAAGAGTGAACCTGATGAATGCAACTCAAGCAGAGGATTCTTCTGATGTGATAATTGGTAATATTTTAGTCAACTCAATTCCTGCAAAAGTCTTGTTTGATTTGGGTGCATCACGTTCTTTCATATCTCACCCATTTGCATCGAAGCACAATTTTGACACCGAAGCATTACCAAGGGCGTTGCAAATTATTTCTCCGGGCAAACACATGACTGCTAACTTGATGGCTCCAGATATCTCTATCCACTTGGGCGATTATAGTTTTCTGGTTTCCCCAGTTGTTCTCGGTAACTCGAACATTGATATTATTCTTGGGATGGATTGGCTCTCTAAGCATGATGCACTTACTGATTGTGGAAACAAAGAGGTGAATCTAACTCATCCTTCCGAAGACGTGATTATCTTCGCAGCTCGAGATAACACAATCAGGCTATTCTCTCTCAATGACAAGGGAGAGATTAATGCCATATCCCAGATTCCGGTGGTTTGTGAATATGAGGATGTAATTCCTGAAGAGCTTCCAGGCATGCCTCCAACCGTCCAGTTGAATTCGCCATTGAACTTGAACCTGGTACGGAGCCAGCTTGTCGGCGTCCGTACAAGCTTTCGCCTAAAGAGTTGAAGGAATTGAAGAAGCAACTCGACGAGCAAGAACATATGGGTTTGATCAGATCAAGTTCTTCTCCTTTGGGCTGCGGGATTCTTTTTCTCAAGAAGAAGGATGGTACAGAACGTCTTTGCGTTGATTACCGGCCATTGAACAAGAAGACAATTAAGAATAAGTACCCTCTCCCCAATATCAATGAACTGTTCGAGCAGCTCAAAGGAGCCAAGGTTTTCTTAAAGCTTGATCTCCGGATGGGCTACCATCGAATTCGTATCCGTGAAGAGGATATTCCCAAGACCACGTTCAGAACGAGTTATGGCTCCTACGAGTACATAGTCATGTCCTTCGGGTTTGCAAATGCTCCACCCACCTTCTCGCGGATGATGCACTTCATATTCAACCCCTACACCAATGAGTTTGTCCTCGTGTACCTCGATGATATCTTGGTATGCTCCAAGAATAAAAAAGACCACACCAAGCACCTCCGATTGGTTCTTGACAGGCTCAGAGAGCACCGCTTTTATGCGAAGTTCTTCAAGTGCAAATTTTGGCTCGATGAAGTCCTCTATCTTGGTCATATTATCTCTGCCAAGGGAATTTCTGTTAACCCCGAGAAGGTAGAAGCTATTGTGAAGTGGGAACCTCCTCAGGATGTCAAACAACTCCGAAGTTTCCTCGGCCTCGCAAGCTATTGCAGAAGGTTCGTTGAGAACTTCTCCAAGATTGGCAAGCCTCTGTCCAACCCGTTGCAAAAGAATGTCAAGTACTCGTGGACTCCTGATTGTGATGTGGCATTCAATACCCTCAAAGAGAAGCTCATTTTTGCTCCGGTACTTACTCCTCCGGATGAGTCCAAGCCGTATGAAGTGTTCTGTGATGCTTCATTGCAAGGCCTCGGCGGTGTTCTCATGCAAGAAAAGAAGATCGTTGCATACACTTCGCGTCAGCTTAAACCAAATGAGAAGAAGTACCCCACACACGATCTTGAGCTAGCAGCAGTTGTTCATGCCTTGATCACGTGGAGACAACTTCTATTGGGCAGAAAAGTGGACATCTTCACTGATCGCAAGAGCCTGAAGTATATCTTCACCCAACCAAACCTTAACATCCGCCAGACTCGTTAGGTTGAGATGATTCAAGAACACAACCCGAGCATTGAGTATACTCCTAGCAAGGCCAATGTCATTGCAGATGCCTTGAGCAGAAAGGCTTATTGCAACAGTCTCATCCTCAAACCGTTCCAACCTGAACTTTGTGAGTCATTCAGGAAGATCAACCTCCAAGTCGTTCCGCAAGGATTTCTTGCGAACCTTCAAGTAACTCCTACCTTGGAAGATCAAATCCGTGAGGCCCAACTCAGTGATGCTATGGTGCAGAAGGTGAAACATGGTATTGCCAAGGGTACTCCGAAGTACAAGTGCTATCACATTGATGACAAAGACACTTTGGTCTTTGAGGATAGAATTGTGGTTCCCAAAGGTGATATCAGGAAGCTCATAATGAAACAAAGCACACGACTCACTCCTCTAGATACATCCAGGAAGCTCCAAGATGTACCATGACCTCAAGCAATCCTATTGGTGGACTCGCATGAAAAGAGAAATTGCTCAATTCATGAACGAGTGTGATGTCTGCCGAAGAGTGAAAGCAGAGCATCAACATCCAGCCGGAGTCCTTCAACCTCTACCTATTCCCGAGTGGAAATTCGATCACATTGAGATGGATTTCGTCACCGGTTTTCCCAAGTCCAAGCGAGGAAACGACGCTATATTTGTGGTGATTGATAAGCTCACAAAAGTGGCTCATTTTCTTCCAGTCAAGGAATCCTTCAACGCAGCACAACTGGCAGAGCTGTATACCTCCAGAATTTTTTCTTTGCATGGTATCCCTCAAGTAATCTCCTCGGATCGTGGAAGCTTGTTCACTTCCAAATTCTGGGATTCCTTCCAGTCAGCTATGGGTACCAAGATGCGCTTCAACACAACTTTTCACCCTCAGACTAGTGGCCTAGTCGAAAGAGTGAACCAAATTCTTGAAGATATGCTCAGAGCATGTGTAATCTCCTTCGGTATGAAATGGGAAGACTGCCATCCATTTGCCGAATTCTCCTACAACAACAGCTTCTAAGCAAGTGCAGGCAAAACACCGTTTGAAATTCTCTGTGGCAGAAAGTGCCGTACCCCTCTTAACTGGTCCGAGACTGGTGAACGTCAACTCCTTGGAAATGATTTGATCTCAGAGGCCGAAGAAATGTGCAAAGTCATACATGAGAATCTCAAGGCTGCGCAATCATGCCAAAAGAGCTACTATGACGGCAAGCATCGTGACTTGGCTTTCGACATTGGTGATCATGTGTATCTCCGTGTTTCTCCTATGAAGGGCACTCAGAGGTTCAGTATCAAGGGCAAGCTTGCTCCAAGATACGTGGGCCCTTTCAAGATAATTGGCAAGAGAGGCGATCTAGCCTACCAACTCGAGCTTCCCTCCAACTTTGCAAATGTGCATGACGTGTTTCATGTGTCACAACTCCGCAAGTGCTTCAAGACGCCTGAACGCACCATTCCTTTCGAAGAGATTGATCTTCAGCAAGACTTGTCTTATCGTGAGCACCCCGTTGCTATCCTTGAAGAAACTGAGTGCAAGACCCGCAACAAGTCCATCAAATTCTTGAAAGTGAAGTGGTCACACCATACCGACCGAGAAGCTACATGGGAACGAGAAGATCATCTCTGTTCCGAGTATCCCTCTTTCTTTCAGTCCTAGATCCCGGGACGAGATCTTTTCGTAGTGGAGGAGAGTTTGTAACACCCTAGATGTAAAACTTCCTTATATGGCAATATATTCATCGTTGCCTTAATCAATTCCATTCTGGGCTCCTTCCTTCATTTCGGGTTTCTTCGTTTTTGCCTTGTGCCTGTGTTGCATGTCACCATGTCATTTCATTATGTGCATTGCATTGGCATAGTCTCCTTGCATCCGTGTGGTAGTTGCATCGTCTCCATCCTCTTCGTTGTCCGTTTCGGTTTCTGACTCTCTCACACGACACCCGTCGCACCTCTCAAGCCTTTGTTTCGTAAGCGGGATGAAAACATCCTCGGAATTGTTCGAGAGTTGTCGAGTGGTCTTGGTATATCACCCGTAGACCGCCTGTCAAGTTTCGTCTCGTTTGGAGGTCGTTTGATACTCCAACGATTAACCGCGTTAACACCAGAATCCCTATCTCTTTTGGCCCAACACCCCTCCACAACAGCCCACAAGCCCATCCTAACCACCTCCATGCTCTCGGTCGTTGGATCGTGATCGTGTGGGCAAAAACCGCACCCCATTTGGACTCTCCTAGCTCCAGAATCTATAAATAGGACCTCTCCCCCGAATTCGCGGAGCAAACCCTAACCCGAGCTTCTCTGCACCGCCGGACGCGTCCCGACCGCGCCAGACACGTCCGTCCGCCGGTCCGGACGAATCCGGGGCCGCCACGTGTCCCGCTCCGCGCCCCACTTCTCTGCCACGGCCCGAGTCCGCCCCCCCAGCCCGCGCGCCTCCGTCCGCGTCCCCGCCTCCACGCCCGCGGGCGCCGCCGATACGACGCCCGCCGCCGGCGCCGCGCCGCCGCCGGCCCGTCACCTCGCTGCCAACCGTCTCCGGCTCACCGCCGACGCCGACCGCGCCCGCATATCCGGCGCCACACCACCGCCGCCAAGCTCCGCCGCCGCCGGCCGGGAGCACCACCGCTGCTGGGCCTCCTCGTCGCCGGCCCCGCTTCGGGCGACGACCGCCACCGCCACCCCTGTCTCTGGTGAGCCGCCGCCGCCTCCGTTCCGATCTGGTCAGGTGGACCGGATCCACCAATCCCTCCATCCAAACGCGCCTTCGTCCGCCCCGGATCCCCTCGTCCCGCACGGCTCCGTCCCGCGTTTGACTTTTCGGAGGGTAAAATTCTACTTAGTCCTGAAATTCCTTTAAAATGTTGCCTCCTTCATCATGCCATATCTCCATGCTCATAGCTCCGTTTCGCGCATATAATATATCAAAATGTTCGTCTTGAAGTGCTCTACGTGTTGGCATTAGTTTTGTGCATGTTAAGGTTCATCTAGATGTCTTAATCTTCGTTGACAAACTGCTATGTGATGTTACTGTTTCAGCACTAGTTGTGTGTTAACAATATGTTGCATGTTCGTGAGGTCGTAACTTTGTGCATGTTGGTCCAAATGGAGTGTATGATATGTCAAGATGTTCGTCTTGTGTTGCTCTTCAAGATGGATGCATTTGCACACATGTTAGGTTGCATTATGCCATGTTTAACCCTGTTGCAAAAGTGCTTGTGGCTGTTAAGTTGCTGAAATTGTTATCACTTGGTGATTTGTCTTTTTCGTAGCATTTTGTGTGATTTTCTTTTGAGCCACATGTCAACATGTTTTAGGAGCATAATCATGTTATCTTTGAAGTTGCGCATTTGGTTTTCCATGATATGCTCTGTGGTGACTTAAACAAGCTTGTAAACATGCCATGTCAATGTTACTGTTTTTACACTTAGTGAAAAAACTGCTAAGTCTGGAATCTGTAATAACAAGTTTCCATGTAAACTTGATGCCATAATCTTTTCCATGCATGTTTTGGAATAACTAGTGAGCATGTCTTGATGTCCATGTATTTGTCTATCAATCCATGCCTTTGTTTGAATATATGCCTTGTTGTACCATGTTGTAATCTTGCTCTCAAAATGCTTGAAATTAAAACTGTCAGCATGTTAACAGAGCATTCAATTTGGCAAAGCTTGTGTTAAGCAACCCTTGCATGGAATAAATTGTTTCTGTGGATGAATTGGAAGTATAATATGTCTTCTTCATGCTCATGTGAATTTCATGCTTGTTGTACTTGTTTTGCTTGCTGTTGTGTGCCTCCAAAGGCAGCAACATATCATTCCAGATTGCATGCCTAGTAATTTCACTAAGTCTGAGAAATCTGTTAACTTATTGAATCTTGCCATGCTTGCTTAATTGTGTTCCAGTAAGTTTTTGGGTGTGCTTTGAGTTCATACTTGTTGAGAATCATGTCTACTTCACATCCATGCCTTTTGCATTCATGTTTGGGTGATGTAGAATGTTTAAACCTTGCTCCAAAGATGCCATGTTGCTGTTAACTTCAGTTTTGCATTGCATCTTGTTTTGCTTGCCATTTGCAAATCGTGCATCCGATTCCAATGATCCTTATATCGATATCGATCGAAATCTCCCCCTCTATCCAGTGGCTTGCTTGGTTTCCCAAGATGAAGCCATTTCCATCATCTTCTCCTTTAGGCTCGAGAGCATCCTCATGCATACGCCCATCATGACTTGCATCCCATGACATGTTGTGCATCATGTTGTTTGTGAATTGCACCGTGATTGATCTTGTACCATTGTTGTGCTCTTGTGTTGGGTAGAGCCGGGAGCCGATACCGAGTTCGAGGATCTTGTTGGGACTGAGTTTGATGAGCCGTCTTACCATCCCACCGACGACTTAACAAGCAAGATGACCGTTCCCCGATATCACCTCTATCTTTGCCTTGCTAGTTGTCTCGCTCTATAGTTATGCCTCGATGCCTATTCTTGTCTTGTCAGCCTCCTATGTTGCCATGAAACACTCTAACCGCCTTCCTAGCAAACCGTTGATTGCCTAAGTATGCTTTTGCTCAGCCCCTCTTATAGCGTTGTTAGTTGCAGGTGAAGTTTGAAGATCCCTCCATGTTTGGACTTGTTTATTGGGATAAGACAATATATACCTTAATTAAATTAATGCACATATATATTGGTAATGGGTGGAAGGCTTGGCCTTCTGCTTGGTGTTTTGTTCCACTCATGCCACCTTAGGACCCGATAAACCGGTGTTATGTTCCTTGATTTTGCGTTCCTAACACGGTTGGGGTTTATGGGCACCCCTTGATAATTCACATTGCTTAAAGCTTTTCCAGCAAGACCCAACTTTGGTACTACATTTGCCTAACAACTAAAACTTGCATAGGGAGTTATAAACCCGAGTTCTTAATAAACAACCCGGGCCAGTGCTCCTCATGAGTGTTGGTCCAAACTGGGCATACTGCGGGGCCACCTTGGGGAAACCTGATGGCTGGTACATACCTGTAGGATGCCCCATCCGGTCGTGGCCTGATACAAGGTACGCACGGCTACTATCAGGGTGTCGGCACGCCGGGATGTCTTGCTGGATTAGTTTTACCTTTGTCGAAATATCTTGAGCACGGGACTCCGAGAATACTCGGGTCTTCCCAACATGGAGTTGCGACTCCGCGGATCGTGAGCTTGTGACGGGCTAAGTTGGGACACCCCTGCAGGGTTAGGAACTTTCGAAAGCCGTGGCCGCGGTTATGTGGCAGATGGGAATTTGTTAATATCAGGTTGTAGATAAATTGACACCATATCCTTAAGAATACACTACCTGTGTGAGTAACCGTGACGGTCTCTTTTCGAAGGGGTTTTCGGAAAGTGAACACGGTGGGGTTATGCATGAACCTGAGTAGCTAGGATCACTTATTGATCATCTTTGGCGACCGTTGGCACATATCCTCATCTCGCTCTGAATTCGTATGCTAGTTGCTTAGTGCTTGCTGCAGACTCTTTATTACCTCTCCACACCTAAAGGCTTTGTTAGTTTTGATACCCGGGAATGGGATTGCTGAGGCCTTGTGACTCACAGATTACAACACACACCAGATGCAGGTACAACCGAGTACGACGTAGGAGATGGACAAGAACTTCACTGGGAGTACGATGAAGAGCTTGGTCGTATGTATGTGACGTATCCCGACGATCAGTAGTGGTTCCTACTAGGGACAATCAGGACTTGTGGTTGTGGTATCTTTTCTCATTTGATTTCGTCTGTAGTGGGACCCTGTGTTATTTGGATGAATGTATGAATGTTAAATTAATTGTGTGACGTGGCGAGTGTAAGCCAACTATTTTACTCTTTCATCCCTATTCATTACATGAGTTGTGCAAAGATACCACGCTAGCGATCATTCCAGAATGCGCTTATGTCTCTAACTCGTGCCTCGACACGTAGGAGATATAGTCGCATCCTGGGCATTACACTTTGGCATCTTAATAATACAAGTTGCTATTCTCCTAACATCTACATGGTATCATGAGCCTAGGTTAGGGATTTTTTTCTGGGTACTGCAACTTGCCCTTCCGATCCACATCCATGGCTGTGCTATTCCACATCGCTGCTGCCTCCCTCCTCCTGTGCTGCCGCAACACCCATTCAGTTTGCGGTGCACAATCCAGGCCGAGACTTTTGTTGTTGCAGGTCCAGATCAATCCGATCCTCTTCCCAATTTGAGTCGCCAGCCACCACCAACCTGATCTCTCCTGCCGGTTGTCTCAGTCAACCGCCGCCGGATCACGTTCACCCTTCGCCCGTCGCTCATTGGGCGCCGCTCTTCCGGTCGCCGCCTGACGCTCCTCCGGCCCCGTCTGCCCGACGCTCCTCCGGCACCGTCCGCCTGTCGCCGTCGGCCGCTGCTGCTGGCCGCCGCCGCCGGCCGCTCGTACAGCCCCGCCCACTCCACGTCACTGCTAGCCTCTATGGCTGCCTGCGGGTGCTCGCGTGTGTGCGTGAAACTGCCCATGATTCCTATTGATCCGAACTGTTTGCCTTGGGCTGCTGTGGGCCGCCATGATTGTCTGCCTCAGTCGGCTTGCCTTTCCTTTCGGCTCTTGACTCTGCTGCTGGTTTAAGTAAAAAAAGAGAGTAAAAAAAGAGAAAAAAAGAGAGAAAGAGGTGCAATGTGTTCATCGTCGGCCTTCGTCATGTCCCTCGCTGCCCGGTGATTTTTGATGGGGCCAACTATGCTGAGTTTGCTTTATTTATGCGCATTCGCATGTGTGGTATTCGTCTTTGGGGCGTTTTTCTGGCGAGGTTTTGAGTCCACCATGCCCAGTTCCTCCTGTGGCTCCTATCCCGCTGATGCCACATGTTCTTCCCACGGGTGCTTCTGAGGCTGATAGGGAAGCAACTAGGATTGCCGCTGATGATGCTGAGGCTGCTTATAATCAACATGTCTTGGATCACTCGAACGCTCTTTCCAATTATCGAGATAATCAGACTGCCTACACTCAGTGGTGTGATGATGATGCTCGTGTTGCGGTTGTCCTCACTTCCAGTGTGCTACCTTAATTTTATTCTGAGTTTATGGGGCTTAATACTGTCTTTGAGATGTGGACTTATCTTGGCCAACGCTATAGCCCTCTGGTGATGCTCTCTACCTATATGTGATCCGGCAGGAGCATGCTCTTTAGCAGGGAGACTGATGAGTCCTACATTCAGAGTTTTGCTATCTGGCGTCAGCTTGACACTCTCCGCTCTCTTGTTTGTGGTACTTGCTCGTGCTGTCAGACTTTCAGGTCAGACTTGGAGTTTCATCGTGTCTACGATTTTTTTGTCTCCAGTCTTTGGAGAGTTTGAGCCTCAACGTGCTCAGTTGTTTGCATGTGGTCGTGTGCCCATTTCGGAGGTGCCGTATGAACTTCATGCTGAGGAGACTCGCCTTCGTGGAGCTGGTTTGCTTCAGGGTCCTTCTGTGCTTATTGCTTGAGCTTCTGCTCCACCAGTGTTTTCTCGTAGCAGTGCCCCGCCGCTATTGCCCACTCCTTCTGCTAGTGAGCCTCGCTCTCGTGATGAGCGCTCTCGTCCTTGTACTCATTGCGACTACTGCAGCAGGGATGGTCAACCCGAGTCTGATTATTTCAAGAAGAAGTGTGATATGCGTAACAAGGAGCACAATTCTTCTTCTGGGACTCATGCTTCTTCCTCGACGACGTCTACTATCTCCTTGACTAAGCAGGATATTGTGAAGCTTAAGCGCCTCCTTGCTGCTTCAGGTTCTTCGGCGGGTACCGCAGGATCCGTGACTCGTGCTTCTAGTATTCAGAACCTACCGTCTACACAGTCAGGTACATCCCCATGGGTTTTGGACTCTAGAGCTTCATTTCATATGTCTTCAGATTGTTCTATCTTGTCCTCTCTTAGATCTCTTGATTGTCCTATTGATGTACTTACTGCGATGGTAGTCCTCTTCCCGTTGCTAGTCGTGGCACTTCTTCCACTTCTTCATTTTATATTCCAGATGTTTCTCATGTTCCTCGCCTTACCATGAACCTATTTCCGGCAAGTGAGCTTACTGATTCTAGTTGTCATGTCATTCTTGAAGTTGATTCTTGCACTGTCCATGATCGTCACACGAAGGCTCTGGTTGGGGCTGGCCCTCGCTGCCTTGACTCCTAGGGGCTTTGGGAGTTAGACTCGCTTCATGTTCCTTCCGCTGCCACCTGTTGTGGAACGTTGCACGGAAAACAATTTTTTTTCTACGCACACGCAAGATCTATCCATGGAGATGCATAGCTGCGAGAGGGGAAGATCATCTTCATACCCTTGAAGATAGTTAAGCGGAAGCGTTTATCAACGCGGTTGTTGTATCGTACAACTTGATCCGTCCCGATCAAGTACCGAACGCACGACACCTCCACATTTAGCACACATTCAGCTCGATGACGTCCTCGCCTTCTCGTTCCAGCAGGCGAGGCGAAGTAGTAGATGAGTTCTGGCAGCACGACGGCGTGGCGACGGTGGTGGTGATTCTATCTGCAGGGCTTCGCCAAGCACAACGGACGTGGATGGAGGATCAGCTAGAACTAGAGGGAGACGGGGCACCACACGCTTCTTGGGGATTGTATTGCCCCTCTCCCTCCTCACACATATATAGGTGGAGGGGGAAAGAGGAGGGCGCCCCCAAAAGGCCAGCGGCCAGCCCTAGGGCCTGCCTAGCCATGCCCCCTTCCACATATGAACATGGGGGGGGGGAGGAAAGGGAGGTTGGCTGCCTTAGGGCGCCTCCCCCTTCCTCCCCTCCCTCCTTTGGTGCATGTGTGATGTCTACTACGTAACCTTCTTCTTGTAGACGTTGTTGGGCCTCCAAGTGCAGAGGTTTGTAGGACAGTAGCAAATTTCCCTCAAGTGGATGACCTAAGGTTTATCAATCCGTGGGAGGCATAGGATGAAGATGGTCTCTCTCAAACAACCCTGCAACCAAATAACAAAGAGTCTCTTGTGTTCCCAACACACCCAATACAATGGTAAATTGTATAGGTGCACTAGTTCAGCGAAGAGATGGTGATACAAGTGCAATATGGATGGTAGACATAGGTTTTTGTAATATGAAAATATAAAAACAGCAAGGTAACTAATGATAAAAGTGAGCATAAATGGTATCGCAATGCATCGAAACAAGGCCTAGGGTTCATACTTTCACTAGTGCAAGTTCTCTCAACAATAATAACATAGCTGGATCATATAACTATCCCTCAACATGCAACAAAGAGTCACTCCAAAGTCACTAATACCGGAGAAAAAACGAAGAGATTATTGTAGGGTACGAAACCACCACAAAGTTATTCTTTCTGATCGATCTATTCAAGAGTTCGTAGTAAAATAGTACGAAGCTATTCTTTCCGTTCGATCTATCTTAGAGTTCGTACTAGAATAACACCTTAGGATACAAATCAACCAAAATCCTAATGTCACCTAAAAACTCCATTGTCACCTCAAGTATCCGTGGGCATGATTATACGCTATGCATCACACAATCTCAGATTCATCTATTCAACCAACACAAAGAACTTCAAAGAGTGCCCCAAAGTTTCTACCGGAGAGTCAAGATGAAAACGTGTGCCAACCCCTATGCATAGATTCCCAAGGTCACAAAACCTGCAAGTTGATCACCAAAACATACATCAAGTAGATCACGTGATATCCCATTGTCACCACAGATAAGCACATGTCAATCCGATAAGATAACTTCAAAGGGAAAACTCAATTCATCACAAGAGAGTAGAGGGGGAGAAACATCATAAGATCCAACTATAATAGCAAAGCTCGCGATACATCAAGATCGTGCCATCTCAAGAACACGAGAGAGAGAGAGAGAGAGACAGAGAGAGAGAGAGAAAGA
>LR738714.1:221449124-221550422 GCA_902687465.1 Secale cereale
AGAGAGAGAGAGAGAGAGAGAGAGAGAGAGAGAGAGAGAGAGAGAGAGAGAGAGAGATCAAACACATAGCTACTGATACATACCCTCAGCCCCGAGGGTGAACTACTCCCCCTCGTCATGGAGAGTGCCGGGATCATGAAGACTTCCATCAGAGAGGGATTCCCCCTCTGGCAAGGTGCCAGAACGGGTCTAGATTGGTTTTTGGTGGCTAGAGAGGCTTGCGGTGGCGGAACTCCCGATCTAGGTTATTTTCTGGAGGTTTCTGTATATATAAGGGGTCTTGGAGTCGGGAACAAGTAAGGGGGGGGGTCCCCGAGGCAACCACGAGATAGGGGCGCGCGCCCAGAGGGGTGGGCACGCCCCCACCCTCATGGGCAGCCCGGGACTCCCCTGGTCCATCTCCGGTACTCCTTGGGCTTCTTCTGGTCCAAAAACATCCTCCGTTGAGTTTCAGGTCAATTGGGCTCCGTTTGGTATTCCTTTTCTGCGATACTCAAAAACAAGGAAAAAACAGAAACCGGCACTGGGCTCTAGGTTAATAGGTTAGTCCAAAATAGCATATAAAATATCATATAAATGCATATAAAACATCCTAGATGGATAATATAATAGCATGGAACAATAAAAAATTATAGATACGTTGGAGACGTATCAGTGGGCAGGGGTGGAGGGGCATGCCAGTCCCCTTCTGGGCTAGTGTGCTTCCCCCCTTTGGCCCATAAGGCCCACCACTTACCGGTGGTCTCCCGGAACCCCTTCTGGCACTCTGATAAATACCCGGTGCTTCTAAAACCCTTTCGGAGACCAAATACTATCGTCCTATATATCAATCTTTACCTCCAGACCATTCCGGAGCTCCTCGTCATGTCCGCGATCTCATCCAGAACTCCGAACAACATTCAGTCACCAATTCACATAACTCATATAATACTATATCATCAATGAACGTTAAGCGTGTGGACCCTACGGGTTCGAGAATGATGTAGACATGACCAAGACGACTTGATAACCCACAAGTGTAGGGGATCGTTTGTAGCCTTTTTCGATAAGTAAGAGTGTAGAACCCAACGAGGAGCTAAAGGTAGAACAAATATTCCCTAAAGTTCTATCGACCACCGATACAACTCTACGTGCACTTAACATTTGCTTTATCTAAAAAAGGATAAAACTAGAAGTACTTAGTGGGAACTTGAAGTAAATCGCAAAACAATAAAAGTAGTGTAGTAGCAAGCTTTTTGTAACACAAGATAATGATTTGTCCATAAGCATCAACTACTTTACTAGATTGATAGCAAGTTTATATGTAGGAGAGGCCACCGCTAGCATGTCGTCCCTTACTTGGAATTCTATGCACTTATGATTGGAACTCTAGCAAGAATCCACAACTACTATCGTTCATTAAGGTAAAACCCAACCATAGCCTTAAGATATATTGGTCCCCCTTCAATCCCATATTGCTACTTCTCGAGCTTGCGTTGTATTCCCTCGAAGAGGAAAGGGAGATGCAGCACATTAGCGTAAGTATTTCCCTCAGTTTTTGAGAACCAAGGTATCAATCCAGTAGGAGACCACGCGTGAGTCCCTCGCACCTGCACAAACAAATAAGAACTTTGCAGCCAACACGATAAGGGGTTGTCAATCCCTTTACGGTCACTTACCAAAGTGAGATCTGATAGAGATGATAGTTGATATTTTTGGTATTTTTTATTATAAGAACAGAAAGTAAAAGCGGAAAAAAGGTAAAGTAAGTGTAGATTGATATGTTGAGAATAGACCCGGGGGCCATAGTGTTCTCTAGTGGCTTCTCTCATGATAGCGATATTCTACGGCGGGTAAACAAATTACTGTCGAGCAATTGATAGAAAAGCGAATAATTATGAGAATATCTAGGCATGATCATTATATATAGGCATCATGTCCGAGACAAGTAGACCGAAACGATTCTGCATCTACTACTATTACTCCACACATCGACCGCTATCCAGCATGCATCTAGTGTATTGAGTTCATAAGAACAGAGTAACACCTTAAGCAAGATGGCATGTTGTAGAGGGATAGACTCAAGAAATATGATATAAACCCCATCTTTTTATCCTCCATGGCAACAATACAATACGTGCCTTGCTGCCCCTACTGTCACTGGGAAAGGACACCGCAAGATTGAACCCAAAGCCAAGCACTTCTCCCATTGCAAGAACTATAGATCTAGTAGGCCAAACCAAACCAATAATTCGAAGAGACTTGCAAGGACATTATAATCATACATAAAGAGTTCAGAGAAGAACCAAATATTTCTCATAGATAATCTTGACCATAAACCCACAATTCATCGCATCTCGACAAACACACCGCAAAAAGAGATTACATCGAATATATCTCCTCGAAGAACGAGGAAAACTTTGTATTGAGATCCAAAGAGAGAGAACAAGCCATCTAGATACTAGCTATGGACCCGAAGGTCTGTGGTAAACTACTCACAACGCATGGTGAGGTGATGATGATGATGTAGAAGCACTCCGTGGAAGATCCCCCCTTCGGCGGAGCTCCGGAACAGGCCCCAAGATGGGATCTCACGGGAATAGAATGTTACAGTGGTGGAACTAGGGTTTTCTTTGTTGTTCTGATGGTTTTGGGCTACGTAGGCATATATAGGAGGAAGGAGGGCACCGGGGCCATACATGGGGCCCACGAGGCAGGGGGCGCGCCCTGGGGGGGGGGGGGGGCGCCCCCCACCCTCGTGGGCACCTCGTAAACCCTACTCCGTGGTTCTCAAGTCTCCTGTGCGTGTTTTTCTCCAAAAATATCTCTCTCGAAGGTTTCATTCTGTTTGGAATCCGTTTGATATCCCTTTTTTGGAAAACCCTGAAACAGGCAAAAAACAACAATCTAGACTGGGCCTTTGGGTTAGTAGGTTAGTCCCAAAAATAATATAAAAGTGTATGACAAAGCCCATTAAACATCCAAAACATCATAAATAATAGCATGGAACAATCAAATATTATAGATACGTTGGAGACGTATCAAGCATCCCCAAGCTTAATTCCTGCTCGTCCTCGAGTAGGTAAATGATAAAAACAGAATTTTTGATGTGGAATGCTAACCAGCATAGTTTTTCAATATAATTCTCTTAATTGTGGCATGTATGTTCAGATCTGAAAGATTCAAGACAAAAGTCTATATTGACATAAGAAATAATAATACTTCAAGCATACTAATAAAGCAATCATGTCTTCTCAAAATACTATGGCTTTGAGTTACTAATCTCCATACAACGTCACCTCGCCCTTAACTAGTCTCCATTTATTTTGCAACTCATGTTTTGAGTTACTAATCTTAGCAACCGAACTAGTATCAAATACCCATGGGCTACTACAAGAACTAGTAAGGTACACATCAATGACATGTATATCAAATATACCTTTGTTTACTTTGCCATCCTTCTTAGCTGCCAAGTATTTGGGGCAGTTTCGCTTTTAGTGACCATTTCCTTTGCAGTAGAAGCAATCAGTTTCAGGCTTGGGTTCAGCTTTGGGCTTCTTCAAGGGAGCAGCAACTTCCTTGCCGTTCTTCTTGAAGTTCCCTTTTCTTCCCTTGCCTTTTTTCTTGAAACTGCTTGTCTTGTTTAACCATCAACACTTGATGCACTTTCTTGATTTCTACCTCCATGAGTTTCGGCATTGCGAAGAGCTTAGCTTGGTGATAGTGACTCGAGAAATCTATCAATCACTATCTTATCTGGAAGATGAACTCCCACTTAACTCAAGCGATTGTAGCACCCACACATTCTGAGCGCATGCTCACTGACTGAGATATTATCCTCCATCTTGTAGGCAAAGTTCTTGTCAGAGGTATGATACCTCTCAACACGGGCATGAGCCTAGAATACCAATTTCAGCTCTTGGAACATCTCATAGGTTCCATGGCGTTCGAAACATCTTTGGATCCCCAATTCTAAGCTGTAAAGCATGTCACACTAAACTATCAAGTAGTCATTATATCGAGCTTGCCAAATGTTCATAACGTCTGCATCAGCTCCTGTAACAGGTCTGTTACCTAGCGGTACATCAAGGACATAATTCTTCTGTGGAACAATGAGGATAATCCTCAGATCACTGACCTAGTCCACATTATTGCTACCATCATCTTTCAACCTAGTTTTCTCTAGGAATGTATCAAAATAAACAGGGAAGCTACATCGTGAGCTATTGATCTACAACATAATATGCAAAGACATTTTGACTAAGTTCATGATAAATTTAAGTTCAAATTAATAAAATTACTAAATAACTCCCACTTAAATCAACATCCCTCAAGTTGTCTAAGTGATACATGATCCAAATCAACTAAACCATGTCCGATCATCACATGAGATGGAGTAGTCTTCAATGGTGAACATATACATGTTGATCATATCTACTATATGACTCATGTTTGTCGTTTTGGAATACAGTGTTCCGAGACCATGTCTGTACATGCTAGGCTCGTCAAGTTAACCCAAGTATTCCGCGTGTGTAAAACTGGGTTACACCCGTTGTATGTGAACGTGGAGTCTATCACACCCAATCATCACGAGGTGTCTCGAAACAATGAACTATAACAACGGTGCATACTCAGGGCGAACACTTTTATCTTGAAAATTAAGAGAAGGGACCATCTTATAATGCTATCGTCGATCTAAGAAAAAAAAGACGCATAAAGGATAAACATCACATGCAATCAAAATATGTGACATGATATGCCCATCATCATCTTGTGCTTTTGATCTCCATCTCCAAAGCAACGTCATGATATCCATCATCACCGGCTCGACACCTTGATCTCCATCGTTGCGTCGGGGTCGTCTCACCAACTATTACTTCTACAACTATTGCTAACACATAGTGATAAAGTGAAGCAATTACATGACACTTAATGATTGACACACATGTCATACAAAAGTTAAAAGACAACCCTAAGGCTCCTGCTGGTTGTCAATATTACAAAACCTGATCATCTCATACAACAATGTATATCACATCACATCTTGACCATATCGCATCACAACATACCCTGCAGAAACAAGTTAGACATCCTCTACTTTGTTGTTGCAAGTTTTACGTGGCTTCTACGACAAACTAGCAAGAACCATTCTTACCTACACAAAACCACAACAGTGATTTATCAAGTTTATTGTTTTAACATTCTTCAAGGACCGATCGTAGTCAAATTTGATTCAACTAAAGTAGGACAAACAGACACTCGCCAGCCACCTTTATGCAAAACAAGTTGCATGTCTGTCGGTGGAACCCGTCTCATGTACGTGGACATGTGATACGTCTCCAACGTATCTATAATTTTTGATTGTTCCATGCTATTATATTATCCATATCGGATGTTTTATATGCATTTGTATGCTATTTTATATGATTTTTAGGACTAACCAATTAACCTAGAGCCCAGTGCCAGTTTCTGTTTTTTCATTGTTTTTGAGATTTACAGAAAATGAATACCAAATGGAGTCCAATTGACCTACCAAATTTTGTGGATTTTTTATGAACCAAAAGAAGCCCTCGAAGTAAAAGAGTTGGGCCATAAGAGTCCCGAGCCATCCACGAGGGTGGAGGGCATGCCCTACCCCCCTGGGCGCGCCCCCTGCCTCGTGGATGACTCAGAGACCCCCCTGACTTGTTCCCAATGCCAAAAAATTGTATAAATACAGAAACCCCCGAAAAGAAACCTAGATCGGGAGTTCCACCGCCGCAAGCCTCTATAGCCACCAAAAAGCAATCGGGACCTTGTTCCGGCACCCTATCGGAGGGGGGGATCCATCATCGGTGGCCATCTTCATCATCCCGGTGTTCTCCATGACGAGGAGGGAGTAGTTCACCCTTGGGGATGAGGGTATGTACCAGCAGCTATGTCTTTGATCTCTCTCTCTCTCTCTCTCTCTCTCGTGTTCTTGATTTGGCACGATCTTGATGTACCGCGAGCTTTGCTACTATAGTTGGATCTTATGATGTTTCTCCCCCTCTACCTTCTTGTAATGGATTGAGTTTTCCCTTTGAAGTTATTTTATCGGATTGAGTCTTTAAGGATATGAGAACACTTGATGTATGTCTTGCATGTGATACCCATGGTGACAATGGGGTATTCTATTGATTCACTTGATGTATGTTTTGGTGATCAACTTGCGGGTTCCTTGACCTTGGGAATCTATGCACAGCGGTTGGCACACGTTTTCGTCTTGACTCTCCGGTAGAAACTTTGGGGCACTATTTGAATTTCTTTGTGTTGGTTGAATAGATGAATATGAGATTGTGTGATGCATATCATATAATCATACCCGCGGATACTTGAGGTGACATTGGAGTATCTAGGTGACATTAGGGTTTTGGTTGATGTGTGTCTTAAGGTGTTATTTTACTACAAACTCTAGGGCTATTTGTGACACTTATAGGAATAGCCCAATGGATTGATCGGAAATAATAACTTTGAGGTGGTTTCGTACCCGACAATAATCTCTTCGTTTGTTCTCCGCTATTAGTGACTTTGGAGTGACTCTTTGTTGCCTGTTGAGGGATTGTTATATTATCTAATTATGTTATCCTTGTTGAGAGAACTTGCTCTAGTGAAAGTATGAACCCTAGGCCTTGTTTTGAAGCATTGCAATACCATTTGTGCTCACTTTTATCATTAGTTACCTTGCTGTTTTTATATTTTGAGATTACAAAAACCTATACCTACCATCCATATTGCACTTGTATCACCATCTCTTCACCGAACTAGTGCACCTATACAATTTGCCATTGTATTGTGTGTGTTGGGGACACAAGAGACTCTTTGTTATTTGGTTGCTGGGTTCTTTGAGAGAGACCATCTTCATCCCACGCCTCCCACGGATTGATAAACCTTAGGTCATCCACTTGAGGGAAATTTCCTATTGTCCTACAAACCTCTGCACTTGGAGGCCCAACAACGTCTACGAGAAGAAGGTTGTGTAGTAGACATCAAGCTCTTTTCTGGCACCGTTGCCGGGGAGGTAGTGCTTTAAGGTATATCTTTAGATCTTGCAATTGAATCTTTTGGTTTCTTGTTTTATCACTAGTTTGTTTTATAAAAAGAAAAATACAAAAAAATGGAATTAAGGTTGCCTAATATGCTTCATCTTTTTAATGTCTTCCGTGAAAATGATGGAAAGGAAAATTGTGCCAAAGTGCTAGAAGAAAAATGCAATAAAATGTTTGACACTAAATATTTGAATGATGAGCATGATTGCAATGTTGTTAGTCTGAATTCTTTGAATATCCATAGTACTAATGATGATTGCACTAGTCATGATAAAAATGTTTCTTATAAGCATGTCAATTTTTGTGGAGTGCATAGAGTTTGCAATTACATACCAAAAAGGGAAGATATATTTTGTAAGAGGCATAAATATTTAGAAAGCACACATTTACGTAAGATGTTAGATATTTGTGCTAAAGAATTATGTCCTCTTCTTCGCATTACTTGTGAACTTTGCAATGAAAGTGGTCATTTTAATTTACAATGTGAATTATTTCATGATCGAATTGTGTCCAAAAATTGTGATAACTTCATTACCCTTGAGCATTACAATGAACTTAGTTTATTTTTAGGGTATGAAGGAATGAAACATGGAACTAACGAGGTTCCAGATTGGGCTCTCATGAAAATGATTGATTTTGATCTAAATGAAATCTATATGTATTGTTAAGTAAATTGCATTGAGAATCCTTCTATGGCCAATTACTTAAAGAGAAGAAAACAAATAGAAGATGAAGAGAATACTAACGAAGGGGAAGAGGTTTCCTAATATCCTCCTATTTTTTCTCATGATGAATTAGGTAACAAGGAGGAGCTTTTTATTAAACCAACCTTTTCTATAAGAAAGTTGGAAGAATTAATAAACCCACACATAATGTGGTGAGGAAGAAGAAAAAAAGTAAAAGTAAAGGTAAAAAGGTATCTCTCCCAAATAATGTTGCTCCTATTATTGATGTGCCTCATAAGAATGATGATACACTTGAGGATGATTTTGTTATGCATATTGCTTGTTGTGATGATTATGATTGGGAAATTAATGATACTTGTTGTAATATTGAGAATCTTTTTGGCACCAACTCGGAAATTTTTGATGATAACAATTGCTATACTATTGGTGTTATTCATACTATTAACGATGAGAGTGATTATGCTTATGATATGCAAAGCCACAAGCTTGGGGATGCTATGTATAATGAAGATGATATTTTTAGTCCCCCAAGTTTTGATGTGCAAATTTATTATGATGATAGGGTGCCTCCTATTTATGATGATTGAAATATTTATGAAAGTGTATTTGGAGAGGTCATGACTTTATTTATTAATGATTTTCCATTATTTCGAAAGAGGTTTCAATTGACTATGATCAGAACAAAGTTGCTACTTATGATGATTATTGTGATGATACTTATGTTATAAGAAGTAGTGACGATTATTTTCATTATTTTGAATATCCTTTTGCTGAACATTACTCTTTTAATGTGGAAACAATTTATAGTATTCAACTTTCATATGATGCTCCCACTACTATTCATGAGAACAAATTCGCTTATGTGGAGAGTAATAAAATTTATATGCCTATGGATCATGAAAAGAATGCTTTATGTGATGGTTATATTGTTGAATTCATTCATTATGCTACTGAAAATTATTATGAGGGATTAATATATGCTTGTAGGAGTTACAATAATATCAAGTTTCCTCTCTATGTGCTTAAAATCTTGAAGTTATGCTTGCTTTGCCTTCCTATGATAGTTAATTATCATTCCCATAAGTTGTTTGCTCACAAAATCCCTATGCATAGGAAGTGTGTTATACTTAAATGTGCTAGTTATATTCTTCATGATGCTCTCTTTATGTTTAAATTCTTATCTTTTATGCGAGCATCATTGAAATCATCATGCCTAGCTAAAAGGCATTAAAGAAAAGCCCTTGTTGGGAGACAGCCCAATATTTACCCCTATAGTTTTTTTGTGTTCACATGATTAAGCTACTGTAGTAATCAAGTTTTATAGCTTTTGTTTCAATAAAGTGCCAAGTAGAACCTTTGGGAAGACTTGGGTGAAAGTTAATGTGATCTTGGTGTAAAAAAACAGAAACTTTGCACTCACAAGATTAGTTGTCATTTGTTTTACAAAAGTGTGCTTTTAAGTTGATTCTATTTGCAGAAGATCAATAGACAAATTCCTGAGGACCACCAATTTATTTCAGAATTTTTGGAGTTACAGAAGTATTCGAGAGTTACAGATTACTACAGATTGTTTTGTTTTTGACAGATTCTGTTTTCATTGTGTTGTTTGCTTATTTTGATGAATCTGTGTGTAGTATCGGAGGGTATGAACCATAGAGAAGTTGGAATACAGTAGATATAACACCAATATGAATTTAGAATGAGTTTACAACAGTACCTAAGTGGTGGTTTTATTTTCTTATACTAACGGAGCTTACGAGTTTTTTGTTGAGTTTTGTGTTGTGAAGTTTTCAAGTTTTGGGTAAAGATTCGATGGACTATGGAATAAGGAGTGGCAAGAGCCTAATATTGGGGATGCCCAAGGCACAAGGTAATATTCAAGGACAACCAAGAACCTAAGCTTGGGGATGCCCCGAAAGGCATCCCCTCTTTCATCTTCGTTCATTGGTAACCTTACTTGGAGCTATATTTTTATTCACCACATGATATGTGTTTTGCTTGGAGCGTCATTTTGTTTTATTTTGTTTTGCTTGCTATTTGAATAATATCCCAAGATCTTAAATTCTTAAATGTTAGAGACTCTTCACATAGTTACATAATTATTCAACTACTCATTGATCTTCACTTATATCTTTTGGAGTAGTTTGTCATTTGCTCTAGTGCTGCACTTATATCATTTGCTCTAGCGCAGGCTCCTGAAATGGTCCGGCACGCCCATCATTTTCGACCTTGAGGATCACCCTGACCGCACAACCGCGGTTGGGTGCTTGCCGATGTTGGTTTCACCAACTATCCGCAACCTCAAGGTCACCAAGATGTTGGTTGACGGCGGGGCCGGCCTCAACATGATCTCCTCCGCTATGATCAAGAAACTGCAGATCCCCGACAGCGAGCTCGAGGAAACCGGGACGTTCCAAGGAATCAACCCGGGAAGGAGCAAGCCGAAGGGGAAGGTTACACTACCAATGACCTTTGGTGGGGAGCTCAACTTCAGGACGGAGAGGATCACGTTCGACGTCGCCGACATCCCATTGCCGTACAATGGGATACTTGGCCGTCCTGTGCTCGCCAAGTTTATGGCAGCTTCCCACTACGCGTACAATATGCTCAAAATGCCAGGACCAATAAGCGTCATCTCTGTCCCAGGTGACAAGAAAGATGCGCTTATTTGCGCCGACAAGATCTACCGGGATGCAGCAGCCGCGGCAGACGGCAAAACACTTGCCGCTGAAGCTCCCGGGGGGAAGACCAAGACCAAGTCCGGCAAGAGCTCTGGGGCCCACTCCGGCAAATGCACCTCTTCGGAGTGCTGCGCTGCCGTCGAGGACGCACCATCGAGCTCCACCGGCAAGTGTAAGAAAGGAATGGCAGCTCCGCCGGCAACCAAGAAGGTGTCCGCAAAGGAGGACGGCACTGGTGGTACCTTCACCATCAGTGCTACACTCGACCCCAAATAGGAAAGCGCGCTCGTTGCCTTCCTGCGAGCGAATGTCGACATGTTCGCATGGCAACCGTATGACATCCCCGACGTTCCCAGGAAGGTAATTGAGCACAAGCTCGCTGTTTGTCCTCATGCGCGGCCCGTCAAGCAGAAGGTCGGGAAGCAAGCCGTGGAGCGCCAAGAGTTTATTGCCGAAGAGATAAAGAAGTTGGAAGCAGCATGCCTGGTTAGAGGCGTAATCCATCCTACGTGGTTGGCCAATCCAGTTGTTGTGCGCAAGGCCAATGGGAAGTGGAGACTTTGTATAGACTTCACTGATGTGAATAAAGCGTGTCCCAAGGATCCATTTCCCTTGCCGCGTATTGACCAGATTGTTGACTCCACCGCCGGATGTGAGTTGCTTTCATTCCTTGATGCGTACTCAGGTTACCACCAGATATTCATGGCCAAGGAAGATGAAGAAAAGACTGCATTCATTACTCCATGCGGCACATACTGCTTCATACGCATGCCCTTTGGATTGAAGAATGCAGGCTCGACATTTGCAAGGGTGGTGCACAATGCTTTTGAGCCACAGATACACAGAAATGTAGAAGCCTACATGGATGACATAGTGGTCAAGAGCAAGAGCAAGGATACCCTGATCCAAGACTTGGAAGAAACCTTTGAGAATCTGCGCAAGATACAGCTCAAGTTGAACCCCGAGAAGTGCGTCTTCGGAGTCCCCTCCGGCAAGCTTCTCGGGTTCTTCGTGTCCCAGAGGGGGATTGAAGCCAATCCCGACAAGATTAAAGCCATCGAGCAGATTGAAGCCCCGAAGCGCGTCAAGGACGTAAGGAGACTTGCTGGTTGTGTAGCTGCCCTCAGTAGGTTCATTTCGAAGTCTGCAGAATGCGCCCTGCCTTTCTTCAAAATCTTAAAAAAGGCAGGCCCCATGAAATGGACTCCGGAAGCGGAGGCTGCGCTGCAAGACTTGAAAGGATACCTATCCTCCACTCCAATACTTGTCGCACCTAAACCACAAGAGAAGTTACTGCTATACTTAGCGGCGACCAATCAAGTGGTTAGTGCTGCGTTAGTAGCGGAGAGGGAGGCGGATGAGGAACCCACGTCCCCGGCAAGCGCGCCCAGCGACAAGCAGGGAGCTTCCCCGACAAGCTCTGGCCCCGACAAGGACAAGTCTGCGCAGGAGCAAGAAGAAGTGCGAAGGAAGATGGTGCAGCGCCCAGTTTATTTTGTAAGTTCCCTCTTACAGGGGGCTAGGTCGAGATACTCTGGGGTGCAGAAGTTGCTTTTTGGCCTCCTCATGGCCTCAAGAAAGCTGCGCCATTACTTCCAAGCACATGAGATAATAGTGGTCACTCACTTTCCGTTGAAGAGGATATTGCAAAATCCAGAAGCAACAGGCAGGATCGTCGAGTGGGCACTGGAGCTGTCAAGCTTTGGTCTCAAGTTTGAGAGTACTTCAACCATACAGAGCAGAGATTTGGCAGAATTCATAGCGGAATGGACCCCAACACCGGATGAAGAAGTTCCAGAGACAAGCATCCCCGTCCAAGAAGCAAGCGAGGAGTGGATAATGTTCTTCGATGGTGCCTTCTCGCTGCAAGGCGCCGGTGCCGGCGTGTTGCTCATAGCGTCCACCGGAGAGCACCTCAAGTATGTTGTTCAAATGCACTTTCCCAAGGAGCAAGCGACAAACAATACTGCCGAGTATGAAGGTCTGCTTGCCGGTCTCAGAATTGCGGCCGAACTTGGGATCAAGAAGTTGATGTGCGGGGAGACTCACAGTTGGTGGTCCGACAAGTGAACAAGAGTTACCAGAGCCCCTTGATGGAAGCTTATGTAGATGAAGTGAGGAAACTTGAAGAACACTTTGAGGGCTTGCAGATGGAGCACGTCCCAAGAGCTCAGAATGATATTGCAGATAGCCTTTCAAAGTGTACTGCAATGAAGTTACCTGTGGAACCAGGGACCTTCATGCTCAAGCTAACTCGGCCATCCATCACACCATCAGTTGGGCAGAGCAAGAAAAGGAAGTTGGTCTCCGGCGACTACCTGCCGGCGGATCTTCCAGAAGCCGCCGCCAAGGTCCCCAAGATCAACAACCAAGATGCTGAGGAACAGTCTGCTCCTGCTGACCCAAGGGTCTGTACAGTTGAAGCAGGCGTTCCCGACAAGCCTTGCTCCGGCAGGCTTGCCGGGGAACCCTCAGCTCCGGCAGAGCCGCAGGTTCTTGCCGTAGAAGCTGAGGTTCCCGCAGCAGCCCTGATGCCTTTAGTCCTTGTTGTTGAGACTCAAGCTCCAGCATGGGCACAGCAAATCGTCCGTTTTCTTCGAACTGGAGAACTTCCCGAAGAACCAGAGGAGATAGAGAAGATAACCAGGCAGTCAAGTATGTACCAGTTCGTCGACAACGAACTGTACAGAAGAAGACTCAATGGTGTCAGATTGAAGTGCATTTCCCGGGAAGATGGACAGAAGCTGTTGGCAGAGATACACGGAGGCATATGTTGTCATCACATTGGCGCAAGAGCACTTGCCGGGAAGGCGTTCCGGCAAGGTTTCTTTTGGCCAGAAGCCCTCCAAGATGCAACTGCACAAGTAACCAAGTGTGAAGCGTGCCAGTTCCATGCCAAGCAAATTCACCAGCCAGCTCAAGCTCTCTAGACGATCCCTTTGTCCTGGCCCTTCTCGGTCTGGGGGCTCGACATCCTCGGCCCCTTTCCCCGTGCTGTCGGGGGCTTTGAGTACTTGTACGTCGCAATCGACAAGTTCACAAAGTGGCCAGAAGTGGAACCAGTGAGAAAGGTGACAACACAATCAGCAGTCAGGTTCTTCAGGTCAATTGTTTGCCGTTTCAGAATCCCTAACAGGATTATCACCGATAACGACACACAGTTCAAAAGCCACACCTTCATGCAGTACGTCCAAGACCTCGGCGCCAAGGTCTGCTTTGCTTCTGTTGCTCACCCAAGGAGCAACGGTCAAGCGGAGAGGGCCAATGCTGAAGTGCTGCGCGGACTGAAGACAAGAACCTTTGACAGGCTGCACAAGTGTGGAAGAAACTGGATAGAGGAGTTGCCGGCGGCTCTTTGGTCAATCAGGACGACACCAAATCGAGCCACCAGACAGACGCCCTTTCTCTTGTTTATGGAGCAGAGGCAGTTCTCCCCACGGAACTCGTATACGGATCTCCTCGAGTACTCGCTTACGACGAGCTCGAGCAAGAGCAACTGCGGCAAGATGATGCATCGCTCCTCGAGGAGGAACGTCTCCAGGCTGCTGTACGAGCTGCTCGATACCAGCAAGCCTTGCGTCGCTATCATATCCGCAAGGTCAAGGCCAGGAGTCTCGAGGAAGGCGACCTTGTTCTTCGGCGTGTTCAGTCCGCCAAGAATTCCAACAAGTTGACGCCGAAGTGGGAAGGCCCTTATCGGGTGAGACAAGTCACAAGGCCCGGCGCTGTCCGCCTTGAGACCGAAGAAGGATTACCGGTGAGCAACTCCTGGAACATAGAGCATCTTCGCAAGTTTCACCCATAAGGCGCGGTTGTCGTGATCCGCTCCGGCAACCACCTTTTGTACAAGTATTGCCGCTGTTGCATGTAAACCTATGTACAAAGCCGGGCGCAGACCCCGTGCATCAGTAAAACTTTCGTGCTTCGCACCATTTGTCATTTCGTGCTTTTCCTTGTACTTGCATGTATCATCTGACATTTCGTGCAGCACACACTCTCGGTAAGCAGTAACAAGCCGCAAGGCTCCATACTTGTATTTTTTCCTCCTTTGCCTTTCTCTCTGAAACAGAAGGAGTGTTTCCTCGCGCACAAGTTTTCCGGGGGGGGGAAGGAGATAGCAGTATGGACCAAGTGCTGATTCAAGAAAGAAAAGTCTTGCCGGGAAGTAAACAACCCAATGAAAGCTAAGTTATCAAAGTTTGAGCATTCAAATTTTTAAATTTTAGTTATCTTCCTTGAACAACCACACTTTGTATGGAAAACCTGCGCGCGAAGGAACCTACCCGTAGCTAGCCGCGCCCTTACTTTGTTTCGAGCACGCTCAACGGCTTAAGTGAGCTGCGACAAGTGTCGCGCCCTTACTTCGTTTTCGAGTTCGCTCAGCGATGTAAGTGCGCTGCGACTAGCTGCGGCAAGGTTACTTGCCGACAAGGTCTTTGCTAGCAGGCTGCTAAGAGTCCCGCACTCTGTGCTCGCGGCAAGGGCCCCTTGCCGGCAAGTTTCCCTAAAAACGTAGGGTGAAAATCATACAAAGTGAAGGACCAAAAGCAAGGGAGATAACACTGCATTGACTACCCAAAATAAGAGTATATATTACAAAGATAGCTTGCCGCTGTTCTAATCAACTACTGCCTATGACTTAATTGGCAGCGGCGACGGAAGCAAGAAGCCTAATTCCTACGGTCACCCTCTGGATCTTGCCCACCTTGGCTACAATGTGGGCGACTTGGGCCTTCAACGCCTCATGATCAGCTTCGGGCGGCAAGGTGCGGAGGACGTTGACGAGGTTGATGCCGGGGTTGCGGTAGACAATCTTCGACAGCACCCGCTCCATGGTGCCCATTGAGAGCCGGCGTGCCTCGTCGGCCAGCTGCTCCGGGATCTTCTCCCGCAGCCGCGCAAGCGCCGGCGCCACTCCCCTGAAGAACAGACTCAGTTTGGCGCCGTGGGGGAGGTTCTCGTCGGGGGAGTGAAAGTGCAACTAATCCCCGGGTGGTTTTGGTAATTAATAACAACATATATATCATTGAACTAATATTTACTTGAGAATCATTTCAGAGAAGTTTGATGATATGGGTATGGAAATGTCTGAAGAAGTGGACCCCTCAAAATGCTAAGACAAGCATTGGCAAAAGCTCAAGACTCTATTTTTGGTTTAGTGATCAAAGATCACATTGAGTCCATAGGAAAAGCCAATACTATTAAAAGGGGATGAGGTCGTGTTGATGATCTGGTTGCTCAAGTGCTTAGTGATTTAGATCCTTCAACTATCAGCACCTTTCACTACTTAACACACTCATAAGTAATCTCGGACAAACCGATTCTGCCAACTCAGTCCCACCGAGATGAACCACCTCAGCTATTTTTCCAAACCCTAGATATTTCGGTCCATCCGATTTTGAGTTCGGTCTCACCGAAACTGGACTGCCAACCTTCTGTAACCAATTGACATCATATCGGAATATCCGAGTTGTTAATTTCGGTCCCACCGAGAATGGCAAGCTCCTACCTTTGACTCATATCGGACACACCGAGATGGTATTTTCGGTCCCACCGAAAACCCCAACGTTCACTATATTTGAACTTTCGGTCTGACCGAGTTTCAACTTCGGTCTCACCGAGATTGCTCAATTATGTGTGTAACGGTTGGATTTTGTGTGGAGGCTATATATACCCCTCCACCCCCTCTTCATTTGTGGAGAGAGCCATCAGAAAGTCTACCACTCCTACCATACACTTTCTGAGAAGAGAACTACCTACCCTTGTGTTGAGATCAAGTTATTCCATTCCTACCATATGAAACTTGATTTTTAGCCTTCCCAAGTTGCTTTCCACTCAATCCTTTCTTCCACCACAGCCATATCAGTGAGGAGAGTTGAGTGTTGGGGAGATTATCATTTGAAGCACAAGAGCAAGGAGTTCATCATCATCAACAACATCTATTACCTTTTGGAGGGTGGTGCCTCCTAGATTGGTTAGGTGTCGCTTGGGAGCCTCCGTCTTTGAGATGTGGAGTTGAACCAAGAAGTTTGTAAGGGCAAGGAGATCGCCTACTTCGTGAAGATCTACCCCGAGTAAGGCTAGTCCTCCGTGGGCGTAGGCCATGATGGAATAGACAAGGTTGCTTCTTCATGGACCCTTCGTGGGTGGAGCCCTCCGTGGACTCGCGCAGCCGTTACCCTCCGTGGGTTGAAGTCTCCATCAACGTGGATGTACGATAGCACCACCTATCGGAACCACGACAAAAATCTCCGTGTCTCCAAACTGCGTTTGATCTTCTCCACCTCTCTTTACTACATGTGCAATTTACTTTCCGCTGCTTATACTCTAGAATTGCATGTGTAGGGTGATACTTGATTTGATCATAATTGTGAAACTGCCAAAAACTGTTCATGATCTAAAGGCAGAATTTTTATATTGTCAAGTAGTCTAATCACCCCCCCTCTAGACATACTTTCGATCCTACAAGTGGTATCAGAGCTTTGGTCTCCATTGTATTGGTTTCCATTGCATTGGACTCCATAAGCTTGGTTTCACAACCTAGGAGAGTATGGCGTCTAGTGAGGGTAATTATCGTAGAGGTCCTTACTTTGATGGTACAAATTTTGCTAGTTGGAAGCATAAAATGAAAATGCATATTCTTGGTCATAACCCAGCCGCATGGGGCATTATTTGTGTTGGTATGCAAGGTGAATTCTTCGAGGAAGGAAAAGTTCCGGATCGCGAAGCTACACCGGAAGAGTTGCGGATGTTGCAAAACAATGCCCAAGCTTGTGACATTCTCTTCAATGCTTTGTGTCCCGAGGAGTTCAACAAAATCAGCCGTCTTGAGAATGCTAAAGAGATTTGGGATACTTTGGTTGAAATGCACGAAGGTACTGAATCTGTGAAGGAATCAAAGCTAGATATTCTTCAAGGTCAACTTGACAAGTTCAAGATGAAGGATGGTGAAGGAGTCGCTGAAATGTACTCTAGGCTTGCTCTCATCACAAATGAGATTGCCGGCTTAGGAAGCGAAGAAATGACCGACCGATTCATCATCAAGAAGATTCTAAGAGCTTTGGATGGAAAATATGACACCGTGTGTACTTTGATCCAAATGATGCCAAACTACAAGACTCTCAAGCCAACTGAAGTCATTGGAAGAATTGTTGCTCATGAGATGACACTTAAGGATAAGGAAGAGCTTCACAACAAGTCAAGTGGTGCTTACAAAGCTACAAGTGATGCTCCCACAACCTCAAGTGACAAGTTAATTTCCAATGAAGAGATAAGCCTAATGGTTAAGAACTTCAACAAGTTCTACAAGAATAGAGGCAAAGAAAGAAGCTCAAAGTCTAGATCATATGATGAAAAGAGATCTTCTAGTCGTGATCGAAACTGCTACAATTGTGGAAGACCCGGACACTTCTCAAATGAGTGTACGGCTCCCCACAAGAGAAGAGAAGAATCTCCAAGAAGAAGAGCAAGAGATGAGTCACCTCGGAGAGAGAGAAGGAGTAGAGATGATCGTTATGAACGAAGACCCTCTCGGAGAAGCATGGATTCGGAGAGGAAAGACAAGTCATCAAGGAGCTACACAAGAAGAAGACATCAAGCTCATGTAGGTGAATGGGTCTCCGGCTCCGACTCCGACAATCAATCCGATGGAAGCTATCACTCCGACTCCGACTACAGTCAAGATGAAGGTGTTGCCGGACTTGCACTCGTATCCTCCAACTCCAACTCCTACGACTTATTTGATTCACCAAATGAGGGAATTGGAAGATGCTTCATGGCTAAAGGCCCCAAGGTAACACACCCTGAATTCATTGACTTTGATAGTGATGAGGATGACTTGCTAGGTGAAGATGAGCTCTTGCATGATAAATCTAGTGAGCTTAGTAATGATGAAAATGCTAGTAGTCTTTATAGTCGAGAAGAGTCGAATGACAATGCTATGAAGGAGATTGAGCGTCTAACTAAAGAACTAAACACTCTTAAGTTAGCTCAGGAAACAACTCAAGAAGATCATAGAGAGCTCCTAAGATCTCATGAGAAGCTACGCTTCGAGAAGCTCACTCTAGAGCAAGAACATGAGTTTCTAAAAGCGATCAATGACGATCTTCGAAAGAAGAGTTCTTCATATCTTGCCAAACAACTTCTCTTGTCTAATTTCTTGCCACCTATTAAGACTAAGCATGACAAGCATAAGAAAAGTTCTTCCTCTAGTAGTAACAATAACAATGTTAAATCCAATATTGTTGCTTCTAGTAGTTCTCTTGATTCCACTAACAATGTTTCAAGCCAAGTTACACTTGAGCAAGAAAATAGCTTATTGAAGGAAATCATAGAGAAAGGTGTCTACAAGAGTCTTGCCGGAAGCAAGAACTTTGAGGAAATTGTTCGCAAACAAGGAAGGCACCGGAAGAATCAAGGGATTGGTTTTGAGCGAAATTTCAACGCCGAAGGAGTTGAGTGGGAAGAAGGTCAATACTCTACTCCACAGTTTGTTTCACAAAAGGAGAAGTATGATCCTACTTCTTCCAATGTGGAACAAGCTCAAGATGACCTTCCACCACAAGACCACAAGCTAAAGGCCAAGGACAAGCTTCAAGAGGAGATTGATGCATTCATTGAAGCACCTCAAGCCATGGTCAAGTGGGTTCCCAAGGACACATCAAGTTCTACTTCGTCAAGCTCAACTACAACCCCAAGGATTCCCATCAAGATGATGTGGATCCCAAAGAAGAAGAACTAGAAGGTTCTTGAGGGTGACTCCGCCAACATACTTCACTCATATTCATTTTGGCAAGAACTTGTGCAAACAACTTCCACATCATGCACTAGTTCATGGAGTCACAAACCCTCTTGTTGGTAAGTCAAGGGACAAGGTAATCATTGCTTTCATGGACATCATCTTTTGTGAACTTCAATCTATGTCTATGGATATTCTTGTTTGTTCCTTGTGGGACTAACCCATGTAGGTATTGAAAGTGCCCTAATCCAAAGGATAGCTCTCAACTCTTGATGATCTACATCAACATTGAGCATCCACATCTTCAACATCTACATGAAGTCTTCTACGACAACCCAAGGTTAGTTTGACCCTTTAAAAGGGGTTCTCACATCTAGGGGGAGCTTTGCTCTAAAAATTGAGCTAAAGCATCTCCAAATGATGTGAACACATAAATGCTTTATGTAAAAGTGGTAACCCCACTTGTGCTTAAACGATGAGTATGACCTATGATCAAATGTTCTCATTTGACTCCTAAGTCAATATACTCATATATAGATGACCTAGTCATCGACAAATTGTGTGCTAGTAGCTAGAGTATTGGTTGTGCATGTTTGACACATATTTCAGTTGCTATCTTATTGTGTGAGCATGTTGAATGCATGATTTTATCCATTCGAGGACATCCATTTGTTGTTTTGGTTGTTATGACTTTTCTGGCCAAATAGATGGACAAGAATGCCTAAGCACCTTCCCTAGCTATCTATGCTTTCTTGTCTCAAATTCTATTCATGCTCATATCACAACTTTGAACAAGTCATTTTCGGACCCTCCGAGTGAGGAGCACTCGGAGCCACCGATCCGTCTAAGGCTGACTTCCAAAACCTTCTAAGTCCATTTCGGTCTGACCGACTTCTCCATCTCGGTCCAACCGAAACGCTTAGACTGATCTAGGTTTCATCTCGGTGAAACCGAGTTCAAAATCTCGGCGTGACCGATATGTGTAACTGCTCAGCAGTTAGCCATTTCGGTGTCACCGAGTTTTTCAACTCGGTCCCACCGATAGTATGGGGATATATATATCTGAGGGCTGCGCGCGATTTAATTCTTCAAACCGTTTCGCCCCCAAGTCCCCTGCTGCCGTCGCCCTGGTCTTCGGATCATCGCCGTCGTCGCCTGTGCGCCCTCGCCGCAGGTCTCCGCCGCCGTCAACGGTAATCCTCTCCGCGCCGTTGCCGCCGTAGAGGGACTCCACCAAGTTAGGGTGAGTCCCGATCCCTCTTGTGCTCCCCATCTGATTCTTGCACGATTGGTTTGCCATGTATCTATCCACGTTTGAGATATTCCCTAAACATCAGATCAGATCCTTTTAGTTTCGAGCGAAATTCTTAGGTTTAGGTTTCCACGGAACACATCTCGGTGAAGCCGATTTTGAAAACTCGGAATGACCGATTTGGCCTCTGGCCATTGCATTGCACCGTTCGGTCTAACCGATTCGTGCAAATCGGTGTGACCGATGTAGAGTCTCAGTGAAACCCTAGTGTTTCGGTAGGACCGAAACCCATTTCGGTCTGACCGAAAGTGGTGTGTAGGTTTCTGTTATACACTTCGGATTCACCGAAACTGAAAATCGGTTTGACCGAAATGCATTCTGTGAAAACTCAAAACTAAGATTTGAACTCATTTTTTTTGCAAAAACCTCTGCAGTTGTGATAACTCTTCTACTCTGCCTATACCTTATCTTTTCACAGGTTGTCAGCCATGTCAGATGTCAGTGACAGCCAGAACAGGTCTGAGTCACCATTTGCAGAGATTCCAGAGGCAGATACTAGTCCTGAGGCTAGCAGTTCCAGTGATGATGGTGAGAGGAGCACCCCTAGTGGTTTGCCTCCTGCAGCCACCAGAACCAGAAAGAAGAGAAATTCTGATGAGGAGGACTCTGACTTCGTTGCTGAGGAAGTTACCTCCAAGCCCAAGAGGAATGTTGTTGCCAAAGAGCACCAAGGGCAGCAGTCGAGGAAAGGCACCAGCAAGGTCAAGCAGTCAGCTGTTGCAAAGAAGCTAAACTTGGAAGAGCCAGCTCCAAGTAAGGTGAAGAAAACTTCCAAGAGGAAGAGGGTAGTATATGCTGAACCTCAAGTTGATGCAGCTGCTGAAGAAGAAGAAGAAGATGCACCCCAGCCTCCTCCTCAGAAGGCTAAGTTCATGGGTGATGCTATTAGGGCTCAAGCCACTTCTAAGCCCAAGAAGCCTGCTCAAGCCAAGGCAGCTCCAGCCAAGCCCAAGAGAACAACCAGGAGTATTCCAGCTTCTGAGAAGAACAAAGGTGAGATGCCACCGTCTGAGTCTGAAGAAGAGCATGTGTTGCTGAAGCTCCGTCCTAAGTTGCCGCTCCACAACGATGCTCATCCTCAAGCCGAGGATATGAAGGCAATGAAGGATAGAGGTCTCAGGCTATGGAGACAGTCTGATCCATATGCCGTGAGGAGAAGGACTGCTGTGGACCCCAGATTCCACACCAGAGAGCAGCAGGACTTCTATAAGACCGTGCTGATGGACAAGAAGCCTATTGTTGCTGACACCAGGTATGTTGACTGGAAGTACATTGACAGTGAAGAGCACCGAGACTTCTTTCCCCATGTGCATGAGAGCTTCACTGCATGTGGAGTTGCTGATTTTGTGGGTCAGGAGCTGACAGCTTGGAATGACGAGATGATCATGCAGTTCTACGCCACAGCCCACTTCTATCCTGATGGCAAGATCACCTGGATGACTGAAGGTCAAAGGTTTTCTTCGTCTGTTGAAGAATGGGCAGAACTTCTAAATGCTCCAGTACAGAGAGAGGACGACATTGATGTCTATGGGATTCCTAAGAAGAGTCATGATTCCATGAAGAACATGTACAAGGAGATCCCCGCTGCTGATTTGGAAGGGTGGAAGCTTGGCTCAGTGTACTATCTCCAGGCAGGTCTGACCACCACAAACACTATTTTGAGGCATACCTTGATGCCCAAGTCTGGAGACCACCGCATGATTCGAGGCTATTCTATCAACATGCTGCACATTCTTGATGAGAAGGCACCTTTCAAGGTGATGGACTTAATGGTAGAGACCATTAAGAGGACTGCAGCTGACCAAAAGAGGTCGTGTGGATTTGCCCCGCAGATTCAGATGCTTATCAATGCCAAGTTTGGCACGGGCAAATTCATGTTGGATAGGAAGCACTTGCCACTGCAGCCAGAGCATGAGGACAACGTTGTTGTGATGGATGAGGAGGATCCAACCTCAGTTGAAGGACAAGCCAAAATCGAAGCTGCGAAGAAAGCTAAAGCTGACAAAGCAGCAGCAGCAGCAGCTAAACCAAAGAGCTTCGGAGAGCAGATTCTTGAAGCTACCCAGAGGATTGAACAACGCCTGGCCAGCATTGAACAATCTCAGGAAAGCCTAGAGAGGATTGTTGATGACAAGATCCACGCTCTGGACGTGAAGCTGACTGAGATTCAGGTGTCCGTCAACAAGCTTGAGGCAGACATGGAGGAAGCAAGGCAGGAGAGAGCAGAGCTCATGCAGGATGATCGAGTCCAGGACTCTCATCGCCAGACTGCTCAGGTTCCCAGAGGATCCAGATATGCAGCTATCCCAGTGACTGACTCCAGGGCTACCACTTCAGCACCAGCCACAGCTCCAGCAGTTACTCCAGTTCCAGCTCCAGCATCCACTCCTCCAGCGCAGACATCAGCAGAAGTCTTCGCCGATGCCGTCATTTCTACTCCGACATCTACCCAGACGGGAGCCGCCAGCAGAGCCCACAGTGACGCTTAGCTCTATACCTTTTCGAACTTTTTGGTAACTTGTTGCCAAAGGGGGAGAAATTGTATAGATCATAGGGCTTCGAGAGCGAGAGAGTGCTCTTTCGTTCTTTTGCCGGTTTCCTTTGAGATACATTTGTTTCTTTTGGTCTTTCGATACTTTCAGTGTGCTTGCTACTACGTTTGATGCTACCTTAATGAGTGCTTGGTCATACTATGCTTTAATGTGTGCTTAATGCTTATCATATGCTATTCCTTCTTGTATGGTCATTTACTCTTGTCTTGGTGATTGGGTGCATGTTATTCATTTTTATCATTTTGTGCGCTCCACCAAGATGTATGTGACATGGAAGAGTGACCCATAATCCTAATCGATTGTGCATTTTCATTCAAACGCAAATTTTAAATAATGCACAAATTTAGGGGGAGCTCTTGTTTATCACATACTTCTCAAAGCGACGATATTATTCATTGATTATATCTTTTGTCGAAGCTTTGATCTATATGTTGTCATCAATTACCAAAAAGGGGGAGATTGAAAGTGCAACTAATCCCCGGGTGGTTTTGGTAATTAATAACAACATATATATCATTGAACTAATATTTACTTGAGAATCATTTCAGAGAAGTTCGATGATATGGGTATGGAAATGTCTGAAGAAGTGGACCCCTCAAAATGCTAAGACAAGCATTGGCAAAAGCTCAAGACTCCATTTTTGGTTTAGTGATCAAAGATCACATTGAGTCCATAGGAAAAGCCAATACTATTAAAAGGGGATGAGGTCGTGTTGATGATCTGGTTGCTCAAGTGCTTAGTGATTTAGCTCCTTCAACTATCAGCACCTTTCACTACTTAACACACTCATAAGTAATCTCGGACAAACCGATTCTGCCAACTCAGTCCCACCGAGATGAACCACCTCAGCTATTTTTCCAAACCCTAGATATTTCGGTCCATCCGATTTTGAGTTCGGTCTCACCGAAACTGGACTGCCAACCTTCTGTAACCAATTGACATCATATCGGAATATCCGAGTTGTTAATTTCGGTCCCACCGAGAATGGCAAGCTCCTACCTTTGACTCATATCGGACACACCGAGATGGTATTTTCGGTCCCACCGAAAACCCCAACGTTCACTATATTTGAACTTTCGGTCTGACCGAGTTTCAACTTCGGTCTCACCGAGATTGCTCAATTATGTGTGTAACGGTTGGATTTTGTGTGGAGGCTATATATACCCCTCCACCCCCTCTTCATTCGTGGAGAGAGCCATCAGAAAGTCTACCACTCCTACCATACACTTTCTGAGAAGAGAACTACCTACCCTTGTGTTGAGATCAAGTTATTCCATTCCTACCATATGAAACTTGATTTCTAGCCTTCCCAAGTTGCTTTCCACTCAATCCTTTCTTCCACCACAGCCATATCAGTGAGGAGAGTTGAGTGTTGGGGAGATTATCATTTGAAGCACAAGAGCAAGGAGTTCATCATCATCAACAACATCTATTACCTTTTGGAGGGTGGTGCCTCCTAGATTGGTTAGGTGTCGCTTGGGAGCCTCCGTCTTTGAGATGTGGAGTTGAACCAAGAAGTTTGTAAGGGCAAGGAGATCGCCTACTTCGTGAATATCTACCCCGAGTAAGGCTAGTCCTCCGTGGGCGTAGGCCATGATGGAATAGACAAGGTTGCTTCTTCGTGGACCCTTCGTGGGTGGAGCCCTCCGTGGACTCGCGCAGACGAAGAATCCTAGTTAAAGCGATCTGCAACTTGTCGTCCTCCGGGGCCAAGTCACTCCAATCCTTGCCGCGCACTATGGCAGTCTGGCGCGGCAAGGTAAACTGCTCGGGATCTTTCTCCAGGATCCAACACCAGTCTGCCCTCCACTCCTCCCACTTGCCGCGGAGCTCCCCCTTCAAGTACGCCTCCTTCTTGTTCAGCCTGAAGATCCAAGAGATGCCGCCGGAGAGAGGGGATCCGGACTCTACTCTAGGCGTGGAGAAGTGGCGGAAAAGAGCTACATTTGGGTGGACTCCAACGTAGTTTTCGCACAGATGTGCGAAAACGGCAAGGGTGAGGACGGCGTTGGGGGTAAAATCTAAGAGACGGAAGCCGTACGTATTCATCACGTCGCAAAAGAACTCCGAGAATGGAGGGCAAAGACCGCAGTAGAAGAATGCAGCAAAGAAGTAGTAACCTCCCGGGAACATGTCGACAGCCACGGCGGGGAGGACTTGGGTGCGGGGATGATCCTTCGTCTCCCTCGCCCATAACAAGTAGTACTTGTCCCGCAGCTCCCTCGGGCCGAGCCTTGGCGGGAAGACCACACTCTTTCTCCTCATAGCCGCTAGCTTCGCCGCCTGCTCAGACTTCTCCTTCTTCGCCTTGTCGCTCTTCGCATGGTCGCTCTTGGGGGCCATGGCGGGGGCGGCGGGGGAGGACAGCGGCGCGGCGGGTGGGGAGGACGGTGGAGGAAGGGCAGAAGCAGGGAGCAGCGGGGGTTTCTGAGAACTCAAGGCGCAATGAAGACAATGGGGGGAACTGCCCCTGCTTCCTCTGCTTTTAAGGGGGAAGTGGGGGACGTTCCGCATTTCCCATTAAAGAATAGGCCACGATCTCTCCCATGACGCCGCAATCGACGCGTGCCGTTAGGGAGGGATGCGGCGGATACGGAGAGGGATACGGCTTGCCGTGGGCCGCGTGTGCCCGTGCACTGTCTTGGGCCTGGCCCAACAGCGCTCGGCACCGTGTGTGGCCCAGGCCCGGGGGCTCCTGTCGGTGTACTAAGGTAGGGGTACCTTAGTACCCCAACTTGTGCACGGGCAGTAGCAGCTTCCCGCGGTAGGGCTTACCACGCGCTTGCCGAGGCCCGCTCCAGATCCCTTCAAGCCATTCAAGAACAAAGTATTTAGGTTAGAAGACAAGACCCCGGCAAGAGGAGCTTGCCGGGAAGGCCGCACCAGGCTCAAGGACATCTTTTCAGCACAAGACCCTGGCAAGAGGTGCTTGCCAGGAAGGCCAAAGAATAGCACCGCAAAAGATACATCGCGGCGCATCGTGCGCCCCGGCAGGGCCCGGGAAGCGGCAAGCTTCCGGGCCCGACGAGATAGCGGCACCGGCAAGGTGCTTGTCGGGGAAGCTCACACTGTGTGCCTGCGCTCCAGCTCACTCGGCCACGCGTCGCCCTGGGGCCCTTCCAGGGGCGCGTGGCAGATGGCTGTGCAGCCTGAGGGACACGCTGGCTAGCCGCGGTGACGAGGCTACCGCCGTGGCGAACGGAGACGCATGGACAGATGCTTTTGGGGTCGACGGCGCCGGGCATTAAATGCCCTTGTCCCCCACCGTCAAGGTTAGGTGAAGACCACTGTTCATACACTGTTCATGCACTGTTGCAACTACCACCAAATTTACACTTTTACCCTCCTCTACGTTGGAACTTGTCGGTGACCCCTTGAACTATAAAAGGAGGCCCATTCACAACGTGGAGGAGGTTCGACTCCAGGAACTCACTCACTCCGCGCTCGGTGCAGCTGGTACTGTAGATCTTCAAGCTCCCGAGCTCCTAAAACTCAATACAACCAAAAGCAGGAGTAGGGTTTTACGCGTCACCGCGGCCCGAACCTGGGTAAACTGCCCGCGTGTGCCCCTCGATCTGCTCTCCGTGCTCCCTCCGCTCCCTTACCGCAACGTAGAAGTGGCTCCGGTCCCATAGGTGCTCGTGGGAGGACAGTTTCCCCCGACATACTTGTGTTAAATTTTGTGATTCCCGTAGCATGCACGTATGGTGAACCGTTATGTGATGAGTCGGAGCATGATTTATTTTTTTGATTGTTTTCCTTTGTGTGGAGGTCGGGATCGCACGATGGTTAAATCCTACCAACCCTTCCCCTAGGAACATGCGTGTAGTACTTTATTTTGATGACTTGTAGATTTTTGCAATAAGTATGTTAGTTCTTTATGACTAATTTTGAGTCCATGGATTATACGCACTCTCACCCTTCCACCATTGCTAGCCTCTCTTGTATCGCACAACTTTCGCCGGTACCATACACCCACCATATACCTTCCTCAAAACAGCCACCATACCTACCTATCATGGCATTTCCATAGACATTCTGAGATATATTGCCATGCAACTTTCCACTGTTCCGTTTATTATGACACGCTTCATCATTGTCATATTCTTTGCATGATCATGTAGTTGACATCATATTTGTGGCAAAGCCACCTTTCATAATTCTTTCATACATGTCACTCTTGATTCATCGCACATCCCGGTACATCGCCGGAGGCATTCACATAAAGTCATATTTTGTTCTAAGTATCGAGTTGTAATTCTTGAGTTGTAAGTAAATAAAAGTGTGATGATCTTCATTATTAGAGCATTGTCCCAGTGAGGAAAGGATGATGGAGACTATGATTCTCCCACAAGTCAGGATGAGATCCCGGACGAAAAAAAGAAAAAGAAAAAAAGAGGCCATAAAAAAGAGAAAAAGCCCAAATAAAAAAAATATAAAAAATGAGAGAAAAAGAGAGAATGGGCAATGCTACTATCTTGTTACCACACTTGTGCTTCAAAGTAGCACCATGATCTTCATGATAGAGAGTCTCCTATTTTGTCACTTTCATATACTAGTGGTAATTTTTTCATTATAGAACTTATCTTGTATATTCCAATGATGGGCTTCCTCAAAGTGCCCTAGGTCTTCATGAGCAAGCAAGTTGGATGCACACCCACTTAGTTTCCTTTTGAGCTTTCATACACTTATAGCTCTAGTGCATCCGTTGCATGGCAATCCCTACTCACTCACATTGATATCTATTGATGGGCATCTCCATAGCCTGTTGATACACCTAGTTGATGCACACCCACTGTCTTCCTCCTTTTTTCTTCTCCACAACCACCATATTCTATTCCACCTATAGTGCTATGTCCATGGCTCACGCTCATGTATTGCGTGAAAGTTTGAGAGTACTTAAGTATGAAATAGTTGCTTGGCTGAAACCGGGGTTGTGCATGATTTAAATATTTTGTGTGATGAAGGTAGAGCCTAGCCAGACTATATGATTTTGTAGGGATAGCTTTCTTTGGCCATGTTATTTTGAGAAGACATAATTGCGTTGATAGTATGCTTGAAGTATTATTGTTTTATGTCCATATTAAACTTTTGTTTTGAATCTTATGGATCTGAATATTCTTGCCACAATAGAGAAGATTACATTTATAAATATGTTAGGTAGCATTCCGCAACAAAAATTCTGTTTTTATCATTTACCTACTCGAGGACGAGCATGAATTAAGCTTGGGGATGCTTGATACGTCTCCAATGTATCTATAATTTTTGATTGTTCCATGCTATTATATTATCCATCTTGGATGTTTTATATGCTATTTTATATGATTTTTGGGACTAACCTATTAACCTAGAGCCCAATGCCAGTTTCTGTATTTTTCCTTGTTTTTGAGTTTTACAGAAAAGGAATACCAAACGTAGTCCAATTGACCTGCCAATTTTTGTGGATTTTTTATGGACCAAAAGAAGCCCCCGAAGTAAAAGAGTTGGGCCAGAAGAGTCCCAAGCCATCCACAAGGGTGGAGGGCGCACCTCCTACCTCATGCATGACTCGAAGACCCCCCTGACTTATTCTCGACGCCAAAATTTCTATAAATATAGAAACCCCCGAAAAGAAACCTAGATCGGGAGTTCCACCGCCGCAAGCCTCTGTAGCCACCAAAAACCAATCGGGACCCTGTTCCGGCACCCTGCAGGTGGGGGGGGGGGATGCATCGTCGGTGGTCATCTTCATCATCCCGGCGTTCTCCATGACGAGGAGGGAGTAGTTCACCCTCGGGGCTGAGGGTATGTACCAGTAGCTATGTGTTTGATCTCTCTCTCTCTCTCTCTCTCTCTCTCTCTCTCTCTCTCTCGTGTTCTTGATTTGGCACGATCTTGATGTACCACGAGCTTTGCTACTATAGTTGGATCTTATGATGTTTCCCCCCTCTACCTTCTTGTAATGGATTGAGTTTTTCCCTTTGAAGTTATCTTATCGAATTGAGTCTATAAGGATTTGAGAACACTTGATGTATGTCTTGCGTGGGATACCCATGGTGAAAATGGGGTATTCTATTGATTCACTTGATGTATGTTTTGGTGATCAACTTGCGGGTTCCGTGACCTTGGGAATCTATGCATAGGGGTTGGCACACGTTTTCGTCTTGACTCTCCGGTAGAAACTTTGGGGCACTCTTTGAAGTTCTTTGTGTTAGTTGAATAGATGAATCTGAGATTGTGTGATGCATATCGTATAATCATACCCGCGGATACTTGAGGTGACATTGGAGTATCTAGGTGACATTAGGGTTTTGGTTGATGTGTGTCTTAAGGTGTTATTTTACTATGAACTCTAGGGCTGTTTGTGACACTTATAGGAATATCCCAATGGATTGGTCGGAAAGAATAACTTTGAGGTGGTTTCGTACCCTACAATAATCTCTTCGTTTGTTCTCCGCTATTAGTGACTTTGGAGTGACTCTTTGTTGCATGTTTAGGGATTGTTATATGATCTAATTATGTTATCCTTGTTGAGAGAACTTGCACTAGTGAAAGTATGAACCCTAGGCCTTGTTTCGAAGCATTGCAATACCGTTTGTGCTCACTTTTATCATTAGTTACCTTGCTATTTTTATATTTTCAGATTACAAAAACCTATATCTACCATCCATATTGCACTTGTATCACCATCTCTTCACCGAACTAGTGCACCTATATAATTTGCCATTATATTGTGTGTATTGGGGACACAAGAGACTCTTTGTTATTTGGTTGCAGGGTTGTTTGAGAGAGACCATCTTCATCCTACGCCTCCCACGGATTGATAAACCTTAGGTCATCTACTTGAGGGAAAATTTCTACTGTCCTACAAACCTCTGCACTTGGAGGCCCAACAACATCTATAAGAAGAAGGTTGTGTAGTAGACATCAACATGTAAGGTTGGTCGGTGCCGCTTCATCCCACAATGCCGCCGAATCAAAATAAGACGTTGGTGGTCATCAGTATGAACATCACCGTCCACAACTCCTTTGTGTTCTACTCGTGCATATTATCTATGCATAGACCTGGCTCATGATGCCACCGTTGGGGAACATTGCATGGAAAACAAAAAAATTCTACGCACACGCAAGATCTATCCATGGAGATGCATAGCTATGATAGGGGAAGCACATCTTCATACCCTTGAAGATCGCTAAGCAGAAACGTTTATCAACGCGGTTGATGGAGTTGTACAACTTCATGATCAGTCCTGATCAAGTACCAAACGTACAACACCTCCGCGTTCAGCACAAGTTCAGCCCAATGACGTCCTCGCCTTCTCGATCCAGCAAGAGAGGCGAAGTAGTAGATGAGTTCCGGCAGCACGACGACATGGTGACGGTGGTGGTGATTCTATCCGCAGGGCTTCGCGAAGCACAACAGACATGGACGGAGGAGGAACTAGAACTAGAGGGAGATGGGGCACTGCACACGGCTTGGGGATCGTGGTGTGTATTGCCCCTCTCCCTCCTCACATATATATAGGTGGAGGGCGGAAGAGGAGGAAGCCTAGGGCGCCCCCAAAAGGCCGGCGGCCATCCCTAGGGCCTGCCTAGCCACGCCCCCTTCCATATATGAACACGGGGAGGGGTGAGGAAAGGGGGGTTGGCTACCTTAAGGCGCACCCCCCTTCCTTCCCTCCCACCTTTGGTGCGTGGGCAGGGGTGGAGGGGCGTGCCAACCCCCTTATCGGCTAGTGTGCTTCCCCCCGTTGGCCCATAAGGCCCACCACTTACCGATGGCCTCCCGGAACCCCGTCTGGCACTCCGACAAATACCCAGTGCTTCCAAAACCTTTTCGGATACCAAATACTACCGCCCTATATATCAATGATTACCTCCGGACCATTTTGGAGCTCATTGTCATGTCCGTGATCTCATTCGGGACTCCAAACAACATTCAATCACCAATTCACATAACTCATATAATACTATATCGCCAACGAACGTTAAGCGTGCGGACCCTACGGGTTCGAGAATGATGTAGACATTACCGAGATGACTCTCCGGTCAAGTACCAATAGTGGGACCTGGTGTCACACCCTGATTTTCATGCCACAACACTTAAGCTAATAAATCATGATAAAATGTGATTTGACAAAAACTTTTGAGTGCTTTGAACTTTGCTTGATTGGATTTTTGTTGGCTGTTTGCAAGTGCTCTAAAAATAAAATAAATCCTCCAACTCTTATACCCCTTCTCCTTGATCCAGAACTTTGCCCAATGATCATGCCATGTGTATAGGAAAGAATAGTATTTTCTTACAAAAATAATTTGGCCAAAAAGTAATTTCTAAATTAGGTTTCCAAAACCCCCTGAACTGAGACTTGAACTACAAGTACTTAATTTAGTGCATGAAAAATCTTTCAAAAAGTATATTTGACTCCTATTAGATATAAGACCCCCCACCCCCAAAACCATAAAAATATTATTTTAAAAGTTATTTTGCTATTTTATTTAAAGGCTTTTTCTTAAGGCTAGAAATGGACTTTAATAGGTTAAAATTATTTTAATGTTTCAAAAATATTTGAAATTCTTCAAGGAAGCTCATTGGACATATATTGTCATATACAAGAGTTTCAACACATGGTCATGTTCAAAATATTGGTCAAATCCATCAAAAACACTTTCTGGATATTTCAAGCTTTTGAAACACTAGTACGCCTCGGTGCTATACAAACGGTTTTAACCCCTTTCCGCGATGGTATTTGGAACCGTCGCCAAGTGAGTGTGTGCGATAGGGGGGTCCTTCCCACACGACGCAGAAACCGTCGAGGATAGGGAGCCTTGATGCATATGGTTGTACTAATAAAATGTTTCCGATATCTCGAATATCCCAAATGCTTCATCCTTGCTACTTGTTTGTGCTCGCATTGTCATCGCAGCCGGAGTTTTGTGGTTTTACCTAAATCTAGGCACATTCCAGGCAGGACAGTTTTCCAGGCAGATTCCAGGCACGAGAGTTTTACGATGCCACGATGCCTGGCACATCACAAACAGTTCATGATTATAAACCATGTACGATGGGTAGACAATCACACACATTTAGTTTTCCCGCACCGTATGTGATAGTGTCTCACATCACACACGCTTTGCAAACATCAATTGTGTGCATGCTTGCACACGTTTCCTCTGTGTGAACTGTCTCGGATTATGGTGTATATCGCAAACGTTTGTGTTTTACCAACCGTTTGTGCCGTAATGACATGCACAACGTAATTTCGCCCTAGTTAATTGCTGCAATTTAAAATTGTACCTAATTTAAACTTAAAAGTTGGCTATAGCTTTATTCATATCCATTAGGTTCAAACAACCAATGCATTATTCGATTCACAGGTACATATGTTTAAGAATTACATAAGGACAAAGTAAAGAATGATGTACCGGGGTTCTATACTTATACTATTCCAGATGGTAAAGAAAGAGGCGACATACATTCCAGTTGCTGAACAAGGTGAAGCGGAATGGCCCTATTGTGCTCTCCTGGATGCAGAAAGCATGCAGGACTCTAGTCCAACCCCTTGTGATGGCCGGCCGCCAATCATGTAGTTTGAGAGGTAATCTTGAGTAAACTGCTTCAGGATCCACTGCAAAAGAAAAAAATATTAAGATATTGTCATCTAACACAACTCATTATGGGCAGTAAAAAGAAGGCTACAGGGTCCTTACTTACCATCCCGCAGTTCACTATTGTCTTGCATAAAGTGTAAACAAATAGTTCGATTGACATCTTTTGACCCATTTTAATAACAATCTTCATCAGTTTCCTCACTTGATGCTGGTTCATGAATATCTCATTGGCCCATACGCATAAAGGGTCAAAGTGTGGATCTTTGGCAATGATATATGTACCTAAAAGCACCAAGTTAATATTAGAAGCTAAACAACAATTGAAAAATGATGTAGTACAACACTCCATCCATCCCATTATATAAGATTTTATTACATGTATATCTAGACATCATCAGAACATTAAGATAACACTTTTCCTTATTGCTATGTAGCCTGGGATTGCATATTTAGTCATTCAGTACAATGTATGTTGCTAAACAACAATTGAAAAACAAAAAGGCATGTTAACTGCAATATCCTTAACAACAACCAAATATCGTAATTCATGGTGGTATTGTTGAAACTCTTATTGATGAAATTGAATTGCACGACAAATAGTTGCACATATAGAGCATCACATTGTGAAGAACTGAAATAAACAAGTGATAAGGACATCTCTAGGCGATCCTTAAAAAGTTAAAGGACTAAAACCCTTAGTGGATATATATATATATATATATATATATATATATATATATATATATATATATATATATATATATATATATATATATATATATATATATATATATATATATATATATATATATATATATATATATATATATATATACCCCAGCAATTTTTGGCCTTTTCTAGTCGATCCCCTAAACTTAAGGTTGTAAACTTCAATTTGATAAAGTTCAAAGCAGGTTCAACCGAAAGTAGCATGCATTCAAACATAAACATAGATAGTTTTGCATAACCGAACATAAAACATAAATTTAAACTAAGCTAAACTAATTTCGGTCGAAGTAGAGGTCGAGCTAATCCTTTCTCGTCAAGTACGGTGCGCCGCGAGCCGGGTCCAGGCCAGTACCATCGTCGGGGTCGTTGGGGAAGGCACTCCTCCACTCGTCGACGTTGATCTCCTCGTCCACGGGGCCCACCTCGACGCTCTCCGCGCTGCCGTCGTTGCCGCCTTCGACCTCGTCATCAGAGGAGAGCGTGATAACCTCGCCGCCCTCCGTGCTGCTGTCCTCGCCGCCTTCGACCTCGCTATCAGAGGAGAGCGCAATAACCTCGCCACCCTCTGCGCCGGCAAAGATCGCCCGCTCCGCCTCCACGAGCTTCGGGTGCTGGCGGCGGAGCTCTTGCATGTAGGCCTCGTCGGCGGCCTCAGCCTCGAGGCGCTCCCACGGCTCGCGGTCCTCCCGCGCCATAGCCGAGCTCACCACCCCTGGCTCCAGCGGAACGAGGTGGACCGGACATTTGCCGAAGGGGAAATTGAGCCTAGCTGCCGTGCCGTGGTAGCGGACCTGCCAGCGGTCGTACTCCATGGCCGCGAGCTCGGCCGTGTATAAGGTACCGAGCCACCGGCGGGTGTGGGTCTCTTGATCTGTAATTTCGGCGACCCACGTCCCCCACCGCCGCTGCCGGACCCCAAGGTAAGACTTCGTCAACTGCCGGGTTCGAGGGAGGATGGGGAAGTCCTCGAACCGGCGTAGGGGCGCGGCACCGGGTGGATCGGGCCCACGGAGGACGACGGGGACACCTTAGTGGCCACCTCGCCGGCATCGGGCGAAAATGCCATGATAAACCTCTTTTTGGCCATTGGCTCCTCGAGCTCCCCTGCACACAGGCAGAGGTTCAAGATGGAGGCGCCGTCGATGGCGGCGACCTACCAATGGTTGTGTGTGTCTGTGTGAGCGGAGGTTTTGGGGTGTGTGTGTGGAGGGGGGCAAGGTTGTGTTTGAGGAAATACTGCGTCAACTGAAAATTTTACTAGGCGGGAGTAACAAGGCGGGGCTACTGAAAATTTGGACCAAGGGCGAGCATATATTTTTGAGATTGCTTGGGATGCAGAGGCAGGAGTAAAATACCGGTGCTACTGAAAACTTGAATCAAGGGACTGAAGCAGAGCGGAAGTAACAGACATCGCACACGGTCCGCACATACTAATCATATGCTATCAAACATTAAAACCTTCTAGGCGGTAGATATTTTCGAGATTGCGAGGGATGCAGAGGCGGGAGTTTTTGGGGAGTGAGCTAGTGTCCTTGACTCACCGGTTGTGGACTATAGCCGACACACCTTCTCGCATACTATACACCAACGGTGCTCCAAGATATTTTGTACTACATCTCACACAGTTGGTGATAATAAACTGTGTGGGATCTACTTGATTTGAATTACAAAATGGGGTCACAGCGGCAATGGACGCTGTTTGAATTGCTTGACTTTTTATCTGCAGTGAACATGCAACTATATGTGTGTCGTAAAAGAATTGGAATTATTCAGGGTTCCTTTGGACATTTTATACATTAAACTGGTTTTCTAGCCATTTCACGTGCACAATTCAAAATTAAACTACATGCACATGCTCCGGTGCATACAAATTGGTTGAAAAATCAAATATGTGTCCTTCAGTGCATGCTTAGGTCCCATGCAAGAAATGGCAATGAATTTTTCGGGGTTCATTTGGCCTTTTTTATACATCAACTGGGTTTTCCAGGCATTTTATGTGCATAATTCAAATTTGAACTACAAGCACATGCTCCAATGCACCGAAGTTGGTTGAACTATCACATGTGTATCCTTGGGTGAATTTCTAGGTCCCATGCAAGAGATGGGAGTGAATTTCAAACACCAGGGCACTATTGATTGCCGGCAAAACGTTGAGATACCTAGTTTTTAAATTCTAGTAAATCCAAACTCGTCTGAAATTCATGAAACTTGGCATGCTATCATGGAGCGGCATCAACATGACGTGGTGAAAGTTTTGTCCCGTTTGGGGCAGGTTCGGGTATAAGCTTCTCACAAACCAGAGCTTCTCACAACGAACATGATGGTTTCGATAGGGAACGTCCCACCTTTGGGGACGAAATGATATCCATTGCCTCTTATTGCTTTCAAGTTTTTTCTCGTGTCAACATAGAACAACATGAATGTTGTGTCAATTTTTGGGATTTTCGGGGTTCGTTTGGACTTTGAACTACATGCACATGCTCCAGTGCATATAAATTGGTCGGAAAACCACATGTGTGTCCTTGGGTGCATGCTTAGGTCCCATGCAAGAGACAGGAATGAATTTTAAACACTAGGGTACTGTTGACTACCGGCAAAACATTGAGATACCTGGTTTTTAAATTCTGGTAAATCCAAAACTCATCTGAAATTCATGAAACTTGGCATGCTATCATGGAGCGACATCAACATGCCGTGGTGAAAATGTTGTCCTATTTGGGACATGTTTGGGTATAAGCTTCTCACAAACTAGAGCTTCTCACAACACGCATGATGGTTTTGATAGGGAACGTACCACCTTTGGGGACGAGACGATATCCGTTGCCTCTTATTGCTTTCAAAAAATTTCTAGTGTCAACATAGAAGAACAGGAGTGTTGTGTTTAATCTTGGATTTTTTCGGCGTTCGTTTGGCCTTTTTTATACATAAACTGGGTTTTCTAGGAATTTTATGCGCATAATTCAAATTTGAACTACAAGCACATGCTCCAGTGCACTAAAGTTGGTTGAAAAATCTATTCTTTGTCCTTGGGTGCATGCTTAGGTCCCATGCAAGAGACGGGAATGAAATTCAAACACTAGGGCACTATTGATTGCCGGCAAAACGTTGAGATGCCTGGTTTTTAAATTCTGGTAAATCCAAAACTCGTCTGAAATTCATGAAACTTGGCATGATATCATGGAGCGGCATCAACATGCCATGGTAAAAAAATTGTCCTATTTGGGGCAGGTTCGGGTATATGCTTCTCACAGACCAGAGCTTCTTACAACAAGCATGATGGTTTCAGTAGGGAACGCCCCACCTTTGGGGACGAACGACATCCATTGCCTCTTATTGCTTTCAATTTTTTTCTCATGTCAAGATAGAACAACAGGAGTGTTGTGTCAATTTTTGGGATTTTTTGAGGTTCGTTTGGACATTTTTATGCATTAACTGAGTTTTCAATGCATTTATGTGCATAATTCAAATTTGAACTACATGCACATGCTCCAGTGCATATAAATTGGTTGAAAAATCAAATATGTGTCCTTGGGTGCATGCTTAGGTCCCATGCAAGAAATGGGAATGAATTTCAAACACCAGGGCACCGTTGATTGCTGGCAAAACATTGAGATGTCTGGTTTTAAATTCTAATAAATACAAAACTCGTCTGAAATTCATGAAACTTGGCTGCTATCACGGAATAGCACCCGAAATGCTGTGGAATTTTTCGTGTCCATTTTGAGAGAAGGCGGACTCGAATAATGACAACCAACAAAGGCATTTTGAAAAAAATAGCTGCCACTTTAATATATCAAACGTTTGTAGAATTCAAACCATGTGTGTTCTGTTAACCATTTACGTGACTCCACGTGTCTTTGTTGTAATGGCTGTAGGAGGTGCCGTGCGGACAACTGCTTGCCCTTGACTGAACGGGAGGCGTGCGAGCGCAGTCCGGTGCGCAGGCTGACCGAGAGGCATGCAAGCTGTCCTCCAATGTGCAGGCTCACCGGAAGCATGCGAGTTGTACGCTACGCAGGATCACTGGGAAGCGAGCCCTTTGACTTCCATGGCCGCCCGCCTTCCTCTCCATTAATGGCACCTGATCCGCTATATAATACGGGCGGCCTTGCTGTTGGCCACCCATTCCCCTCCCTCCCACAGACCTCCACCAACACCATGGCGCAGAACGATCATATGTCACTAGTCTTCAAGTTTGGTGAAGTCGACTCCGAGTCGGAAGAGATAGAAAATAAGGAGGAATGGGGCCTCATGGACATGGGCCAGAATGAGCTGGCCGCGGCGGTTGCTGCCCCCGCTCCCGTCCCACCTCCCATCCCCGCGCCCGCGCCAGCAACCATCCCTGTAGCATTGACGGGCTGGTCGCCGAGCACTATCGCAGAGCTAGAAGCCGCGTGCATCAGCAAGGTCTCCGCGGACCCGCACGAGCTCGTGTACATGCCAGCGCTGGCACCCGTGCCCGTGCCCGTGCGTGCCCCTCCACCCACCTTGGCGCCGGCCCCTGTGCATTTGGATGGACCTGCCGCGCCCGTGCCCGTGCCCTCTTCAGTGGCGCCAATTGCCGTCCTCCCGCGCCCCGCCCATCGATCGCGCGACGACATGATGTTTGATTTACAAGTGAAGAACATTGTGTGCTGCCTTAAAGACTTCAAGAATGGCGTCCCGGAGGGCGACAACAACGGCGCGGCACGCCGCCTCCGCCGCCGCCGGAATATCTTGAATTCTCGATCATATGAATATAAATTCGCAGGGTGACTGAATGAAAGATATGGTTTGAACAAACTTGTGTTTTTCTCTCTTAATGTACAGACTTATCAAACGATTTTCTTTTGAAAAAATGTCAATGGTTTTTAAATATAAAACACTCATCGCAAACGTTTTAGTTAGAACACCCGGATGCAAACCGACAACTTCCCCAGGAAGCCAAGGGAAAATGTGCCGAGCAGGATTTCTGCACCCCTTCAACGCACAGTTGTTTTGCATGACCCGTGTGCAACCACGTACAAACAATTGGGTAAGATTTGCATATCTGTCATTTTGGGTAGGTTGCCATTTGTCAAACAGGAAAGATTGACATTTGTTTATCTAGTAACATTGCCATTTGTCAACCTTGTAACACTGCGATTTGTCAAAATATGCAGCTAAAAATCACTAGCACTATCTAATTTTTGCAACTAAAATCACTAGCACTGTTCATATGGACACCACTGGCAGGCGTGAGTTGATGGAAGCATATGCAAATGTACCATCAATTACATACAACAAGTCATCATCCCACAACGACAACGAGGATACATGTTGGATTATAGATCATTTCCAACAAAACATTCCAGTAAAGTTTTTCTCACACAACAAATAACAAAGCGATGAAATGAAGTTCAGCTCAACCAGTCGTTGGCGTTGGAAACGCTTGCTTTGAACCAGAAGTGATTCTCTGGGAAGGGCCAGCTACTATCAATCTTGAGACCAACACAAGACTGATCATCCATGCTGAAGCGACCTATGCGAGGACCCATATTGGGACGGTAGGGAAGCATAGAAATGTCCGAGGTATAGATACAGTTGCTTCTCATAAATGGTAGTAACGTTGTGTCAACAGCAGCTGGATCGCCTTCCACCATCATTGGATAGTTTTGTCCAAGGAAGAGCAAGTTTCCTCCAAGACTTTCAATACCGAACCAGGGAGAAGGTGTTGGCGTGAGTACACTAGTATCCATCCCGAATACCCTGCAACGGATGTTGGAATAGGTCTGGAGAGTGCGACCATGCGAGATAACACCTGCTTCCTTAGTAACATCAGCAGTGCCCTATATACAGACAAAAGGAGGTGATCCATCGGAATAAGTTGCCAGACGCCAGTGAGTATATGGGTCATGCTCGTCCTCATGCTCGTGATCATCAGCATCGTCATCTCCCCCCTTGGTTATTTTTTTTCAAGTATAGGTGGTGGAATGTTCACATGACCTTGGAAATACAAGAAGGTTAATTAGTAAAGGGAAACTAGCTAACCCGCATGCATGTGGATGAATATATATATATATAATTATGGTGGAAAACAAACGTACCGAAAGCATCAGGATTCCATGCAAAAACAGTGCCATGAGTGGTGGCAGCAAACACAAGACCCTCGTATTGAATTGCATCACAGTACTCATCCGTGTACAGAAATTGATTTTTGGGCAATATCCATCGAGGCGTGCAAGTAAGGATGGCAACAAGATTTTCTAAGATAGCAACAACTTCATAGTTCGTGTAATCCCAAGAGCGGTTGGGAACTCGACAAATTGCTATCTTCCATAGACGACAGTCACCATGATCATATTTGAACTCACGTAGAATATTGGTGTACTCAACCTCTGGGCAGTCGTCTGAGATTTTTGGAAGTGGAACCCGGTGACGAGTGTACACATTCACAAGTTCCCACTCGCAGTTGTACCCAATATAAACAACCCAATCTCCATTTGCGCCGGCCCAAGCCTTGCCCTCAAGCGATGGCATCTTAACATCATACGTATCATTATCAAGCGGCATCAACTTGCACAAGACGAGGCTTCCCTCATCCCCAAGCCAGTCAGCAGGGTCACGGCGAAGAAGATAGGGGAGATCAAACTGCTCCTGGACCCTTGGGTTCCTTGTAATGATGTTATTAGTTGAGTCGATAATGTTCTTGAACGAACCTGCCATGCTAGACGAGGTGATGATGTCGCACCGATCAATGAGTTCCTCCACCACGTCATCATTTAGATTGGGGCAAGAATAACGGGATCGTTTCCGGCCTCTTCCCTCCATGGAGAAGACGATCGAACAATGGCAGAAGGAAAGGTGAAGGAAAATGGAGGAGGGAGCAAGAGCGTGCAACAACAGTTCCAAATCGAGAGGGAAAGCCGACGAGGTGATGGACGGTTGCCATGGTACACGAAGAGGCGCCTGGGGAGCGAACGGTTGCCATAGAGGTCACACACGGATGACAAGGGCCGAGTGAACCACATGCGTATATCGCACACACCTTGATCTGGCTGACCGTTTCTTTTGTGTTGCCTAATCAAAACAGTTCATCCGAGTGAACCGTATGCTGTATATCGCACACGCCTTCATCTGGCCGCCCGTTTCTTTTGTGTAGCCTAATCACAAACAGTTCATCCGAGTGAACCGTATGCTGTGTATCGCACACGCCTTCATCTGTCTACCCGTTTCTTTTGTTCCTCCTCATCGCAAACAGTTAATTGAACTGAACCGTATGCCCTTCATCGCACATGCAACTAAAATCTGAACCGTGTTTGATGCATCCGTCTTTGCAAATGTTTTACACATTTTTGATGGTTTTCATACACCACCATTTGCGATGATTGCATCACACACAGTTTCTCGAAGGGTCTCTGATCGTAGTGTCGCGTTAGCAGCATCCTGCAGTAGTGAAATATCTACAAAGGAAATATTATCTGTAAATTCAAAGAAAATTCTAGCATGTCAAAAATGCCCTATTTGGTGATCTTGAAAAGTCTCATGTCTTGTAGAACTAGATAACCTATACCCCTCAAAACTATTTCTGTCCATTTTGAAGTTTGAGCAACTTTAGATTGCCAAACAAGTCCAAATGCTCTCAAACTTGGCACACATTCTCCAATGGTCTAATTATTCTTCTAGACCAAATGGCACAAGTTGGATAGAAGGATAACTTGATCAAAGTGCCCCAAAGCCCTCTCTGTCCAGAACCAAATTTGAACAACTCTATATTGCCAACTTTCTCCTTTCGACCCCAATTTTTCTGGACATGCTAAAATACTCAAATTATGACACTACACCAAGTGGTGCATCAAGGAGAGTATATTTGCATGACCAAACCTTGGGAAATCCATTTTGCTCATTTCTAGGGTTTACCAAAGTTACATTGGGAACTTTCGTCAAATGAACTCAAACTTCGTGATCAACCTCATTTTCATATGCCATTTGATCCTGTTAAATCCCATGTCAAGGAGAAATCATTTGCTTGCCCAAAACAACATCAAACACCTTTTAACACTTTGCCAAAACCACCATTTGGACCACTTTCACTATTCTCATTTGCCTCAAATTTTTACCAGTCGTATGCCTGATCATCATCTATCTCTAGTAACCCCCCCTCTTCCATAGCTCAATTATTGGTGGGTGAAACCCCCCATTTCCCCCCTCTAGACAACCACTGTTCACCTCTATCTCCACCTCCCCTCTCATCCAGTGGCTTACTAAGGCATCCAATGCCCCTTTCCTACTGTTTACTACTCCCTAGGGTTGTTGGACACGGGAGGACACGACTAGGACACAAAAGAAATACCCATGCCGGCCAGAGTCATGCTCTGGAGCGCATTACAGTGCACCAGGGCTAGCTCGGCTCTCCCGAGGCAACCAGGCAGCATTGGGCAGAGCGAGCATGTCCATCGAGGATTCCTGGACATCCACAACACGCCAAGATGTCGGGCGCCTCCTCCCTTGCCTTCTTTTCTCCCTCTGCAGAGATCGCTGAGCGCGCCCTAGACCGCGCCCACGGTGCACCAATGCCCCCTCTTTTTGAGAGGCCCTCTCAAGCTCTCCTATGGCCTCCTCTCGCTCCCTCTCTTTCCCAGCAATCTCCCAGACAAGCCACCTCTCCCTCTCGTGCCCTCCTACCCCTCCATGGCCGCCATGGTCGCCGTCGGCCTCCACCCGGCTCTGGCGAACCAGGGCCTCCCCTCCTCTCATTTGACCACCAGGGGAAGCACCACAGGCCATCAGATGCCTCTCCCTCATTCGTTCCTCTGCTCCGGTGCCCATGGCGTCGCGCTCGTCTGCTCCCGAAGCCGCTCGCCGGCGCCAAGGTTGCCGCCGCCCCCGTTGCTCCTGGCCCACGTGAGGCCCATGGATGGGCACGGCTTGATCCCCCGAGTCCGTCGGTATGCCGGATGCCTCCGGGGACGGTCGGAGTCGCCAAGGGCGCCGGCACCTTGCACGGCCGGCCTCCTCTGCCCCATGCACGAGGAGGGAGACGACCTGCGGGCGGGCATCGAAGGTCAGTGAAACGGCTGGCCAGCCACATCATTAAGTGGAGACGGGCCCGCTGAATGCCGCCTCTCTGTAGCGAATGCGCTAGCCAGGAACCCGCCTTCGACGTGGCCTCCCAGCGGGCACACGCGAGGAGCTGGGCCGGACCTAATGAGCCACGGTGCTAAGTTATGCCCTGTGCAGAGTTTAGCCCGTTTAGGTATATTCCTTATTCTTTCTTTTTCCTTTTCTAGAATGTTGTAAAATCTCCCAAATATTCAGAATACCTCCAAATCGGATGATTCCAATTTCTAATAGTTCATAAATTGATGCTCTATCACATGGTACAATCTGCACATTTTTTCTAAAAAAAATTCTTGACAAATATTTATGAAATCCCATTTTCCTATTTCTCTGATAAACTTTAGACAATCACACAGAGCTCATATTTGATCCAAATGCCATGATTCAAATTCCTAGATACTTATATGTTCATAACTTAGGTTGTGAACATCTTTCTCAATACTTTCCGTGCCACATCAAATATTGGTCCATTTCTCCATGTATAGCCAACTTTGCGAATTCTTAGGAAATTAGTTTGAACTCCAAATAAAGTAAAACCAACTACCATATGCTTCTAAAATCACTCCTGGTTAAATAGGTTCCTTTGCTCATTTTTCAAAATAATGTTTCTGTACACCTCTTACAAATCCATAAATCCCTTGATTCCATCACATTGGAATGTTCCAAAATATCCATTGATGCAATCCCAATGAAACCACTTTGGTCATTTTTCGTATCACCAAAGATATCCTAGAAAAGTCAAATTCACATTTTTAGAGCACTTTTATTTTTGCCTTGTTGTGTTGCTTATTGTGATTGTTTCCAACATCAGTTGATGAAGTAGAGGAATACTCGAAGATGGACCAGAATAATTTGAATACCTCAAAGGCTTTGTTGAGCCAGGCAAGCAACCCTTTGACCATGACTATGAAACCCTTTTTATGCATGTCATATAGCACTTTATTATTGTTGCATCGAAATCATGATGAGATGGTAACCACTTTGGTGGGTTGCCTTTGTTACTTCCTTGTTGATACTTGCATCGTGCATGACCCTACCTTCCTATGAGGGTTATGCGGGTGGAAGTAGATAGGATGCTAAAGTAGTTGCTACGCAAATGGGACGGGCATATGCATGGTGATGGAGACAAATATATTTTCAAAGATCTTTTGAAAACCCCATCGGGTGCCACTAATGCCCAAGGGGATGTTGAGCTAGGTAACCACTTGATGACGAAGTGGTGTAGTGAGGCAAGTGTGTGTGTGTGTGTGTGTTGTTTTCGAAAATGGAATTGTTTAAGTTGCGACCATTACTCCAACCTTACATGCGCAACCACTCTACCCTTATAGGGGAAAGGGCATTATTGATTACCTAGTCCGCGCTAGCATGGTGGATGCATTACTAGTGACGGGAGTGGCGTGGTCACTATCCGGACGGGGTCGTGCTTGGATAGGTGGCCATGACTGTTTTCACAAGGCACCGGACACACCGTTGGTACCCCCGTGCTTGTGCTATGTGTTGAATATGGGAGCGTGGCTCCACCGAATTAAACATGTGAGCACGACTGTGGCACGGGGGGTTGATATCAATTGAGTGGACTCCATGTTGGTGGCGTTTAGAGAAAGATAGTGATCGGGTGCTTACCCCGGGTACTTGAGGTACCGCGGGTCATGGATGACACGAAGGCTTCCCGGATCTTGTGGGCAAAATGTGCAACCTCTATAGAGTGTAAAACTATTCGAATAGCCGTGTCCACGGTCAAGGACAATTGGAGAACCGCTCTTGGGCTACGCCCATTGTTTATGAACCTGACGTGTGTGTGTGGTTGTGTGGAAAAACTACTTGAGTCGAGTCGAATGACTTGGCATGTTGATTAAGTTGGAGTTGATCCAAACTATGTTTATGTTGATATCTGTAACCTGTTCACATGGATATGTGAATTCTTATGATGCATACTTTAAAAGTATTTAGGTCATGTCATTGCACTCAAAACCAGCATTCTGCAAAATTACCTACTTAGTGCTATATCATACATTGTTGTACCTTGTTCCAAAACATGGGTTGTTTGCGAGTACATTCAAATTAATCATTGGCTTGCCACTGGTTATTTTATTGGCCACACATGAAAGAACAAGATATAGTGAAGAGTACCTTGGTGACGAACATGCGAGCTAGGACGCTTTCCAGTCAGAATGCGTGTAGGGTTAAGTCAGATGGCATGGGTACAAGTTGTCATTGAAGATTTCTGCAGCAATGCTATACTCAAGACTTGACCCTAATGGTACTACTTGTGTAAGACTGTATGTATGGATGTAAGACGCTTGTTATTCAACTTCTATGTGTTCATTGAGCATTGATCTCTAGGATCACTGTACACGTGCATTTGGTGATCACGACTTATGAGTCGGGGTCCCCATAGAGCTGGTATCACAGCCATCCTGACTATAGGAAGCCTTAGTTAGCATGGTCATTATTTAGGGTAAAACTAATTTCAAACTATTACTAATTTTCAAAAACTATACATATTTCTCTTCCCTTCTGAGTTTCTGTAAACTAAGATATATTTTCCTTATTGGTCTCTTCCCCATCAAAACTTTTGCAAACGGTTGCTAGCATCCTCATGCCGCTGACCACGGGATTCCTTGTAATGATCGTTGATAATCTAGAAGGAATACACCTTGCCAAACATTCACCCACATCTTCTGAACACAAGTTTGGAGACACCACGACAATATGGAAGATACCTTCTCGAGGAATGAGGAAACCAAGACCCAGAAGATGGTGACACCCTCGACACTGCCCCAAGATGATGCAACCTTAGCCTACGATGATCGGGGCATAGGATATGCAACATCACGATATACATCGCCAATAGAGTAACCCTGTCACTATCGTTGTAGTATCGGCAACCACAGGTGGATGAGAACCTCACCATTTGGTCTGCCTCACTATAGTGAGCAGGAAAACGGTTCTTTTCATTCCCCGCCCTTGGTGTTGATGTTGTCATCAACAAAATCGACAGGTTGGACCTCTACTATGCCTCTTTAATTTCATTACATAAAGGGTTGCCTACCTGGTACCATCGACGCTTTAGAAGGCAAAAGGGATCATCATGATTAAGAGGACAATAGAAGACCGAGTCAATGCTAGCTACGAGGAACCACCTTCACCCTGTCAGCTCATTAGGTGAGAAGTTGTTGAAGATTCTTCAGGCCCAACCCAAATCATTTGATCGAACAACTACAAGAGACGTACCTGAGGAAAACCCAAAAGACTGCACGAGACACGAAGCAAGCACGACTATTGAGTCCGAGAACCCCTAGGGTAGGATGAGTTGTGTACCCCTTATGAGTAGTCGAGTCCGTGTGATAGCTCAAATGGAACCATGTTCTGTGTTGCTTGTTTTATTTGTTTGTGTTTTGATATAAGTCGCCCTTTTTCCCTAGGCAATAAGTACGTGACTATATCACCTAACTTATCTTAATGCTTGTGTTTGGTGATGACCCACAAGTGTAGGGGATCTATCGTAGTCCTTTCAACAAGTAAGAGTGTCGAATCCAACGAGGAGCAGATGGAAATGACAAGCGGTTTTCAGCAAGGTTTTCTCTACAAGCACTGAAATTATTGGTAACAGATAGTTATGTGATAGTATAATTCGTAACGGGTAACAAGTAACAAAAGTAAACAAGGTGCAGCAAGGTGGCCCAATCATTTTTGTAGCAAAGTACAAGCCTGGACGAACTCTTATATAAAGCAAAGTGCTCCCGAGGACACATGGGAATTACTGTCAAGCTAGTTTTCATCATGTTCATATGATTCGCGTTCAGTACTTTGATAATTTGATATGTGGGTGGACCGGTGCTTGGGTGTTGTACTTCCTTGTACAAGCCTCCCACTTATGATTAACCACTCTCGCAAGCATCCACAACTATGAAAGAAGTATTAAGATAAATCTAACCATAGCATGAAACATAGGGATCCAAATCAACCCCTTACGAAGCAACACATAAACTAGGGTTTAAGCTTCTGTCACTCTAGCAACCCATCATCTACTTATTACTTCCCAACGCCTTCCCCTAGGCCCAAATAATGGTGAAGTGTCATGTCGACGTTCACATAACACCACTAGAGGAAAGACAACATACATCTCATCAAAATATCGAACGGATACCAAATTCACATGATTACTTATATCAAGACTTCTCCCATGTGCTCACGAATAAACTTAAATACTCACAAAGCATGTTCATGTTCATGATCATGATCAGAGGTGTATTGAATAGCATTAAGGATCTAAACATATGATCTTCCACCAAATAAACCAACTAGCATCAACTACAAGGAGTAATCAACACTACTAGCAACCCACAGGTACCAATCTGAGGTTTTGAGACAAATATCAGATACAAGAGATGAACTAGGGTTTGAGAGGAGATGGTGCTGGTGAAGATGTTGATGAAGATTGACGCCCTCTCGATGATAGGATCGTTGGTGATGATGGCTACGATTTCCCCTTCCCGGAGGGAAGTATCCCCGCCAGAACAACCCTGCCGGAGCTCTAGATTGGTTTCGCCTCGAGACGGCGGCGCTTCATCCCGAAAACCTCCTTATTCTTTTTTCTAGGTCAAAAGACGTTGATATAGCAGAAGATGGGAGTCGGAGGCCTGCCGCCCCCACCCTTGTGGCTGGGTGGTGACCCCCCTTTGGTGCTTCCTTTGCCCAATATTTTATATATATTCCAAAAATATTCTTCGTAAAGTTTCAGGACATTTGGAGTTGTGCATAATAGGTATCTCAGATTTGCTCCTTTTCTAGTCCAGAATTCCAGCTGTCGGCATTCCCCCTCTTTATGTAAACCTTGTAAAATAAGAGATAAAATGCATAAGTATTGTGATATAATGTGTAGTAACATCCCATAATGCAATAAATATCAACATAAAAACTTGATGCAAAATGGACGTATCAACTCCCCCAAGCTTTGACCTCGCTTGTCGTCAATCGAAAAGCGGATATCGAAAAATATGTCCACATGTTTAGAGATAGAGGCGTCGATAAAAATAAAATACGGACATGAGGGCATCATGATCATCTTTAGTACACCAACATAACTTCGTCATATAGGTTCTTATGTAAAAGTAACAATTTAATCACAAGGTAAAGTATGAATCAGAAACTTAATTAACAACCAACAACCATGATTTTAGTCATTGAAGCAATTGCAATTTATCATACATCAGAAAGAGTCAAATATAAGAGCTTTTCAGCGAGTCCACATACTCAACTATCATTTAGTCTTTCACAATTGCTGACACTCACATGATACTAATGAGTTCAAAGTTTCAACCGAACATAGAGAAAGATAGGGGCTTAGAGCAACTCCAATGGGCCGACCCAAACGGACGGCGCATTTTTCTGCTTTTTGTCCGTTTGGGTCGGCCGCCTGCCCGGTGTCCGCCCAGTTTTGCATTTGGGTCGGCAGTGCGCCCAATGCACCGACCCATTTGATGTCCTCACTCAGTTTTAAAAAAAGCCCCATGACCACAGATCATGCCAGCGGCCATAGATCAAGTCGGCACCATGCCAGCGCTGGCATACATTTCTGGCTTCAAAAAATATCACCGCAGTTCATGCTGGCGCACTCGCCAGCGGCTGGCACTCATGCCAGGACATAAAAAGGGGTGGGACTTGAGTTTGACCACGCCATCGCAGCCTCGTGGTCATGCCAGCTCACAAGCGGGCATACAAAAAGGAAGGTTCTCGCGGCCACGAGATCACTCGTCGCTGAACTTGAGCATGTCGGCCTGCATCTTCTCAAACCACGGCCTCGTCCTTGGTGACACGGTGTTGAGATCCACCTTCATGATCTCCACCCCGGTCATCATGCTCGCGAGAGCCACTTCTTTCGCCTTGGTCTTAGCATTGGCGGCCTTGATCTCTAGCATCTTGGCTTGCTTCTCCACCTCCAGCTCGAGCATCTTGGTTTGCTTCTCCGCTTCCATCTCAAGCATCCTCCTTTGGATCTCCATGAAGGCGTTCATTTGATCTTCCTTGAAACGCCGACGCTCCTCCTCCCTTGAGTCCTTCTTGTTCATCATGCCCTCCATGCTTGCGATCAAGGCATTGGATGCCGCATCCCGCTTGTCCTCCTTCTTGGAGTTGGTGTAAGGGCATATTTCTCCCTAAGTAGTTTTGGTGATTGATGACAATGCTTTTGCGGACTAATCGTGTGCACTGAGCTTTTCAAATATATCTCACCTAGGCACAAGACGATTAAGTGCCCCTCGGAACCTATGGAAGATGGTGTTTCCTTTTGTTTCTTTTCGGTGGAATTGAGTCATAGGACATCCATACTATTAAGAGGGGGTCCGCTTCAGGAAGGTTTGGGTGGAATCAACACGTACACATCTATTCATTCGCACCACCTTTCCTTCGCTTCTCTGGAGCTCCGGTTGTTTTCCTTGTCGGTACAAAAATAGTGGCGTCCTACTATTACCACTGCTGGGCATGCGGTAGTACCACTCACAGAACGCGGTAGTACCGCACGGCCCCACGGTAGTACCGCTCCAGGGTTACGGTAGTACCGCACCATGCGGTAGTGATACATCTCCAACGTATCTATAATTTTTCATTGTTCCATGCTATTATTTATGAAGTCTTGGATGTTTAATGGGCTTTAACATTCACTTTTATATCATTTTTGGGCCTAACCTACTAACCCAAAGTCCCAGTCCAGATTGTTGTTTTTTGCCTGTTTCAGGGTTTTGCAGAAAAAGAATATCAAACGGAGTCCAAACGGAATGAAACCTCCGCGAGAGATATTTGTGGAGAAAATCACGCACGCGGAGCTTGAGAACCAAGTCAGGGGGCAGAGGGCTGGCCCACAAGGGTGGGGGGAGCGCCCCCTTCCCAGGGCGCGCCCCCTGCCTCGTGGCCCCCTCGAGAGTCCCCCGGTGCCCTCCTTCTTCCTATATAAGTCTTCGTACCTAGAAACTCCGTGAATAGAGAGAAAACCCTAATTCCACCGCCGTACCTTCTGTTCCTATGGAGATCCCATCTTGGAGCCTGTTCTGGAGCTCCACCGGAGGGGGATCCATCACGGAGGCCTTCATCATCATCATCATCACCCTCACCATGAGTTGTGAGTAGTTTACCATAGACCTTCTGGTCCATAGCTAGTATCTAGATGGCTTCTTCTCTCTCTCTGGATCTCAATACAAAGATCTCCTTGGTCTTCGAGGAGATGTATTCGATGTAATCTCTTTTTGCGGTGTGTTTGTCGAGATCCGATGAATTGTGAGTTTATGATCAAGGTTATCTATGAAAGATATTTGGTTCTTCTCTGAACTTTTTTATGTGTGCTCATAATATCCTTGCAAGTCTCTTCGAATTATTGGTCTGGTTTGGCCTACTAGATCTATAGTTCTTCCAATGGGAGAAGTGCTTGGCTTTGGGTTCAATCTTGCGGTGTCCTTTCCCAGTGACAGTAGGGGCAGCAAGGCACGTATTGTATTGTTGCCATCGAGGATAAAAAGATGGGGTTTATATCATATTGCTTTAGTTTATCCCTCTACATCATGTCATCTTGCTTAAGGCGTTACTCTGTTCTTATGAACTTAATACCCTAGATGCATGTTGGATAGCAGTCGATGTGTGGAGTAATAGTAGTAGATGCAGGCATGAGTCGGTCTACTTGTCTCGGACGTGATGCCTATATACAATGATCATGCCTAGATAGTCTCATAATTATTCGCTTTTCTATCAATTGCTCGACAGTAATTTGTTTACCCACCTTAGAATATCGCTATCATGAGAGAAGCCACTAGAGAAAATTACGGCCCCCGGGTCTATTCTCAACATATCAATCTACATCTACTTTACTTTTACCACTTTTATTTTTTGTTCTTATAAACCAAAATACCAAAAATATAAATTGTCATATCTATCAGATCTCACTTTCGTAAGTGACCGTAAAGGGATTGACAACCCCTTATCGCATTGGCCGCGAAGTTCTTATTTGTTTGTGCAGGTGCGAGGGACTCGCGCGTGGTCTCCTACTGGATTGATACCTTGGTTCTCAAAAACTGAGGGAAATACTTACCCTACTGTGCTACATCACCCTTTCCTCTTCGAGGGAATACAACGCAAGCTCGAGAAGTAGCAAGAAGAATTTCCGGCGCTGTTGCCGGGGAGGCTTACGCAAAAGTCATAAACCAAGTACCTATGACAAACCCTTATCCTTCGCATTACATTTTTTGCCTCACGTTTTCCTCTCCCCCACTTCACCCTTGCCATTTTATTTGCCCTTCTTCCGCCGTGTGTTTATCGTTCGCTTGCTTCTTGTTTGCTTGTGTGTGCTGCTTGCTTGCTTGTCATCATGTCTAGCACACATATCATTATCACCACTCCCGAGAGTGAGGTCCTCAACTTTAAACGAAGGGAGGAAGAGAACTTAAAAGATACCTGGTATAGAATTTGCAATGCTCAAAATAGATCTAGTAGGAAGCTTTCCACTTCCGTGCTTCTTCACAATTTTTATGTTGGCATAACTCCGTGGAATAGATTTATCTTAGACACCATTACCGGAGGGAATTTCTTGGGTAGCCACACCGTTGATTCTTATAATGCTATGACTGATTTATTTGGCTCACCATCTCTTATGGTCAATGGGACCATTTTAACTTTGGAGCATGTTATGCAAAGGTTAGAAATCATTGAAAACAAGGTTGCTACGATATAATTGGTAGAAAACTTGGATAGAAAAATTCATAATGAAATCACCCAATATGGATCCAAGGTAGGAGTTGTTCTGAAAAATCTTAAGGAAAAGAAGCCCATAGTTAAAGAAAAGCTAGATCAGGATTCTACTAGAATCAATAAACTTGCGGGTGTTATAACTAATGTGGGTTCTGCTCTTTCCGCTATAAAAACTACTCCAAATACCTCTACTAAATTATCTAAGTTCATGTATGTCCCTAAAGACAAGGGTGAAACATCTAGAATTGCGGATCTCAAATCCATAAGTGTTCACCCTAATTTTCTTACTTTTGCAAGAGACCCTTTTGACACTTTAGATTTTCTTGGTTTCTTGCCCAAGAGTTTGATTATTCATAGGGACAAAGAAGTGCCCAATAACCATAAGTGCTTAATCAAAGAATTGCCTTCCAAATATGGCAATACCTAGATCTATCTTGTATCGTGCCTAGCTAGGGGCGTAAAACGATAGCGCTTGTTGGGAGGCAACCCAATTTTATGTTGTTTGTTTTTGTTGCTGTTAGGGAATAAATATTGCATCTAGCCTCTGATTAGATATGGTTTCATGTTTTGTTTAGTGTTTGTGCCAAGTAGAACCTTTGGGAAGACTTGTGTGAAGTTTATGTGATCTTGCTGTGAAAAACAGAATCGTTATCGCTGGCTAAAGTGGTCTTCAGATTTTACTGGAGCGTGATTTTTAGTTGATTCTTTTTGAAGATGGTTTGTAGACAAATTCCGCAAATTTACCAATTTAGTTTGATTTTTTTGGAGTTCCAGAAGTAGGCGAAACCTGCAGATTATTACAGACTGTTCTGTTTTTGACAGATTCTGTTTTTCTTGTGTTGTTTGCTTATTCCGATGTATCTATGAGTAGTATTGGAGGATATGAACCATAGAGAAGTTGGAATACAGTAGGTTTAACACCAATATAAAAAAATAATGAATTCATTGCTGTACCTTTGAGTAGTGGTTTGCTTTCTTATACTAACGGAGCTCAAGATAATTTTTGTCTAAGTTTTGTGTTGTGAAGTTTTCAAGTTTTGAGTATTGCTTTGATGGACTATGGAACAAGGAGTAGCAAAGGCCTAAGATTGGGGATTCCCATGGCACCCCAAGTAAATTCAAGATAATCAAAAGCCTAAGCTTGGGGATGCCCTTGGAAGGCATCCCCTCTTTTGTCTTCATCCATCGGTAACTATACTTGGAGCTATATTGTTATTCGCAACATGATATGTGTTTTGCTTGGAGCGTCTTGTATAATTTGAGTCTTTGATTGTTAGTTTGCCACAATCATCCTTACTGGACACACCTGTTTTAGAGAGTTAAATATGGCCTAGAAATTATTAGAACACTCTATATGCTTCACTTTTATCTTTTGAGTTGAATAGTTTTTGCTCTAGTGCTTCACTTATATCTTTTAGAGCATGGTGGTGGTAATAATTTGTAGAAATTGTTGAACTCTCATGCTTCACTTATATCCTTTCGAGAGTCTATTAAAACAGCATGGTAATGTGTTTAGGCTAAAGAAACTAGTCTTCACATGATAAACATCCAATGCCAATGTAGAAAAAAATTCACACTAAGTGCATTGAATAGAATGAGATGTTGGATGCTTGATAATTGTTTTGAGACATGAGGATAGTGATATTAGAGTCATGCTAGTGGAGTTATTATGAAATTGAGAAATACTTGCGTTAAGGTTAGTGATTCCCGTATCATGCACGTATGGTGAACCGCTATGTGACGAAGTTAGAGCATGAGGTATTTGTAGAGTGCCAACCTTTGTGTGGAGGTCGGGGGTGTGCGATGGTTAACTCCTACCAACCTCCCCCCTAGGATCATGCGTTGATTGCTTTGTTTTGATGACTCGTAGATTTTTGCAATAAGTATACAAGTTCTTATGACTAATGTTGAGTCCATGGATTATACGCACTCTCACCCTTCCACCATTGCTAGCCTCTCTTGTACCGCGCAACTCTCGCCGGTGCCATAAATCCACTATATATCCTTCCTCAAAACAGCCACCATATTGTTCCTCAAAACAGCCACCATACCTACCTATCATAGCATTTCCATAGCCATTCCGAGATATATTGCCATGCAACTTTCCACCGTTTCGTTCATATGACACACATCATATTGTCATATTGCCATTTGCATGATCATGTAGTTGACATCGTATTTGTGGCAAAGCCACCATGCATAATGTTTTATACATGTCACTCTTGTTTCATTGCACATACCGGTACACCACCGGAGGCATTCATATAGAGTCATACTTTGTTGTTGTAGCATCGAGTTGTAATAACATGTTGTAATGAAAGTGTGATGATCATCATTATTAGAGCATTGTCCCATGGGAGGAAAGGCTAAATCTATAAAGCCCCTCCGCAAAAAAAGAAAAAAAAAGGAAAAAAAGAAAGGCCAAAGAAAAAAAGAAAGGCCAAAAAAAAAGAAAAAGAAAAGAAAAAGGGACAATTGCTACTATCTTCTTTTCCACACTTAGCACCATGTTCTTCGTTGTAGAGAGTCTCATGCTTAGTCATTTTCTCATACTAGTGGGAATTTTTCATTATAGAACTTGCCTTGTATATTCCAACGATGGGCTTCCTCAAATGCCCTAGGTCTTCGTGAGCAAGCAAGTTGGATGCACACCCACAAGTTTCTTTTGTTGAGCTTTCATTCTTATTTAGCTCTAGTGCATCCGTTGCATGGCAATCCCTACTCACTCACATTGATATCTATTGATGGGCATCTCCATAGCCCGTTGATATGCCTAGTCGATTTGAGACTATCTTCCTCTCCTTTTGTCTTCTCCACAACCACCTCTATTCCACCCATAGTGCTATATCCATGGCTCACGCTCATGTATTGCGTGAAATTTGAAAGGTTTGAAAATATAGAGTATGAAAACAAATGCTTGGCTGAAATCGGGGTTGTGCATGATATGAATATTTTGTGTGATAACGAGGGAGCATAGCCAAAACTATATGATTTTTTAGGGATAACTTTCTTTAGCCATAGTATTTTGAGAAGACGTGATTGCTTTGTTAGTATTGCTTGAAGTATTGTTATTTCTTATGTCAATATAGACTTTTATCTTGAATCCTTCAGATCTGAACATTCATGCCACAATTAAGAGAATTACATTGAAAAACTATATTGGTTAGCACTCCACATCAAAAATTCTTTCTTTATCATTTACCTACTCGAGGACGAGCAGGAATTAAGCTTGGGGATGCTTGATACGTCTCCAACGTATCTATAATTTTTTATTGTTCCATGCTATTATTTATGAAGTCTTGGATGTTTAATGGGCTTTATCATTCACTTTTATATCATTTTTGGGACTAACCTACTAACCCAAAGGCCCAATCTAGATTGCTGTTTTTTGCCTGTTTCAGGGTTTTGCAGAAAAAGAATATCAAACGGAGTCCAAATGGAATGAAACCTTCGCGAGAGATATTTTTGGAGAAAATCATGCACGCGGAGCTTGAGAACCAAGTCAGGGGACAGAGGGCTGGCCCACGAGGGTGGGGGGCGCGCCCCCCTTCCCAGGGCGCGCCCCCTGCCTCGTGGCCCCCTCGAGCGTCCCCCGGTGCCCTCCTTCTTCCTATATAAGTCTACATACCCCAGAAACTCTGTGAACAGAGAGAAAACCCTAATTCTATCGCCGTACCTTCTGTTCCCGTGGAGATCCCATCTTGGAGCCTGTTTCGGAGCTCCACCGGAGGGGGATCCATCACGGAGGCCTTCATCATCATCATCATCATCGCCCTCACCATGAGTTGTGAGTAGTTTACCACAAACCTTCGGGTCCATAGATAGTATCTAGATGGCTTCTTCTATCTCTCTGGATCTCAATACAAAGTTCTCCTCGGTCTTCGAGGAGATCTATTCGATGTAATCTCTTTTTGCGGTGTGTTTGTCGAGATCCGATGAATTGTGAGTTTATGATCAAGGTTATCTATCAAAGATATTTGGTTCTTCTCTGAATATTTTTATGTGTGCTCATAATATCCTTGCAAGTCTCTTCGAATTATTGGTTTGGTTTGGCCTACTAGATCTATAGTTCTTGCAATGGGAGAAGTGCTTTTCTTTGGGTTCAATCTTGCGGTCTCCTTTCCCAGTGACAGTAGGGGCAGCAAGGCACGTATTGTATTGTTGCCATCGAGGATAAAAAGATGGGGTTTATATCATATTGCTTGAGTTTATCCCTCTACATCATGTCATCTTGTTTAAGGCGTTACTCTGTTCTTATGAACTTAATACACTAGATGCATGCTGTATAGCGGTCGATGTGTGGAGTAATAGTAGTAGATGCAGGCAGGAGTCGGTCTACTTGTCTCGGACGTGATGCCTATATACAATGATCATGCCTGGATAGTCTCGTAATTATTCGCTTTTCTATCAATTGCTCGACAGTAATTTGCTTACCTGCTGTAGAATATCGCTATCATGAGAGAAGCCACTAGAGAAAACTATGGCCCCCGGGTCTATTCTCAACATATCAATCTACATCTACTTTACTTTTAGCGCTTTTATTTTCTATTCTTATACACCAAAATACCAAAAATATAAATTATCATCTCTATCAGAACTCACTTTTGTAAGTGATCGTAAAGGGATTGACAACCCCTTATTGCGTTGGCTGCGATGTTCTTATTTGTTTGTGCAGGTGCGAGGGACTCACTTTTGATACCTTGGTTCTCAAAAACTGAGGGAAATACTTACACCACTGTGTTGCATCACCCTTTCCTCTTCGAGGGAGTACAACACAAGCTCGAGAGGTAGCAGGTAGTACCGTACCGTGGACACGGTAGTACAGTGTGACCGGCCCAACGTCGTAACTAGTACGGTAGTAGGCGCGGAAGTAATTTTTTACTTCCGCGTCCTACGCGGTAGTACCGCTTCGTGCAAGCGGTAGTACCGTGTCGGGTTTTTGCAACGACTATAATTCTGCGGAAGTAGCTGCGGACGTATTTTATTTAGTCCGCACTCCTCCTCGGCTAGTTTGACCCTGCCTTGCGGTAGTACCGCAAGGACGTGCTGTAGTACCGCTGCGGCAGTACTACCGCCCGGTGTCTTAACGCAACAGGGGCTAGTTCTGGCTCGTACCGCGCCAGCGGTAGTACCGCGCCCTGTGCGGCAGTACCGTTGGGCCGTGCGGTAGTACCGCAACTTATGTGCGGTAGTATCGCGCTCTGCGGGCAGATTTGTGGGATAACAGTTGGATTTGCCCTCCCTCTATATATAGGGAGTCTTCTTCCCCAAGCTCCATTATTGCTCAAAGCTCCATTTCCGCCCGATCTCTCTCCCTAGCCAATCAAACTTGTTGATTTCCTCGAGATTGCTTGAGAAGACATCGATCTACACTTCCACCATGAGATATTTGATTCCCCCACTAATCCCTTGCGGATCTTGTTACTCTTGGGTGTTTGAGCACCCTAGATGGTTGAGGTCACCTCGGAGCCATATTCCATTGTGGTGAAGCTTCATGGTGTCGTTGGGAGCCTCCAATTCGGTTGTGGAGATTGCCCCAACCTTGTTTGTAAAGGTTCGGTCGCCGCCACCAAGGGCACCACTAGTGGAATCATGGCACCTCGCATTGTGTGAGGGCGTGAGGAGAATACGGTGGCCCTAGGGGCTTCTTGGGGAGCATTGTGCCTCCACCCTGCTCCAACGGAGACGTACTTCCTCTCAAAGGGAAGGACCTTCGGTAACACATCCTCGTCTTCACCGGCTCCACTTGTGGTTATTTCTTTCCTTTACTAGTGCAAGCTCTCGTGGTATATCTTAGCTTGCTTGCTTGTGTGGTTGTTATTGTTGCTTCCTATAAGTTCTCCACCTAGTTGCACGTCTAGATAACTTACTTTGTTGCTAAGTTTAATTTGGTTAAGAAAAGCTAAAAATTGTTAGTTGCCTATTCACCCCCTCTAGTCAACCATATCGATCCTTTCAATTGGTATCAGAGCCTCGTCTCTTTATAAGGACTTTACCGTCCAAATAGTATGGGTGACAACGTAGTCGGGACGGAGGGACACTCCGGTGGAACTCCGTCCTTGCCTACGCCCGATGGGGGAACCGCGGTCTCTCGTGAGGAGTTCAATGTGGCGATGGACACATTGAAAGAATCACTAGCGACCGAGGTCAAAGGCATGTTTAAGGAATTACTTGAGGGACTCAAATTATCCACCACACCGTTGGAAGTGGTTCGTCCCGCTACCAACGTGTCGGAGGCTATTCCCGACAAGGGAGAAGCTAGTAGTGAGCAAGTACCGGTTACTAAGAATGGAAGTGGGATTTTTACCCACTCCGCTCCTCCTGCCCACTATGGAGGACCCGTTCCTACTCCGCATTTAAATTCCGTTGGTCCTCCTCCTAAGTTTGTCAAAAATTCTGATTTTGCTACTTAAATGTTTCGCTTTAGACGTCATTTAAATCATCGTTCTACTAATATTTGGAGAATCATTGAGCAAGGTTTCTACCCACATGATCCCGACAACTTAGCTCCGAGAGAAGCTGCGGATCATCAATTCAACGATTCCGTTCTTTGCATACTTCAAGATGCTATCCCTCCCGAAGACATTGCACATCTTCGACCCTTCACCGTCGCCAAGGAAGCATGGGAGCATGTTGGTTCCATGTACAAGGGAAGTGCAAGCATTCAACTCTCAAACTATGAAGTTGTGCAAGATGAAGCCGATGAGTTTGCTATGATCGAAGATGAAGATCCTCGTGAACTCTATCGGAGATTAACCACTCTTGCGGTTTCACTTCGAGATCATGGGAGCAAGGACATGGACGAAAATTGGATCAAGTGCAAGTTTCTCAAGGCCATGATGCCTTACCACAAGGCCATGTCCTCCGTCATTCACCAAAGACCGGACTTCCACACTTTGTCATCAAGTGAAGTGTTGGATGAGTTCGTTGCCATGAGGATCTTGGACAAAACCGCTGACAATGCGGTTTTAAGAGCTCAACGATCAAAGAAGCCTAACCTTGCCTTGAAGGCCAAGGCTTGTGTGGAAGAAGAGGAGGAGGAGGATGACGATGAGAGTTGCCCCGAGGACACCAAATATGCCTATCATGATCACATGGCTCTTGCATCACGGCAATTTTGGGGCAACAAGAAGAACTCAAGGCCCAACTTCAACAAGAACAACTCAAGTGGCAACAAGGGCAAGCAACGAGTGAGGACGTGCTTCAACTGTGGGAATGTGAGCCACTTTGTTGTATATTGCCCATATGAGAAAAGAGAAGACTATGGAGGCAAGCTTATCCGAAAGGACAAGGCCAAGTCTTATCCCAACAAGAACAACCTCAACAAGAAGACCCCTCCCAAAGGGTTGGTGGCCCAATAAGAATATGTTGAGGATGATGATGATGATGAAGATGATGAGATGGTCACCATGGCCACCATTGCTATTGCTACTACTCCACGCTCATCTCTCTTTGACTCACCAAATGAGAACATCACCGTCAAGTGCCTCATGGCTAAGGCCACCAACAAGGTAACTCCCAACATCAACACTACCATCACCTTTAATCCTTCATTGACGGATTGTATTGATGAGAGTGAGGGGCAGAGGAGGAAGAGAATGAATTTGAGTTGTTTATGAGCAAACTCAAGGGCAAACCCAAGAAGCACTTTGTTGCGCTCTTGGAACAACTCGGTGAGGCCAATGACATGATCGAGGCTCACGAGGAGACCATTTCTAAAATGGAAGGTCATAGTCGAGACTACGCCGATGAGATATCAGATCTCTCTAATGCTCTAGAGGAAGAGCGTGGTCTTCGTTTGGCTCTTCAGGAGTCACACAACGATGATCATGCTAAACTAAGGAAAGATCTTGATCATGCTTTAGTTGTCTCTCGTGTGATTAATTCCGAGAAGGCAAAGCTTGTGGTTGACCATGCTAGACTCAAGGAGGAGTTTGTTACACTTGACAAGGCTCACAAGGCCTTGAAAGGTGTACATGCTTCTCTCAAGGAGTCTCATGATCAATTTCAAGTTTCGCTAACTAAGGAGAAAGCTATCTTTCCTCGCCTGGTGTTGATTGATAATGCAAATGCTACTAACCCATGTTGCGAGCATGTGCATCTTGTTGAAGAGAATGCCAAGTTGAAGAAGCAGCTTGAGAAAGGCCTCGTGTCATGTATACAAGGTGAGAAGAACCTCAACGATCTTTTGGGCAATCAAAAGGAAGTTGTGGCAAAGGAAGGAATTGGGTTTGCTCCCAAGCCCAAGAAGAAGAAGAACGGCAAGACCAAGCAACCTCCTCCTCTCAAACAAACTTTGTGAAAGAGGGAGAGAGTGCTTCTAAGAAGAAGAACAATGTGAAAAGTGGTGGAGTCAAGAAAAACCCCACCATGCCATCAAACATAGCCGGCGACTTTAATCCTTCATATGTTTAATGTCGTGCTAGTGATGGTCATGTATTTGCTAAATTTGTTGGTTCTTCTTATGAGTACATTGAATGGTCTCAAAGGACCCATTACCAAATGGGTACCTAAATCCAAGCATTGATCTCATGTAGGAGTTTGCTTCCGGTGGGGGATCATGGTTTCTCGATAGTGGAGCCACAAATCATATGACCGGAAGCAAAGACTTGGTGGTGGACGTGCATCAAGGTTCATCCATGGCCACCAACGTCGAATGGGGTGATGATTCATCTTCTAAGGTATTGGGGCTTGGCAAGGTTGTTGTCTCTCATGATCTCACGATCGAGAAAGTCATGCTTGTTGAGTCCCTTGCATACAACTTACTTACTGTTCGTCAACTTGCACTCATGGGCTTTGCCACATTCTTTGATATTGATATCGTGGCCCTCTTGTGGAGCAAGACTCTTAAAGTAGCCTATGTTGTACATGTCGAGAATGGTCTCTATGTGGTTAACTTCTCGGAGCAACCCACTAAGACCGCGACATGCCTAATGGCTAAAGTTGATGTGGGATGGCTTTGGCATCGCCGGTTAGCCCATGTCAATATGAGATCTTTGCAAAGTCTTCTCAAGGGGGACCATGTCCGTGGACTAACAAATGTTAGCTTTGCCAAAGATCGTGCTTCCAGTACTTGTATTGAAGGAAAGTTACATGAGACGGCTCACCCTCCCACGACTATCATCTACTCAAAAAGACCGTTAGAGCTCCTTCACATGGATCTCTTTGGGCCTCCATCCTTTGATAGTCTTGGGGGCAGAAAGTATTGCTTGCTGATTGTAGATGATTATTCAAGATACACATGGGTATATTTCTTCAAGAAGAAGAGTGAGACCCAACAAACCGTCATCAACTTTGCAAATGAAGCTCAACATCAACATGATGCAAAGATCTTGACGATCCGAAGTGACAACAGCACTGAGTTCAAGAACTACACCTTGGATGAGTTTCTTGGTGATGAGGGGATCAAACATCAATATGCCGCACCTTATACCCTCAACAAAATGGTGTAGTGGAGAGAATGGACCGGACATTGATGGACACGACAAGGACTATGATGGCAGAATTCAAGTCTCCATACAACTTTTGGGCCGAAGCCATCAACACCGCGTGTCTTGCATCCAATCGGCTCTATCTCCGCAAAGGCTTGAACAAGACTCCGTATGAGATTCTTACCGGTAACAAGCCCAATCTCAAGTACTTCTAGGTGTTCTGGTGTAAGTGTTTCATCCTCAAGAAAGGTGCTCGTTTGTCTAAATTTGAGTCTAGAGCTCATGAGGGCATATTTGTTGGTTATGCTACAAACTCTCATGCTTACCGTGTCCTCAACAAGTCCAATGAACTCATTGAGGAGACGTGTAACGTAGAGTTTGATGAGAATAACATCTCCCAAGTAGTGCAAAGTGGTACTTGTGATGTAGGTGATGAAATTCCTCCTCAAGCCATAAGAAGAATGGGTGTTGGTTATATCCTACCCATTGAGGAACCCCTTGTGGCCGAAGGAGAAGGACAATGTTCCACACAGGTGGAACCATCATCAACCCAAGACCCACATGCTTCCGAAGAACAAAGTAAAGGCCCTCAACCGGACGAACAAGGCCAAGTGCAAGATCAATCACAAGATGGTGGTGAGTCACCAAATGATGCACAAGGCCAAGTTCTCCGCTCTGAGCAAGATCAAGATCAAGAGGAAGCTCAAGATCAAGATCAAGCTCTTGACGTTGCTCAAGATGATCAACTCAGTGCTCCTCAATTGTCACTTGAAGAGAAATTGGAGCATCGTGCTGCAAAAATTGCCTCCATGCTTGCTTCTAGAAAACATCACATGGAGAATATTCTTGGAAGCATCACAAAGGGGGTAAGCACTCGTAGACAATTAGAAAACTATTGTCCTCATCAAGCTTTTGTCTCTTGTGTTGAACCTCAAAAGGTCTATGAGGCGCTCGAAGACCCTGATTGGCTCAATGCCATGGATGAAGAAATCCACAACTTCGAGCGCAACAAAGTGTGGCGTCTGGTGCCGAGGCCAAAGGAGAACCGTAATGTCATTGGAACCAAGTGGATGTTTAAGAACAAGCAGGATGCTCATGGCATTGGACATTTGGACTTTTATATGATTCAAAGAAATAGTCTAGTTTTGGCATGAAGATTTCAATACTCAAGCATACCAACAAGCAACCATGTCTTTCAAAAGATCATCATTAAAGAAATTTATCCCTAGCCCATTATACTCAATCATTGATCCATTCATAGAAACAACAAAATCTTTGATAATATAACTCCTTCATTTCAGGGCTGGAAACACATTTTTACTGAGGAACTCAAGCTTCTGAAATTCAGGATCAAGAAGAAATAAGAAGTGCAATTCTCTGCTTGGCTGGATTCTATGTTGTAATTTGTATAGTTCTCCTTGCTTTTCTTGTTAGTGTTTTTAGTTTTTGTGCTTAGTTGTTGTATAGCTTCTTTTTTTTGGGTAGTTTCTCTCTTTTCTTCTTGTGTTTTTGTTTTTAGTTGGGCTTAGCTCAAGCCCACCAGACTATTGTTATTTCCCTTTTTTTAATTAATAAAAGTTGCAGTGGGGTGTTTACCCTACTGTTTATAGTAAAAAAAAATTGATCCATTCATGCAAGACATCCAAATATTAACTACATCCAATGCTCAACTGTGATAATAGTGTTCCATAGTTGGTGCTTTATAAGAGAAGATGAGACTCAAATAAAAACGAAAAATGCATAAAGTAAATAGATAGGCCCTTCGCACAGGGAAGTAGCGGTTTGTAGAAGAGCCAGAGCTCAAAGCTTAAATTGAGAGATAAAATTATTTTGGGTGGCATACTTTTGTCGTCAATGAGAACGACTAATAGTTCCCAATACTTTCCATGCTAGATACATCATAGGCGGTTCCCAAACATAAAAATAAAGTTTATTCCTTTTTCCACCATACTTTCGCATTCCACAGCTAGCCATATCCACGGGTACCATCCATACCAACACTTTCCAACGAATTTATTATTTGATAACATACAGTATTTTTCTTTGACAAGTGAATAAAAACTCATCTTGAGAATAACACATCTAGCAAGAAAAAATATTGGGCACCCCTCGCTGCTTCATGAGCGGTACGTGCACACAAAAGAGAAGTTTATTTTGAAATTAGAGTTGGCACATACAAATTTGCTTAGGACGACACGGAAATACCGCATATAGGTAGGTATGGTGGACTCATTTAGCTAAACTTGGGTTTTAGGATTTGGATGCACAGGTAGTATTTATACTTAGTGATGGCTAGCAAAGAGGTCGAGAAGCGACCAACAAAGGAACGAAAACCATCATAAAAAAACATTAAACATAACTAACACCGAATAATGCAACACAAGTAGGATGTAATTTTATTGCATAACTATTAACTTTCATTCTTGCATAGGGAATCACAAACCTTAACACCAATATTCTTACTGAAGCACATTTACTCATCAACATACTCACATATCACTATAATCATATCTCAAAACTATTACAAAGCATTAAGTTTATTTTGTCCAATGGTCATCATGAAAGTTTTTATTATATCCTTCTTGGATATCTATCACTTTGGGACTAGTTTCATATGTTGCAATTGCTTTTGACAAGCTGAAACAAATTTAAGTGAAGAACATGAGCATAAAAAATCATCTCTCAAAATAATATAAGTGAAGCATGAGAGAATTTCTTCAAAAAAATTACTAACTCTCAAATAAAACTAAGTGAAGCATGAGAGTGTTTCTTCAAAAATACTAAAGCACGCAGTGCTCAACAAGATATAAGTGAAGCACTAGAGCAATTTAGGTGCTTTCAAAAAAATTAAGTGAAACACTAGAGCAATTTCGTTGCTCTCAAAACACCTACGTCAGGATTCCTCACCAGAGCGACAAAGGGGATAAGGAGTAAAAAGAATTCCTACTCTCCGATGTTTATATAGCTAGGACTCAAAATATTTTTTCTTCTAGACTCAACAACGTCAATGGTTCGATCAAGCAGGGGCTCCTAAGTCGGGTTGGCTCTGATTACCAACTTGTAATGCCCAGTATGACACTATATCCCACACGTGTCAAGGCACGACTTAGGGGAATAAGCGCATACTGGTATAGTCGCAAGAGTGGTTGTATCATTACACATCTCATGTACTAAAAGAGGGTGAAATGCAAGAATTGGCTTACACTCACCACAAATCCATATAATAACATCATCATTCGTACAATCTTTCAAGAGGAAGAACAGAGTTCGACTACGAACGAAATTAAATAATTAAAGGAGACAACCACCAAATCTAGGCCTCAAACGACCCGACTAGTGCTACTACTGATCATCCGAATAAGTAGCGTACATCTGCCCATGCTCTTCGTCGAACTCCCACTGAAGTTCTGAAGCATCACTTGCATCGAACTCGGAGGTGACTGCAGTTGTTGTTGTAGTAAACTGTGAGCCATGAGGACTCAGCAATCGCATTTCCGGGTATCAAGACAAACAATACTTCTGGGTAAGGTATGGCTGTTTGGTGGGGCTGTAGCAAGCACTAAGCATTTATAAATGGCTACCTTTCGCATACCTGAATAAGAGGAGAAGAACTACGCATAATGATTGCAACTAGTAGTGATCAAGAGGTGATCCTGAACTAATTATGAATCAGACATAACCCCGCCATGTTCTCTTCCTGAACTCCCTCGAAAAGAGACCATCACAGCTACACATAGGTAGTGTATTTTATTCGAGACTGGTGTCAAGTTTTCTACTACTAGATATCATAAATTTCCAAGTCGCCACATAACTACGGGCATGGATTTCTAAAAGATTAAACCCTGCAGGGTTGTCCCAACTTAGTCCATAACAAATGTTCATGATCTATGGAGGTAAATCTCCATCTCGGAACAACCCGATCACGGAATCCCGGTGCACAAGATATTTCGACAATGGTAGAACAATTCCTGCAAGACCTCCCGAATTGTCGACACCCTGATAGGAGACACGCGTGTCTCGTATTAGGCCACGATCGGATAAGAGACGCATACGAGTAAAACCAATACCCCAAGTTTCCAAGGGGTAGCCCCGCACAGTGCTTTAGTTTGGACAAACACTCATGAGGAGCACAAGCCCGGGTTGTTGAATTAAGAATCATCGGGGTAATTACTACCTATGCAAATTTTAGTTGTTATTAGGCAAATGGTGATACGTCTCCAACATATCTATAATTTTTTATTGTTCCATGCTATTATATTATTCATCTTGGATGGTTTATATGCATTTATATGCTATTTTATATGATTTTTGGGACTAACCTATTAACCTAGAGCCCAGTGCCAATTTCTATTTTTCCTTGTTTTTTAGTTTGACAGAAAAGGAATACCAAACGGAGTCCAATTGACGTGCCAATTTTTGATGATTTTTTATGGATCAAAAGAAGCCCCCAGAGTAAAAGAGTTGGGCCAGAAGAGTCCCGAGCCGTCCACGAGGGTGGAGGGCACGCCCTACCCCCTGGGCGTGTCCCCCTATCTCGTGGACGACTCGGAGACCCCCCCCCCCCTGACGTGAGACCGACACCAAAAATTCCTGTAAATATATAATCTCTCGAAAAGAAACCTAGATCAGGAGTTCCGCCGCCGCAAGCCTCTATAGCCACCAAAAACCAATCGGGACCCTGTTCCGGCACCCTGCCGGAGGGGGGGTCCATCACCGGTGGTCATCTTCATCATCCTGTCGCTCTCCATGAAGAGGAGGGAGTAGTTCACCCTCGGGGTTGAGGGTATGTACAAGTAGCTATGTGTTTGATCTCTCTCCCTCGTGTTCTTGATATGGCACGATCTTGATGTATCGCAAGCTCTTCTACTATAGTTGGATCTTATTATGTTTCTCCCCCTCTACCTTCTTGTAATGGATTGAGTGTGCCCTTTGAAGTTATCTTATCGGATTGAGTCTTTAAGGATTTGAGAACACTTGATGTATGTCTTGCGTGGGATACCCGTGGTGACAAATGGGTATTCTATTGATTCACTTGATGTATGTTTTGGTGATCAACTTGCGGGTTCCGTGACCTTGGGAATCTATGCATAGGGGTTGGCACACGTTTTCGTCTTGACTCTCCGGTAGAAACTTTGGGGCACTCTTTGAAGTTCTTTGTGTTTGTTGAATAGATGAATCTGAGATTGTGTGATGCATATCGTATAATCATGCCCACGGATACTTGAGGTGACAATGGAGTATCTAGATGACATTAGGGTTTTGGTTGATGTGTGTCTTAAGGTGTTATTCTAGTACGAACTCTAGGATAGATCGAACGGAAATAATAGATTCGTGTTATTTTACTACGGACTCTTGAATAGATCGATCAAAAAGAATAACTTTGAGATGGTTTCGTACCCTACAATTATCTCTTCATTTGTTCTCCGCTATTAGTGACTTTGGAGTGACTCTTTGTTGCATGTTGAGGGATAGTTATATGATCTAGTCATGTTATTATTGTTGAGAGAACTTGCACTAGTGAAAGTATGAACCCTAGGCCTTGTTTCGAAGCATAGCAATACCGTTTGTGCTCACTTTTATCATTAGTTACCTTGCTGTTTTTTTATATTTTCATATTACAAAAACCTATATCTACCATCCATATTGCACTTGTATCACCATGTCTTCGCAAACTAGTGCACCAATACAATTTACCATTGTATTGGGTGTGTTGGGGACACAAGAGGCTCTTTGTTATTTGGTTGCAAGGTTGATTGAGAGAGACCATCTTCATCCTACGCCTCCCACTGATTGATAAACCTTAGGTCATCCACTTGAGAGAAATTTGCTACTCTCCCACAAACCTCTACACTTGGAGGCCCAACAACGTCTACAAGAAGAAGGTTGCGTAGTAGACATCAAGCTCTTTTCTGGCGCTGTTGTCGGGGAGGCTAGGTAAGCGGCACTCACATCCCGTCAACGAAGCTCTTTTCTGGCGCCGTTGCCGGGGAGGTTAGTGCTTGAAGGTATATCTTTAGATCTTGCAATCGAATCTTTTAGTTTCTTGTTTTACCACTAGTTTAGTTTATAAAAGAAAACTACAAAAAAATGAAATTGAGGTTGCCTCATATGCTTCATCTTTTTAATATCTTTCGTGAAAATGATGGAATGGAAAATTGTGTCCAAGTACTAGAAGAAGAATGCATTAAAATGTTTGGCACTAAATCTTTGAATGATGAGAATGATTCAATGTTGTTTGTATGAACTCTTTGAATATCCAAAGTACTAATGATGATTGCACTAGTCATGATGAAAATGTCTCTTATAAGCATGTCAACTTTTGTGGAGTGCATAGAGTTTGCAAGTACACACCAAATAGGGAAGATGGATTTTGCAAGAGGCATAAGTATTTAGAAATTAAATGGTTGCAAGAGAGGCTAGATGCTTGTGCTGAAAATTTAAAATTTCTTTGCCATCATTGTGAACTTTGCAATGAACGTGATCATTTAAATCTCCAATGCAAATTGTTTTATGATCATATCGTGTCCAAAAATTATGATGACTTGATTTCCCTTACGCATCCTAATGAACTTAGTTTTCTTGTGGGTTATGAAGAAATGAAACGTATAACTAAGGATCTTCCAGGATTTGTCCTTGGTAAAGTTCTTGATTTTGATCTAGAGGAAATTTATATGTATTATGTGGTGAATAGCATTGAAAATCCTTATATTTCCAATTATATAAAGACAAGAAAACAAATATAAGTTGTAGAGAATACTAATCAAAGGGAAGAGATTTCCCAATATCCTCCTATTCTTTCTTATGACGAATCAGGTAACGAGGAGGAGCTTTCTATTTAACCAATCTCATTAATAAGGAGCTCCAAAAAGAGGATTAAACCCACACATGATGCGAAGAAGAAGAAAAAAAAAGAGGGAGAAGCAAAGGTAAAAAGGTATCCCTTCCAAATGATGTTGCTCCTATTACTCATTGTGATTGCTATACTGCTGGTGCTATCCATACTATTAATGATGAGAGTGATTATGCTTATGATATGAAAAGGCCCAAGCTTGGGGATGCTATGTTTGATGAGAATGTCATGTTTGAGAATTTATTTGCTGCAATTAATGTTTGCCCCAAGCTTGGGGATGCTATGTTTAATGAAGATGATATTTGTAGTCTCCCAAGTTTTGATGAGAAAATTATTATGATGATAGCATGCCTCCTATTTATGATGATAATATTTATGAAAGTATATTTGGAGAGGTCATGACTTCATTTAGTAATGATTCCACTATTTCGAAAGAGGTTTCAATTGACTATGATGAGAACAAAGTTGCTACTTATGACGATTATAGTGATGATACTTATGCTATAAGAAGTAGTTATGATTATTATCATTATTTTGAATATCCTTTTACTGGGCATTACTCTTTTAATGTGGAAACAATTTATTGTACTCAACTTTCATATGATGCTCCCACTAGTACTCATGAGAATAAATTTGCTTTTGTGGAGAGTAATAAAATTTATATGCTTGGGGATAATGAAAAGAATGCTTTATGTGATGGTTATATTGTTGAATTCATTCATTATGCTACTGAAAATTATTATGAGGGAGTAATATATGCTTGTAGGAGTTGCTATAATATCAAGTTTCCTCTCTATGTGCTTAAAATCTTGAAGCTATGCTTGCTTTGGCTTCCTATGCTAGTTAATTCTTGTTCCCATAAGTTGTTTGCTCACAAAATCGCTATGCATAGGAAGTGGGCTAGACTTAAATATGCTAGTCATATTCTTCATGATGCTCTCTTTATGGTTCAATTCTTATCTCTTATGTGAGCATCATTGAAATCATTATCCCTAGCTAGGGGCGTTAAACGATAGAGCTTGTTGGGAGGCAACCCAATTATATTTTTGTTCTTTGCTTTTTGCTTCTGTTTAGTAATAAATAATTCATGTAGCTTCTGTTTAGATGTGGTTTTATGTTTTAATTAGTGTTTGTGCCAAGTAGAACCTTTGGGAAGACTTGGGTGAAAGTTAATGCGATCTTGCTGTAAAAAACAAAAACTTTTGCGCTCAAGAGATTAGCTGCCATTTTTTAAAAAAGAGTGCTTTTGAGTTTATTCTTTTTTAAGAAGATTAATAGACAAATTCCTCACATCCACAAATTTATTTCAGAATTTTTGGAGTTACAGAAGTATTCGAAAGTTACAGATTTCTACAGACTGTTCTGTTTTTGACAGATTCTATTTCCATTGTGTTGTTTGCTTATTTTGATGAATCTATGAATAGTATCGGAGGGTATGAACCATAGAGAAGTTGGAATACAGTATTTATAATACCAATATGAATATAGAATGAGTTCACAACAGTACCTAAGTGGTGGTTTAATTTTCTTATACTAACGAAGCTTACGAGTTTTGTGTTGAGTTTTCTGTTGTGATGTTTTCAAGTTTTGGGTAAAGATTCGATGGACTATGGAATAAGGAGTGGCAAGAACCTAAGCTTGGGGATTCCCAAGGCACCCCAAGGTAATATTCAAGGACAACCAAGAGCCTAAGCTTGGGGATGCCCCGGGAAGGCATCCCCTCTTTCGTCTTCGTCTATCGGTAACTTTACTTAAGGCTATATTTTTATTCACCACATGATATGTGTTCTGCTTGGAGCGTCAATTTATTTTATTTTGTTTTGCTTGATGTTTGAAAAATATACCAAGATCTTAAATTCTTAAATGTTAGCCAATCTTCACATAGTTACATAATTATTCGACTACTCATTGATATCCAGTTATATCTTTTGGAGTAGTTTGTCATTTGCTCTGGTGCTTCACTTATATCTTTTTAGAGCACGGCGGTGGTTTTATTTTGAAGAAATAGATGAACTCTCATGCTTCACTTATATTATTTTGAGAGTCTCTTAGAACAGCATGGTAATTTGCTTAGGTCATGAATTTAGTCCTAATATGATAGGCATCCAAGAGGGATATAATAAAAACTTTCATATAAATTGCGTTGAATACTATGAGAAGTTTGATGCTTGATGATTGTTTTGAGATATGAGGATGGTGATATTAGAGTCATGCTAGTAAAGTAATTGTGAATTTGAAGAATACTTGTGTTGAGGTTTGCAAGTCCCGTAGCATGCACATATGGTAACCGTTGTGTAACAAATTTGAAGCATGAGGCATTTATGTGATTGTCTTCCTTTGTGTGGAGGTCAGGATCGCGCGATGGTTAACTCCTACCAACCCTTCCCGTAGGAGCATGCGTGTAGTGCTTGGTTTTTATGACTTGTAGATTTTTGCAATGAGTATGTGAGTTCTTTATGACTAATGTTGAGTCCATGGATTATACGCACTCTCACCCTTCCACCATTGCTAGCCTCTCTAGTACCGCGCAACTTTCGCCGATACCATACACCCACCATATACCTTACTCAAAACAGCCACCATACCTACCTATTATGGCATTTCCATAGCCATTCCTAGATATATTGCCATGCAACTTTCCACCGTTCCGTTTATTATGACACACCCCATCATTGTCATATTGCCTTGCATGATCATGTAGTTGACATTGTATTTGTGCCAAAGCCACCATTCATAAATTTTTCATACATGTCACTCTTGATTCATTACACATCCCGGTACACCGCTGGAGGCAATCATATAGAGTCATATTTTGTTCTAGTATCGAGTTGTAATCCTTGAGTTGTAAATAAATAGAAGTGTGATGATCATCATTATTAGAGCATTGTCCCGTGTGAGAAAATAAAAATAAAATAAAAAAGGCCAAATAAAAAAAGAGAAAGAGTCTCCAAAAAAAGAAGAGGAGTCTCCAAAAAAATGAGATAAAAAGAGAGAAGGGACAATGCTACTATCCTTTTTTCCACACTTGTTCTTCAAACTAGCACCATGATCTTCATGATAGAGAGTCTCTTAATTTATCACTTTCATATACTAGTGGGAATTTTCATTATAGAACTTGGCTTGTATATTCCAACAATGGGCTTCCTCAAAATGCCCTAGGTCTTCGTGAGCAAGCAAGTTGGGTGCACACCCACTTAGTTTCTTTTCTCGAGCTTTCATACATTTATATCTCTAGTGCATCCGTTGCATTGCAATCCCTACTCACTCACATTGATATCTATTGATGGGCATCTCCATAGCCCATTAATATGCCTATTTTATGTGAGACTGTCTTCATCCTTTTTGTCTTCTCCACAACCACCACTCTATTCCATCTATAGTGCTATATATATGGCTCACGCTCATGTATTGCGTGAAAGTTGAAAATGTTTAAGAATACTAAAGTATGAAACAATTGTTTGGCTGAAACCGAGGTTGTGCATGATTTGAATATTTTGTGTGACGAAGATGGAGCATAGCCAAACTCTATGATTTTGTAGGGATGAACTTTCTTTGGCCATGTTATTTTGAGAAGACATAATTACTTTGTCAGTAAGCTTGAAGTATTATTATTTTTATGTCAATATTAACCTTTTGTCTTGAATCTTTCGGATCTGAACATTCATGCCACAATAAAGAAAATTACATTGATAATTATGTTAGGTAGCATTCCACATCAAAAATTCGTTTTTTATCATTTACCTACCCGGGGACGAGTAGAAATTAAGCTTGGGGACGCTTGATACGTCTCCAACGTATCTATAATTTTTTATTGTTCCATGCTATTATATTATCCATCTTGGATGTTTTATATGCATTTATATGATATTTTATATGATTTTTGGGACTAACCTATTAACCTAGAGCTTAGTGCCAGTCTATATTTTTCCTTGTTTTTGAGTTTTACAGAAAAGGAATACCAAATGGAGTCCAATTCACGTGCCAATTTTTGATGATTTTTAATGGAACAAAAGAAGCCCCTGGAGTAAAAGAGTTCGGCTAGAAGAGTCCCGAGTCATCCACGAGGGTGGAGGGCGCGTCCCCCTATCTCGTGGACGACTCGGAGACCCCCTGACATGAGACTGACGCCAAAAATTCCTATAAATACATAAACCCCCGAAAAGAAACCTAGAACGGGAGTTCTGCCGCCACAAGCCTCTGTAGCCACAAAAAACCAATCGGGGCCCTGTTCCGGCACCCTGCCGGAGGGGGGATCCATCACCGGTGGCCATCTTCATCATCTCGGGGCTCTCCATGACGAGGAGGGAGTAGTTCACCCTCGGGGCTAAGGGTATGTACCAGTAGCTATGTGTTTGATCTCTCTCCCTCATGTTCTTGATATGGCACGATCTTGATGTATCGCGAGCTTTTCTACTATAGTTGGATCCTATGATGTTTCTCCCCCTCTACCTTCTTGTAATGGATTGAGTTTTCCCTTTGAAGTTATCTTATCGGATTGAGTCTTTAAGTATTTGAGAACAATTGATGTATGTCTTGTGTGGGATACACGTGGTGACGATGGGGTATTCTATTGATTCACTTGATGTATGTTTTGGTGATCAACTTGCGGGTTCCGTGACCTTGGGAATCTATGCATAGGGGTTGGCACAGGTTTTTGTCTTGACTCTCGGTAAAAACTTTGGGGCACTCTTTGAAGTTCTTTGTGTTGGTTGAGTAGATGAATCTGAGATTGTGTGATGCATATCGTATAATCATGCCCATGGATACCTGAGGTGACAATGGAGTATCTAGGTGACATTAGGGTTTTGGTTGATGTGTGTCTTAAGGGATTATTCTAGTACGAACTATAGGATAGATCGAACGGAAAGAATAGCTTCGTGTTATTTTACTACGGACTCTTGAATAGATTAATCAGAAAGAATAACTTTGAGGTGGTTTTGTACCATACAATAATCTCTTCGTTTGTTCTCCGCTATTAGTGACTTTGGAGTGACTCTTTGTTGCATGTTGAGGGATAGTTATATGATCCAGTTATGTTATTATTGTTGAGAGAACTTGCACTAGTGAAAGTATGAACCCTAGGCCTTGTTTCGAAGCATTGCAATACCATTTGTGCTCACTTTTATCATTAGTTACCTTGATGTTTTTATATTTTCAGATTACAAAAACCTATATCTACCATCCATATTGCACTTGTATCATCATCGCTTCGCTGAACTAGTGCATCGATACAATTTACCATTCTATTAGGTGTGTTGGGGACACAAGAGACTCTTTGTTATTTGGTTGCAGGGTTGTTTGAGAGAGACCATCTTCATCCTACGCCTCCCACGGATTGATAAACCTTAGGTCATCCACTTGAGGGAAATTTGCTACTGCCATACAAACCTCTGCATTTGGAGGCCCAACAACGTCTACAAGAAGAAGGTTGCGTAGTAGACATCAAATGGTAAAACCAAAGTTGGGCCTTGCTAGAAGAGTTTTATTCAAAGCGAATTATCAAGGGGAACCCATAAACCCCGACTGTGTTAGGAACGCAAATCAAGGAACATAACAGCGGTATGACGGAAACTAAGGCGGCATGAGGGGAACAAAAAACCAAGCAAAAGTACAAGCCTTCCACCCATTACCAAGTATATAGATGAATTAATTAAATAAGAGATATTGTGATATTCCAAAGATATCCATGTCCCAACATGGAACAACATGCATTACACCTGCAACTAGCAATGCTATAAGAGGGGTTGATCAATTGGTAACATAGCCAAATAATGGTTTGCTAGGAAGGTGGGGTTAGAGGTTTTTCATGTCAATTTGGGAGGCTGACAAACAAGTAGTGGGTAGCGCGATGTAGCGATAGAATCAAAACAACTAGCAAAGCAATGATCGTAGTGATATCAAGGAATGATCTTCTTGCCTGATAGATCCTCGGTGGGATCGAAAAATTGCTCCTCGTAAACGTTCTCAACGGGTGTCTCGACCTCGGACTTGAACTCATCTCCCGGTGCTACCCAAAGAACAAAATACATCCACATAAACACACATCGCATGGAAATGAATATATGCTACATGCACATTGAACATGAATTCCTAAGAAGAATGCAAAGAACGGAGCCAACGGGTTATCGGTACGGAGGTTACGATGATGGGAAGGAAAACGGTGAAGACGTGAAGGATATGGGAAGCTCTTGGCAAGCCAAGTATGCCACTGTATAGATTGGAAGATTCTAGATATAAAGATCATCGAAAAGAGATGCCCGGATTGCAAACAGTGAACAAAACCATATGCAATGCAAAACTATCAAAAACAGCAACATGCCAACTTGAATGCAACATTTAAATATGCTAAAGTGCCTGAACATGGAAACAAAAGACATGTCATGAAAGAAGAGGTGACACGGGAAATTTATGATTACTGAGCTAATTCAGATGAGGTACATATCAATCACAAACCTCAAGGAAAGATGGAAAGTTATAACAGATTCCGTGACTTAGTGAAAAACACAGAACATGGCAGAAACATATTCAGGGTGCATAGTTTGAGCCGAGGTAAGCTAAATATATGCTACAGGAACTATTTATGGCATAAATGAGCATAGCAAGCATGTACTAAATGCACTTAACAAAACGGCCTTACTGAAGATGTTCATATGACCTACAAATATGATGATAGCCTCAATGCAAATGACAAGTTATGCTGATAGAACTTAGCAGAATGTCATGGCATGGCAGAAACAGATTCATGATAGCATGTTTGCAACCTTGTTGCACTCACCATAGTGCACTTCATGGCATGAAATAAATTCTAGCAACAAGTATACATGAAAATGATCCTATTCATGTACAAAACTACCCCATATGATGCTTGCATTTAACTTGACAAAAATGACAAAATGGCACTTGATGTAAATTTGACATGTTTCAAAACTTGCTCAAATGATGAAATGGATGCCACAGATGGATTTGTGGGATTTTTTTCTACCCCAAAAACATATATAATATGCATATGTTGCTGTAGAAAAATGTTCAAAAAATGCATTTGCAAAATGCTGCTAGAAAAGGAAATGACAGAAATGGCAATATTCCAGATTTGGAAGGTCCAGATTTGGACTTGCCCAAAATGGAAAGATGCCACTTTCTGGAAATGGAATATTTGCAGGCCTATTTAAAAAAGGAAGGAGGGGTTATATGAGTATGACACGTGGGCCATGGAGGGGGAGTGTATGAGAGGTGGAGCTTACTTGTCATAGGGTCAGTTAAATGGAAAAAGGGGGGTTGAACAGTGCCTGCGGGGGATCAAACCTGGGTCGCCTGTGTTGTAGGGGGAGGAGCGAACCAGTTGGGCTATGAGGGAGTACTAATACGGAAAGTGGTCGGACCCTTTTGACTTAACTGATGTGGAGTTGGCATGTTCCGACGAGGTAGAGAAGTGGCTGGCGACGAGCGAGGCATGGCGGAGTTGCCTATGGTGGCCAAACAGAGGGGCAGAGGAGTGCGATGCGATCGCCCGACGATCACGCACCCGCGTGTGCAACTAGCTGCACCGGACGATGACAGAGGCATCACCGGCGACGAGGAACAGCGGCGGCGGCAACAGATTCGAGCTGGCCAAACCCGAGGGCTAAACACAGTGTGTATACTACGGCGGGACTCTACGCGAGGAGGGGAGCACGGTTGACATGCACGAAAGGCCTATGGTGGTCAGAGCACTGGCCGGAGGCGAGGTCCGACGACGACGAGCTCAGGCGCATGCGGCGAACGGCGACAGAGCATGCAAATCAAGGGGGGTATAGGGAGGTGCGCGAGCTCACCACGAGCATGCTAGCATGATCGGGACGACGGGAGGAGATTGGAGTTGGCTGGAAAATCACGGTTACCGGAGCGGATGAAGACAACGGGGATGGCGCCGAACTTGGCATCCCTTGAGGCTGTTGGTGGACGCAGGGGACATAGTCGACGTCGGGGAAGGCGGCAGACACGGTTCGCGAAGCGGAGGTGACTGAAACGCACGCCGACGACAACCTCACGCGGTCAGATGCACTCAGGACAGGCTACGGCAGGAGGATCTGGTGGTCTAACCTGCTGGCGGCGTTGGCGAGAGGGAGGAGGGGAAACCCTAGAAGTTCTAGGATAAGGAGAGAGTTTAAAAGGGGGGTGAAGGCGTCAGGCTGGAGCTCGCATGCTCTCGGCCTCGCGCCATGTGCGTGCATGACGAGGGGGGGGGACCAAGAAAGGGGAAACGTGGGTGTGGGTGTAGGCGAAGACGCTGACGGCTGGGGCCGACGCATCCACGTGGAGGCTGGCTAGTGGGGCTATGTGGGCTCGCGGGTGAGAAAGGGAGAGAGGGAGTGGGCGCGGGAGGCCGAGCGGGCTGGCTGGCGCGGTTGACTCGGCCAGCCTGCAGGGTGAGGCCCAGCTCGCTCGTGCGGCTGGCCGTGTGGCCTTTCTTTTCTTTTTTTTGGTTTTCTTCAAACAGAAAAGCACAGGGAAAAAGGAGGGGGTTTTGATAATTATAAAAATATCCTCATGACGCTGGACTAATGCCCTATTTAATAAAATTGGTTTGGACATTTTAAAAATTCAAACTTGGGCCATACTTGAACCTGACCAAATCCACTCCAAATAAGATGAATTTTGGCGGAGAGGTTTAGGATACGGTGGGTAAGACTTTGGAGAGAAATTGAACATTATTTGGGAAAAAATAATGTTGCTTGCAATTAAAAGAAAAGGGGAAGAAGTGGACTGAAGGGGGAGTTATGATGCAAAGGCTTTGGGGGATGCTCTAATGAACACCACAAGATGTAAGACATGGCAAAAACATAATAATATGGCAATGAGCATGATGCAACATGTGATGGTAAAAACGAAATGACAAAGATGTTATGGCAATGCAGCAAATAAACATGAAGGTAAAACACCAATGGAAGCCAACATGATGAAACCCAATGGAATTGATCATGACAAGGTTGCATATGTCACAAAATGTGAAGGATTACATTTGGGGTGTTACAACTCTCCTCCACTACAAGAGGATCTCGTCCCGATATCTAGGGGTGACAATGGAAGAAAGAGGTAAAACAAAGTTGCTTCTTTGACAAACGAGTGAAATCATGAACCTTGAGAGTTTGAACAACTGGAAAGAAAGAATACAACGGAGATGAATGAGATTGCAGACACTCTATTAGACAAGAGGAACAAAGAAAATTACAAGAACCTTGTAGGTTGAAAGACATGAAACAAGGGCTGAACGACCAAAATACTATGAAACCACACCGGTATAACAAGAAAGACAGAATTTGTACAACACTCCGGTTTAACATGGAAGGAATAAGACATGAACCTGACAAGAGATGGGATGATACTTTATGGGAGAAACAACACAACTCCTCCAAAACAAATGAAAGAGTGGAATGAACCGAATAGATAAGACAACAACAACTTCTACCATGAATGAACTTGAAGGAGCCTTCCCAGGAACACGGTTTAATGGAGTTGTTGAAAAAAATCAACAACAAAAGAGTAAGCTTGGTGTGGGCTTATGAAACAATTGATTTTATTGAGAGCACCAAAGAGAACTTCTTCCACCAAATTGATGAAGAGATAACTTGGGTCATTGATAAGCACCACAAATAGAAACACTCGTAATGGAAGGCTTTAGGTGAAATCTATACCAAGATACTCTGAAGAAGAAATTATGATTGGTTAAAACAACTCTTGAACGAGGAGAAAACGATGGTTTTAAATTATCTCATTCCTGACAACTTGTGAATCATGAAACACGACGAGAAATTGCCAAGGGTGACATAACACCACCTCCAAAGATAAGGTAGAAAGAATTGCATGTCGAAAAGCAAGAAAAATTATACTTGAGATTCTCCAACAAGAATATTGACAAACACTTGAATAATGAAAGAAATCTTTGACGAACCACCATGTAGGACCTCCATGAAGAACTCTGGTAAGAAAAGAACTGGTAGGAAGTGAAGGTTCAAAAGAACAAGAAGAAACCTTGCAAGATTTATATGGAGCTTTGACATGATATAATTGAAATAACTTGGAGTTCCGTAAAGAAAGATGGAACCCTTTGAATCAAGGCTTATTCATCTTGAACAAGATCCAAAAGGAAGGAATTAAATCCCCTTGAACAACAAGAATAAGATTTATGGTACGCTTACCTTTCATCAACTAAGTTGATGACAAGCAACGGATAGGCATGCTGCTTACTCTTCTTGCTAGGATTCATGAGAGATATAGCGCAAACTTGAATAAGTCTTCAACGAACCACCAGTATGATTTGGAAAGAAAAAAGGAATCAATACGATAACAAAGGAAGAGGGGTCTCGAATGTACCACGGTAAGAATTTGAAGCAAACGAAGAAAATAGAATGAATAATCGGGAAGAATTATAAAACAATTGAAGATAATTGAGGCAAAATTAGATATATGAGAATGAAGACATCACGAGCTGACTAGAGAATACTTGAACGATCCAATAGTAATAATTTGGAGATGAATGAAGAAACAATCCTGAAATGATTGCCTTCAGATGATCTAGAAATGAAAACAACTCCTGAAATGATTCGGATGGTTATGAAAATGATTCTTATAGTCGAAAATAATTATGAGGATGGCACGAAGCTAGAATCATGAATCTTCAAGAGAACGGACCAAGATTTAGGAGAAATTCTTCTTCGGTCTTCAAATGATGAGAATGACGACGAGGAACACCTTGAAGAATGTTGAGATACTCCGGAAGAAAGAAGAATATAAAGGTTAAACCAACGATGAAAAGAATTTGAAAGCGATCTTGGAGAAGGCATATGACTGGTGGATTCCATTCTTAAGTCACACTTTGGAAATGATTTGAGAATAACTCCGAAAAAATAGAAGATTCAGGTAAGATCCTAGGAAAAGACCTGTGGGTTATGGGCCCACTCAAAAGAAACACCGTTAAACGATTTTTAGAGAGATATTGCACCGGTTGGTTTAACTAGGTTGAATGAGGCAACAACCCCAAAATAGCTTGAACAGATTAAGAATGGGAACGTGAATCTTCTGAGATATCTCGTACACTCCGGAACCAATGAAAATAATGAGAGGTGAATGATTAAGAGGTACGCCAGAAACATTGGACAAATGAAAGGGATATGCTCAACACCAAAAGATTCCTTTGATGAATAAGAGGATACTTGATTAAGAATAATGGCTCCATGAATAAAAAGGGTGGGAGGGTGGGTAAACAACAAAGGAACTTGGGACGAATAAAACGGACAAATCCTTAAGCTTCTTGATGGCGCTCGTATGGAATAACTTGAAGAGAAGTGCATCGGTTGGAAAAGAATTGACATGAAAATCTCGATGATCAAGAAGGATTAGCACTCGCATAGAAATATGAGAACACCAGTATGGAATCAACACATGACATCAAAGCAACTCGAATACCACAACCAAAAGAAAACAAAGGATTTGGCATGCAAAAGAAGCCGAAACAAACATATGATAGATATTCCGTCCAAAGTTTTCGTGATGAGGCCCCCCAGGCACGATGTTACAGCGGACATCACGAATGACAACAAAGCGCCCTCGAGTCGGCATAGCCAAGGACCCTTCAAGATGCAACGAGACCACTGTAAAACCGACCGTGACAAGCGAACTACTAGACATCGGACCCCAACCTAATATCATGCATTTATCGGAAGATATTCTGGGTAACTACTTGAATTACCACCTAAGAACTCCCGCAATTTTTCTGTTTATGCAATCTAGTGCAACGGGTACAAGGAGCCACAAATATCTCACACAACTCCTAAAAGAATTCTACGCTCCAACTGTATCACATCCATCAACACATAACCAAGAAAACTTCGGAAACTCATGTACCTCACACCTTCGAAAAATATCTGCTATACTAGTTGTGGCAATACTCCCAAACTCTCTCCCCAGTACTAGGTGGCGTCGAGGTTATCTTACCACTAACACGCATAGAAGCATTTTCGATGTTGGCGGCTTCTGGTATAACGGAACTGAAACAATAAACATTGTGATGAAAACACCTCGGAGCTCAACTCCCCTGGACATTGCCACAACCCCTAAATGACAGGAGGCACCAAGCACAATGTTCTCGTCATAATGATATCGGACTGATCCCAATATACCAGCGTGATCCTAAAAACATCTAGTGATAGGGGAGAGTAAAACCAAAACACCTACGTCAGGATTCCTCACCAGAGTGATGAAGGGGATAAGGAGTAAAAAGAATTCCTACTCTCTGTTGTATATATAGCGATTCAAAATAGTTTTTCGTCTAGACTCAACAACGTCAACGGTTTGATCAAGCAGGGGCTCCTAAGTCTGGATGGCTCTGATTACCAACTTGTAATGCCCAGTATGCGACTATATCCCGCACGTGTCAAGGCACGACTTAGGGGCATAAGCGCATACTGGTATAGTCGTAAGTGTGGTTGTATCATTACACATCTCATGTACTATAAGAGGGGGAAATACGAGAATTTACACTCGCCACAAATCCACACAATAACATCATCATTCATACAATCTTTCAAAAGGAAGAACGGAGTCCGACTACGGATGAAATCAAACAATAAAAGCAGACAACCACCCAAGCTAGGCCCCGAATGACCCGACTAGTGCTACTACTGATCATCTGGATAAGTGAAGTACATCTGCCCAAGCTCTTCGTCGAACCACTAAAGTTCTGAACCATCACTTGCATCGAACTCGGAGGTACCTGCAGTTGTCATTGTAGTAAACAGTGAGCCACGAGGACTCAACAATCGTAATCTGGGGTATCAAGACTAACAATACTTCTGGATAAGGTATGGCTGTTTGGTGGGGCTACAGCAAGAACTAGGCATTTATAAGTGGCTACCTTACGCATACCAGAATAAGAGGAGAAGCTACGCATGACAGTCGCAACTAGTAGTGATCCTGAACTACTTACAAATCAAACATAACCTCGTCGTGTTCTTTTCTGGAACTCCCTTGAAAAGAGACCATCACGGCTACACACACGGGTAGTGTATTTTATTCCAGTCTCATGTCAACTTTTCTACAAATGGATAACATAAATTTCCAAGTTGCCACATGACCACAGGCACGGCTTTCTAGAAGATTAAACCATGCAGGGGTATCCCAACTTAGTCCATAACAAACTCTCATGATACACAGAGGTAAATCTCCATCTCGGAACAACCCGATTAATCTCGGAATCCCGATGCAAAAGATATTTCGGCAATGGTAAAACATATCTAGCAAGACCTCTTGTCATGGATTTGTCATGGCAGATGCCCTAGAATTAGGACTTAGGTGTGAAGCCATCGCAACTAGGTTAGCTTGAAGGGGTTAAACTGGACAAGATACACGGAGAGTTTTTTATCCTGGTTCAGCCCCTCGGTGAGGTAAAAGATTAATCCAGTTGGGGTTGTCTTGCTTGTGTCTCAATAACCATGGAGTGAATACGCTTGACCTAGCTCTCGAGCAATTGTTTCTTGAGTTAACCCGCCGCCGGGTCACCCCTTTATATACAGGTTGATGCCCGGTGGCTTACAGAGCCTCGGCCGGCTCATACACAACGTGTCCGGCTCGGTAACCAACTAAGCTTGCCTTACAAGTTAAACGTGTGGCGGTTCACACCCGTGGGCCTCAAATCGTCCCCGTGTCTTGGGCCTTGAGTAAGATTGCTTCATGAACCACCATCTTCACGTCGTCTTGGGCTTCTTTATCTTAAACCGCCAGTGGCATGACCCGGTGTGACACCCCGAGACCGATGCGCCAGGTGTCTTCCAGTTATTCGCTGCCGTTGCCATGTCATCTGCTTGCGTGTTGCATCTTTGCCATGTCATCATGTGCATTTCGTCAGCATGTTTTCGGAACTTGCATCCTTCGTAGTGCCCATTTCCCAGTTCTCTTCTTTGCCCATTCTGAGCCCAAACACACTCGCACGTGCCCGCGACACCTCTGAATATTTATTTTATAAGTGCCCCGAAAATATTCTCGGAATGAGTTGAAACTTGGTGTGTGGTCTTGTTATAGTGTAGGTAGACCGCCTGCCAAATTTCATCGCATTTGGAGCTCGCTTGATAGCCCAACCGATAATCATATAGCGGCACTATAGCCGAATAAACGTCAGACGTTTCGGTGTTCCGAAACAGTCGCCGGGCCAGTCCCTCTCTTCTCTCCCCGCAGCCCGAGACCCCTCCTACACAGCCCACCAGGCCTACCTAGACCCCCTCGACTGCGCATTGGAAACTTACCCGGACCCGAACCGGGCTGTCGTTACCGATGGGTCCGGATCATCACAAACATCCCTAAAATATCTTCGGTTCTTTGTTTGGACTCTCGTAGCCCATATTTCTCGATCGTCCGATTACGATCAGAGGTACCGAATAGCCCCTAACCTAATCGCTCGCTATATATACCAGCCTAACCCTGACCCCCAGCTGTCCCATCCATATTTCCTCCCTGACGCCGCAAAACATCCACCTTGTCTCCTCCTCGTTTTCCACTACGCCAAATCCCGACCAACCCCCCTTCTTCCTTGGGATCTTATCTCGAATCAGCCAGCCCGACCAAATCCACCCAACCACAGCACAACGTCTACCTTGTTTGCATCGATCCAATCACCCACAACCCCTCTGGATTCATCCCGAGACCAACCAGGTTGCCCTGAGCGTCCTGGCCGGAGTAGCAGCAGTAGTCGGCGACCAGAGCCTCCACCTCTTCCTCGCGAACCCGCCGCCTCTAGGGAACGTCGCCGACGACCACCTTCAGCAGGCCCCTCTGCTCAGCTTGACTCACCGCCAAGCTCCCGCGCGATTCCTCCCCTGTGCCTCAACCTCATCCCGTCAAAGCCCCGCGCCTCTGCATTTCAGCATCGCCGCCTGCATCCTGCTCGAACGGGTCGAGTGAGCCTGCTCTTCTCGCATTGAACTGATGTTGCTGCTTCGCGTCCACGGCCCAAGCCGTTTTCCCGCGATTCCCAGGGCCCCGTCCTCGCCACCCTCCAGCGACCCCGACTCCGAGCCGAGTCCCGCGCCGAAGCCCATCTCGTCTCTGCTCCTAGCCACATTGTGCACTGCTCCTCTTCTTCGAGCCCCGCCTGCATCGAACAAGCGCTCGATCCGCCCGAGCGCCAAGTCCTCTGCCTTCCCTGCTCTAGATCAAGCGAGCCAGGGAGAGCGCTCGCATTGACTTGCCTCACTGGGCCACCAGCTCCACCGCAACCGCAAGGCCCAGCTCCTTGTAGCCCAATGTGAGCAGCCCCCAAACCTCGTGTGCAATGTTGGGCCAGCAGATTCTGCCCGTGATGTTTTTTCCTTCCAGGACGAATTTCGCTATTTATCCAGAAAACTGTAGTTTTGCAGTTTAGTCCCTAGTCTTCATTCATTTAATAACTCTCAAACCGTGCATCCAAATTAAACAAACTTTATATGTAAATGCTTAGAATTCCATGTAGATTAATAATAACCAATTTCATCCATGTTTAAAATGTTTAAACTTCATGTTTGAATTAGTTTGCTTAAATAACATGCTAAATTGGTTTAATTCATAACTAAATAACCGTAGCTCCAAATTTAATAAAAAATTTATGTAAATGGGGTAAAATAACATGGTGCACTTTATTTTGCTGTTTAATAACATTAAAATTATGTAATAGGCAGAACAATACCAAATTCGAAATATGCACATGGGGATTCTCCGGAATTGTTGTTTGTTGTTTCTGGCCCCATTTAAATTGCTTAAATAGTTAGTTTACTTATGCTTCACCTCTTCCATGTTAATCAACATTTAATATTGTTGGGTACATAAATGGGAGCGAACTAAGTAATTGAATATGTTGTTTCGTCAATATGCAACTCGTTGCATATTGAGCTCCACTTAACTTGTAGTTTTGTTTGTGCACTTTTCCATGCCATGCATATTTAAACCAGACATGCATCATATTTGTTGTGCATCATATGCCATGGTTACGATATGCGTGTTTACCATGTTGTTTGTTTCTTTCTGTTGTTGCTTCTTAGTTCCGGTAACGTTGCGATATGAGGATTCATTCGACTACGCTTGGTTCGTCTACGCCTGTTCATCTTCTTCATGGACTCATTCTTCTTCCTAGCGGGATTTCAGGCAAGATGACCATCACCTTGGATCTCATTACTATCATTGCTATGCTAGTTGTCTCAATGCTATCGCTATGTGTCGCTTGCCTATCTATTTTTGTCAGCCTCTCATCGTTGCCATGAAACCTCTAACCTTTGACACCATCCCAGCAAACTGTTGTTTGACTATGTTACCACTTGCTCAGACCTTCTTATAGTGTTGTTAGTTGCGGGTGAAGATGAAGATTGCTCCATGTCGGAACCTGGATTTTTGGAATATCACAATATCTATTACTGTAATTAACACACCTATATACTTGGCAATGGGTGGAAGGCTTGGCCTTTTGCTCGGTGTTTTGTTCCACTCATGCCGCCTTAAGAACCGATAAACCGGTGTTATGTTCCTTGATTTTGCGTTCCTAATGCGGTTGGGTATATCGAGACCCCTTGACAGTTTGCTTTGAATAAAACTCCTCCAGCAAGGCCCAACATTGGTTTTAATTTGCAACATAATAAAAACTTAATTAATTAATTAATTTGCATAGGGGGTCGCGTCCCCGAGTATTCTTTTCCACATACAGGGGGCCAGTGCCGATGGTGTTGGTCCCAAACTAGAGCCACTAGCGGTGCAACCCAGTTACTGGGGCTTCCGGTTGCTGTACGTAGTGCTCATCCGGACGTGGCCTAAGACGAGATACACACGGCTACTGTTAGTGTGTCGGCACGCCGGGAGGTCTTGCTAGACTTGTTTTACCATTGTCGAAATGTCTTGTGCACCAGGATTCCGAGTCTGATCGGGTTGTCCCTAAGATAAGGGGTTCTTACCTCTACTGATCGTGAAAGCTTGTGATGGGCTAAGTTGGGACAGCCCTGCAGGGTTATGATCTTTCGAAAACCGTGCCCGCGGTTATGTGGCAGATTGGAATTTGTTAATGTTTGGTTGTAGAAAACTTGACAGAGGATCCGAAATAAAATACACAACCGCGTGAGTAACCATGACCGTCTCTTTTCATTTTGAGAAGAGAACACGATGGAGTTATGTTTGACTCGTAGGTAGTTCACGATCTCTTAGCAATCATTACTAGTTTGTGACCGCTTGCGTAGATGCTCATCTTATGCTTGTACTCGTAAGTTAGCCACCATACATATGCTTAACCGCTGCTGCAACCTCACCACTTAACCTCTCCATACCCATTAAGCTTTGCTAGTCTTGATACCCATGGTTATGGGATTGCTGAGTCCTTGTGGCTCACAGATACTGCTACAACAATTGCAGGTGCAGGTTTCCGATGACTTGACGTGAGAGCGATGTTTACTTGTGTTGGAGTTCTTTCTTCTTCTTCTTCTTCAATCTTGGGGTAGGTTCCTGGTCGGCAGCCTGGGATAGCAGGATGGATGTCATTGTGCTTTCATGTTTTCATCCGTAGTCGGATGTCTTGTGTATGATATGTGGTATTCATGTGGATTTGTATCACTTTTATGTATCCCCATCTATTTATGTAATGGTACGATGTAATGATATCCATCTTGCTAAGCTCCCGAAATGCGGTTGTGCCCCAGTCACAAAGTTATCACGTGATCGTGATAGAATCGCATCTTGGGCGTGACACCCGGCCCCTCCTGGGTGGGTCATACCAAATAGTTATATCCCTGACTTAGTCCGGTACTAGGCCGCGTGCCGAATCTTGCCCTTAAGCCGCCGATCCGGCTTAATGTGTGAGCATACCGGAAATGTTAAGGATCCCTTGCACCATTGTCAAATAGAGCTTACTGATGAGGACGTCAACAATATAACCTGGAGACTGCTGAATGAGACCATGGAGACTTGCAATAGAACCGGCTTGAGCCCTTTTTATACTCTCAATAAACCGCGAGTTGTAAGTTCTTTCACACAACTTTCATTTAAGTCGCCATTTGTCAATCTGCCTTCTCATTATTACTTGATTTTTTCAGGCTGATTCCACATTTTGGAATAAGAAACTTCAAGAAAAGCCAGCAAAAAAGACCAGGACCAAGACCAAGGCTCTCAAAAAGTCTATGAAGAAATCAAATACTTCAGAGCTGTTTGACTTGGATGAGAACGGATCGGAGGTAGATGTTGACTCCCTTGGCTCTCTTTTTGTTCATCTTATTGACATGGATCATTACCAGGATGATGCAGAGGCCAGCCATGCAGATGGTGAAGAGGTAATTGTCCTTTCCTCTAGCTCAGAACCCTTGCCAGGATAGAAAATTCGTCAAGTATGCCAGAAAGTAAGGTTTTCTCACCCTTTAGCTTACTTGTATCCCAACTTTATTTTGAAGAAGCAGAAGCATGAAGCTCGCCACACAACCTGGAATAGTAGCGGCGGGGACCTCTCCTCCGGCTTACACAATACACCGCCTCATTGCAAGCGTCAAGCAGAGGTTCAACAAATCTTCGGCTTAACTTTTCCAAAAGCGGGTCTTATTCGACAACCTCTTAACCCTTCTTACTCAAACTATCAGGGCACCTCTCACTCTTTCTCTGTTGATTCCACTGGGGCTCAGGTTCCTGTGTTCAAGACTGCTCCTGGGTGATGATACTTAAACCTATTTGCTTTAATACATTTTTTTAATTGGTATGCCAATCTCATCATATGTTTTGCTTTCAGTGCTATGGTCAAACCCAGCAAGAGACTTAAGGTGAATAAACCGGCCGAGGATCCCAAGTCTACCAACCCGGAAGAACCAATTATTTCTGACCCTTTGCATCAAACCTCCAAAGCAGCAATGGATGATCTGCCACCAGAAGAGCACCACGTCACAATGGATTCCCTGGATGTTGATCCGGAGAGTGCTAAGCCACCCAGTCCTGCTCAACCGGCCAAAGAAGCTGAAGATGTAATGGATGCTGGGACGGCCTATGCGGCTCCAGGCAACCCCATCATCTTATCCAAGCACAACGCCAAGGAAAAAATTCCAGTTGTTGATAAGGGCAATGGAAGTTTGACTTAGAAAGTTATGCCTGGTTCAATGCTCAAGAAATCAATTCATGCTATTTAAACCGCCTTCACACCAGCCGTGATTTTTAAGATGGCCTGGTCAACCTTATGAAGGAGCGCTTTGAGGTAAGTCGTGCAATCTTCTCCATATGAACATATTTACCCCAGCCGCCAAGTCTACTGGATATATAAGAATTGAATATACTATAGACTTTACACAATCTCTTTAATCTTTCACTCATATCATGGCATTTTGTAGTTGTCGAATCAAAATCTATAGCCCCCAAGGGCCGGCTTAAGCTGTCAAGCTAAGCCGGGACTTCAAATTTGTAGTTTCCAACTTCGCGCATGTAGCTCCCAAGGGCCGGCTTAAACTGATAAGTTGAGCCGGAACTTTCACATAGTAGTGTTCAATTTCGCACATGTAGCCCCCAAGGGCCGGCTTAAACTGAATGCTAAGCCGGCACTTATCATCATAATCACGGATAACATCTAAATGTGTATCCCCCATGAGTTGTCTATAGTTGAAACAACTTTAGGCGGGTCATTGAAGAATTGTTTTCGAAAGAGCAATGTACATTAGCCCCCAAGTGCCAAGTATAATACTTGTATTGTGCTTGGGACTTCAAAATAATCATCATACCCTCATATTGTTGTATAATCCTTGTGTGTCATAGGCCGAATTGAGCATGAAAGAAAGCCAAGTGGTGGATCTGCAACAGAATCTCTAGACTCAACAATCTGAGATTTCGAAAGCCAAATCCCAATTAAAAAACACTTTGGAAAATATTGAGAAGCTGAAACAGGATTTCAGCGCTGAGAGAGCCGGCTGGGACACTGAGAAGGCAGCTCTATTGAAGAGAGCGGAAGATGCTGAAGCTGCTCTTAAGCCGGTGATAGATGAATTGTCTGGATTAAAGCAACAACTCAAAATTATTACCACTTCTATCTTTGGTAAGTAATATGGCTTGTTTACCCTTTATCATCAGTGTTTCTCGATCAATGACCGGCTCATGGGTATGTTTGGCAATGCAGGCTCCAGAAGCTCCAAGCTTGGTGATGACATGCGCATAAGGCTAAAATCTGTATACACTCTAGTTGAGTAGCTGTATACTAGCGCTCAACAAGCTGTTGCCGCTGCCTTTCATAAAAAGCAACCAACTTCCCTCATCAAGGAAGTGCTGGAAAAGCTATCTGTGCTACCCCAAAGAGTGGAAGATTTGAAACGATCAGCTGCCAGAGCCGGCGCCATCACCGTCTTGAGCCGGGCAAAAGCGTGGCAAGCTGAACTTGACCTAGAAGAATTAGCCACCGGCTGCCAAGCTATAAGAAAGATGGATCTCCCTTTATTGCTGATGATTTCACTCAGATAGTGAGAGAAATGCGTCCCTTGGCCAGCGAACTGGCTGAGGAGGCTGATCTCTCCAAGTATCTTCCGGCTTATGATGTCAAGAATGCAAAAGTGAAACTACCGGTTCATGAAGCTGCAGATCTTATTCCGCCCAAACGTAAGCACACCTTTGCTCCTGATATTGACCCGTCAAATCTTATAGACGATGAAGCAATTTTCAAAGCTTTGACCGGGATCAATTGGGCCACATCTGATTTCCAGCCAACGGGTGAAGAAGAGGTGGGAGCACCGGTGCAGGATGACCCGGAATCATCAGCACGCAAAGGCCAAGATAGCTGATCACAGGGCCGGCTTATCCTCCACATTATTGGATACTGTGTGTCAAAACAATTATTCTTTTGGGCCACATTATGACTTGTAATAGGCTAGTTGAAAACAATGCTTTGCCATGCCACCGCGCATGCTTATTTACATAAAATCTTGAACCTCCAATCTAATGTTGAAGACTCGCTGCTTAGGCTATCAATATCATCTGGTTTATTAGGCAGGTCGTATTATTATATCTTCTGCATATCAACGGATAACATGTGCCCTAGCGGCTTACCCAGGGCGGATCATAATATCCCATATCAAAATTTCTGGTGACTGTGTAGTCCATAACCAGGGCGGGTTATCAAAACCTCACATATTCATAAAATAAACAAAAATCATACCTGTGAAATTTTTTCATGCTACTGGCTTATCATGCCAGACACAACAAAGGGTAACAACCCCAAAAAGGCCTCAGAGCCTAAACTCCAAGTGCACAATCATATCATACTGGCGACTTATTGTCCAGAGCCACACCGGGTTATCAAACTCCGGATACACTCAAATATGAGCCATAAAGATGAAAGCTACATGGCATGAATCTTTTTAAACCATATTTCATTACAGCACAAAAATATAAACCAAAGCAATGCGTCAAGTAAAATCAGAAAAACAAGGCTTTCATAGGCTGCCAAGCCTCAATATCAAGTGCTTTCCAAGGGCCGCACAGCCACGGAGTTAATCCTTTATTCAAACCTGTAAGCCGGGCCTCACATGACCATTCACCATTTTAACTTTGACAAGTTCAGGGTCTGTGTAAGATTGACTATTGAGAGTACGTCGGGTCATTCTAGGATTACCTGGTTGGAGTGGCAGACATACAAAGGCAGGATAACCCGAATTTTTGGTGAATACACCTGGCTTCCAAGCCGATCAAAAGGGAAATTAAGGCTATGTCATTGAATAGGAACCCCCGAAGTGATCTTAACCAATCCATCAATGAAAGTTACCCATGTTTGAACTGCACATTATAGCAGGTTCTCTTTGGTAATCATTCAACTTGGGTAAAAAGTCATAGTTTCTTTACAGCCCACCATTTAAGCCGGATCAAAGGGTAATCATGGCTATGCTGAGTGAGCAGGAAGCCCCCAAGTGACCTTATGACGTAACAAATAAAGGCTCAGATGCTCAAAAATGAAATGACGGAGGCCCCGAATTAACAGGGATGTCGGCTTTATTATATTAATCATAGTATATATATATACATTGATTAAAATATGTACATCACAAGAGTCGGTGGCTCAGGTGTAATAAGGCCAAAGATGAGCAATATTCCACGGCCGATGGGTCTCTTCCTCCGACGTGCGTGAGTCCTTGTGGTCTCAAACATCGATAAGGTAGTATGATCCGCTGTTCAGATTCTTGCTGACCACAAAAGGTCCTTCCCAAGGTGGGGATAACTTGTGCATGTCTGTCTGATCCTGGATGAGCCAGAGAACCAAATCACCTTCTTGAAAGGTATGCGTTCTAACCCGGCAGCTGTGATAACGACACGGATCTTGTTGATAAATCGCCGAACGAGATGCGGCATGGGCACGCTCTTCATCGAATAGGTCAAGGTCGTCCTGACGTGCTTGCTCGTTATCAGCTTCAACATAAGCCGCCACACGGGGCGAGTCGTGACGTATCTCACTGGGAAGAACCGCCTCTGCTCTGTAATCCATGAAGAAAGGCGTGTGACCCGTAGATCTATTGGGGGTAGTGTTGATACTCCAAAGCATAGAAGGTAACTCCTCAACCCAACAACCCGGCATCCTCTGCAAAGGGACCATAAGCCGAAGCTTGGTGTCTCTTAAAATCTCTTGATTCACCCTTTCATCTTGTCCATTAGATTGGGGGTGAGCCACAGATGAAACATCGAGACGAATATGCTCTTGTTGATAGAACTCATTCATAGCACCCTTAGACAGATTAGTACCATTATCAGTGATGATACTATGAGGATATCCAAAATGAAAGATCACCTTTTTGATGAATTGAACTGCCGTCGCTGCATCACACTTGCTGACCAGCTCAGCCTCAATCCACTTTGGGAATTTATCAACTGCCACCAATAGGTGAGTATTTTTACCTTTAGATCTTTTAAAAGGCCCAACCATATCTAGCCCCCAGACTGCAAACGTCCAAATAATTGGAATCATCCTCAATTCTTGAGCCGGCACATGAGTTTGCCTGGAATTTTTTTGATAGGCATCACACTTGCTAACTAGATCCTCTGCATCAGCATGAGCCGTTAGCCAATAAAACCCATTACGAAAAGCCTTGGCCACAAGAGACTTGGAGCCGGCATGATGACCACAGTCTCCTTCATGAATCTCTCATAGTATTTCACAGCCCTCCTCAGGGGAAATGCAACATTGAAATACCCTTGTGATGTTGCGCCAATGCAACTCACCATTGACAATAGTCATTGACTTAGACCACCGGGTTATCTGCCTGACCAGAGTTCCATCTTCTGGTAACTCGCCTAGGATCATATAAGTCAAATATTGCACCGTCCAATCAGGAATAACATGAAGAGCCGCCACCAATTGTGCCTCCGGGTCAGGGATAGCAAGATCCTCCTCTGTAGGCAATTTAACGGAAGGATTAATCAAAATGTCGAGGAAAACATTGGGTGGGACCGGCTTACACTGAGAGCCGAGCCGGCTTAATGCATCAGCCACCTCATTTTTCCTTCGATCAACTTGTTCCACTTGATAACCTTTGAAATGACTAGCAATTGCATCAACCGCCCGGCGATATGCCTCCATGAGCAGGTCTTTGGAATCTCAAGTTCTAGAGACTTAGTGAGCCACCATATCTGACTCGTCAAAACACCTCACCCGGCTTAGATTCATCTCCTTAGCCATCTGAAGACCATGGAGCAAAGCCTCATACTTAGCTGCATTATTCATACAAGGGAACATCAATCTTAAAACATAACAAAACTTATCACCTTGCGGGGAAGTTAAAATAACTCCAGCCCCCGAGCCTTCCAACTGCCTGGATCCATCAAAATGAATAGTCCAATAGGTGTTATCAGGCTTCTCCTCAGGTATCCGCAGCTCTGTTCAGTCATTGATAAAATCCACAAGTGCTTGAGACTTGATAGATGTCTGTGGCACATACTTCAAACCATGGGTCCAAGCTCAATGGCCCACTTAGCCACCCGGCCTTTGGCTTCCCTATTTTGAATAATATTTCCTAGGGGAGCAGAACTAACCACGATGATGGGATGACCAAGGAAGTATTGCTTCAACTTGTGACTAGCCATGAACACTCCATAAACCAGTTTTTGCCAATGGGGGTATCTCTGTTTAGATTCAATGAGTACTTCACTGACGTAGTAAACCGGCCGCTGAACCGGATATTCCTTGCCTGACTCTTTTCTTTCCACAACCACTTCTATGCTGACAGCTCTATTATTGGCAGCCACATATAAAAGTAAAGGCTCTTTATCAATGGGAGCTGCAAGGACCGGCGGCTTAGCCAATTGCTTTTTCAGTGCCTCAAATGCCTGATGAGCAACATCACTCCAAACAAAATGTTCTGTCTTCTTCATCATCTGGTACAAGGGGATAGCCTTCTCTCCCAGGCGGCTGATAAATCGGATCAAAGCCGCAATACGACCTGCCAAAAGTTGGACATCATTTATACACGCCGGTTTAGCCAAGGAGGTGATAGCCTTGGCTTTTTTCGGGTTAGCTTCAATGCCTCTCTCAAACACCAAAAAGCCCAAGAGTTTACCAGTCGGAACACCGAAAACACACTTGGCCGGGTTAAGCATCATTTTGTAGACCCGGAGATTGTCAAAGGTCTCTTTCAAATCATCTAGCATGGTCTCTTTCTTCCTTGATTTCACAACTATGTCATTGATACGTCTCCAAGGTATCTATAATTTTTTATTGTTCCATGCTATTATATATTTTGTTTTGGATGTTTAATAGGCTTTATTATACACTTTTAAATTATTTTTTGGGACTAACCTACTAACCCAAGGCCCAGTGCAAATTGCTGTTTTTTGCCTAATTCAGTGTTTCATAGAAAAGGTATATCAAACGGAGTCCAAACGGAATGAAACCTTTGGGAGAGTTATTTTCAGAACAATATCAACACGAAAGACTTGGAGTACACGCCAGGAAGCGAAGGAGGTGACCATGAGGGCAAGGGTGTGCCGAGGGGGTAGGCACGCCCCCCACCCTCGTGGGCCACCTGTTGACCCCCCCCCCCCTGACATGCCTCTTCAGCCTATATATACTCTCATACCCTGAAAACATCAAGGCAACAGACGAAACCCTAATTCCACCGCCGCAACCTTCTGTTCCCATGAGATCCCATCTTGGGGCCTGTTCTGGAGCTTCGTCGGAGGGGGCATCGATCACAGAGGGTTTCTACATCAACACCATAGCCTCTCCGATGAGTTGTGAGTAGTTTACCACAGACCTTCGGGTCCATAGTTATTAGCTAGATGGCTTCTTCTCTCTCTTTGGATCTCAATACAAAGTTCTCCTCGATCTTCGAGGAGATCTATTCGATGTAATCCTTTTGCGGTGTGTTTGTCGAGATCCGATGAATTGTGGGTTTATGATCAAGATTATCATTGAACAATATTGGATTCTTTTCTGAAATCTTTTATGTATGGTTATAATATCCTTGCAAGTCTCTTTGGATTATTGGTTTGGTTTGGCCTACTAGATGTATAGTTCTTGCAATGGGAGAAGTGCTTGGCTTTGGGTCCAATCTTCCGGTGTCCTTTCCGAGTGACAGCAGGGGCAGCAAGGCATGTATAGTATTGTTTCCATCGAGGATAAAAAGATGGGGTTTATATCATATTGCTTGAGTTTATCCCTCTACATCATGTCATCTTGCTTAAGGCGTTACTCTATTCTTATGAACTTAATACTCTAGATGCATGCTGGATAGCGGTCGATGTGTGGAGTAATAGTAGTAGTTGCAGAATCATTTTGGTCTACTTGTCACGAACGTGATGCCTATATACAATGTTCATGCCTAGATATACTCATAACTATGCGCTTTTCTATCAATTGCTCGATAGTAATTTGTTCACCCACCGTAGAATTCTGCTATCATGAGAGAAGCCACTAATGAAACCCCCGGGTCTATCTTTATCATATTATTTTCTCGTCAACTTGCCAATTTCCGTTGCCGTTGTTTACTTTGCTTTATTTAGTTTTTCTCTTTACCAAAAATACCAAAAATATTATCTTATCATATCTATCAGATCTCACTCTCGTAAGTGACCGAGAAGGGATTGACAACCCCTTTTATCATGTTGGCTGCGAGGTTCTTATTTGTTTGTGCAGGTGCGAGGGACTCGCGCGTGGTCTCCTGCTACCTCTTGAGCTTGTGTTGTATTCCCTCGAAGAGGAAAGGGAGATGCAGCACAGTAGCGTAAGTATTTCCCTCAGTTTTTTAGAACCAAGGTATCAGTCCAGTAGGAGACCACGCGCCAATCCCTCGCACCTGCATAAACAAATAAGAACTTCGCAGCCAACGCGATAAGGGGTTGTCAATCCCTTTACGGTCACTTACGATAGTGAGATCTGATAGAGATGACAATTATAGTTTTGGTATTTTTGGTATAGAAACAGAAAGTAAAGAAAGCATATAAATAACGACGGCAGAAATTAACGGGAAACTAATATGATAGAGATAGACCCGGGGGCCATAGTTTTCTCTAGTGGCTTCTCTCATGATAGCGATATTCTACGGCAGGTAAACAAATTACTGTCGAGCAATTGATAGAAAAGCGAATAATTATGAGATTATCTAGGCATGATCATTGTATATAGGCATCACGTCTGAGACAAGTAGACCGAAACGATTTTGCATCTACTACTATTACTCCACACATCGACCGCTATCCAGCATGCATCTAGTGTATTAAGTTCATACGAACAGAGTAACGCCTTAAGCAAGATGACATGATGTAGGGGGATAAACTCAAGCAATATGATGAAAACCCCATCTTTTTATCCTCGATGGCAACAATACAATATGTGCCTTGCTTCCCCTACTGTCACTGGGAAAGGACACCGCAAGATTGAACCCAAAGCCAAGCACTTCTCCCATTGCAAGAACTATAGATCTAGTAGGCCAAACCAAACCAATAATTCGAAGAGACTTGCAAGGATATTATGAGCACACAAAAAAAGTTTAGAGAAGAACCAAATATGTTTCATACATAACCTTGATCATAAACTCACAATTCATTGGATCTCGACAAACACACCACAAAAAGAGATTACATCGAATAGATCTCCTCGGAGAACAAGGAGAACTTTGTATTGAGATCCGGAGAGAGAGAAGAAGCCATCTAGATACTAGCTATGGACCCGAAGGTCTGTGGTAAACTACTCACAACTCATGGTGAGGGCGATGATGATGATGAAGAAGGCCTCCGTGATAGATCCCCCTCCCGGAACAGGCTTCAAGATGGGATCTCCACGGGAACAGCAGCTACGACGGTGGAATTAGGGTTTTCTCTTTGCGTATGGAGTTTCTGGGGTACGTAGGCATATATAGGAGGAAGAGGGGCACCAGGGGCCACCAGGTCTGCCCTCGAGGCAGGGGCGCGTCCTGGGAAGGGGGGCGCGCCCCCCACCCTCGAGGGTTGGCCTCCTGTCCTCTGGCTTAGCCCCGAAGTCTATCTCGCGTGATTTTCTCCAAAAATATCTCCTGCGAAGGTTTCATTCCGTTTGGACTCCGTTTGATATTCCTTTTCTGCAAAACCCTGAAATAGGCAAAAGACAGCAATCTGGACTGGGCCTTTGGGTTAGTAGGTAAATGATATAAAAGTGAATGATAAAGCCCATTAAACATCCATGACTTCATAAATAATAGCATGGAACAATAAAAAATTATAGATACGTTGGAGACGTATCAAGCATCCCCAAGCTTAATTCCCGCTCGTCCTCGAGTAGGTAAATGATAAAGAAAGAATTTTTGATGTGGAATGCTAACCAATATAGTTTTTCAATGTAATTCTCTTAATTGTGGCATGAATGTTCAGATCTAAAGGATTCAAGATAAAAGTATATATTGACATAAGAAATAACAATACTTCAAGCAATACTAACAAAGCAATCACGTCTTCTCAAAATACTATGGCTAAAGAAAGTTATCCCTACAAAATCATATAGTGTTGGCTATCCTTGCTATCACACAAAATATTCATATCATGCACAACCCCGATTTCAGCCAAGCATTTGTTTTCATGCTCTATATTTTTAAACCTTTCAACTTTCACGCTATACATGAGCGTGAGCCATGGACATAGCACTATGGGTGGAATAGAGGTGGTTGTGGAGAAGACAAAAAGAGTGAGATAGTCTCACATCGACTAGGCATATCAGCGGGCTATGGAGATGCCCATCAATAGATATCAATGTGAGTGAGTATGGATTGCCATGCAACGGATGCACTAGATCTAAATATGAATGAAATCTCAACAAAAGAAACTAGTGGGTGTGCATCCAACTTGCTTGCTCACGAAGACCTAGGGCATTTGAGGAAGCCCATCGTTGGAATATAGAAGCCAAGTTCTATAACGAAAATTCTCACTAGTATATGAAAGTGACTAAGCATGAGACTCTCTACAATGAAGAACATGGTGCTACTTTGAAGCACAAGTGTGGAAAAAGATAGTAGCAATTGTCCCTTTTTTCTTTTCTTTTTTTTTCTTTTTTTTCTTTTTTTTGGGCCTTTCTTTTTTTTCTTTGGCCTTTCCTTTTTTTCTCATTTTTTTCGGAGGGGCTTTATAAATTCGGCCTTTCCTCCCATGGGACAATGCTCTATAAATGATGATCATCACACTTTCATTACAACAGAAGATTACGACTCGATACTACAACAACAAAGTATGACTCTATATGAATGCCTCCGGCGGTGTACCGGTATGTGCAATGAAACAAGAGTGACATGTATAAAAATTATGCATGGTGGCCTTGCCACAAATACGATGTCAACTACATGATCATGCAATGTCAATATGACAATATGATGCGTGTCATATAAATGGAACGGTGGAAAGTTGCATGGCAATATATCTCGGAATGGCTATGGAAATGCCATGATAGGTAGGTATTGTGGCTGTTTTGAGGAACAACATGGTGGCTGTTTTGAGGAAGGATATATAGTGGGTTTATGGCACCGGCGAAAGTTGTGCGGTACAAGAGAGGCTAGCAATGGTGGAAGGGTGAGAGTGCGTATAATCCATGGACTCAACATTAGTCATAAGAACTCATATACTTATTGCAAAAATCTATGAGTCATCAAAACAAAGCAATCAACGCATGCCCCTAGGGGGGAGGTTGGTAGGAGTTAACCATCGCGCGCCCCCGACCTCCACACAAAGGTTGACACTCTACAAATACCTCATGCTTTAACGTAGTCAAACAATGGTTCACCATACGTGCATGATATGGGAATCACCAACCTTAACACAAATATTTCTCAATTTCATAATTACTCCACTAGCATGATTCTAATATCACTATCCTCATGTCTCAAAACATTTATCAAGCATCCAACATCTCTTTCTACTCAATGCACTTGATGTGATTTTTTTTACTACATTGACGTTGGATGTCTATCATGTGAAGACTAGTTCCTTTAGCCTAAACACTTTACCATGCTGTTTTAATAGACTCTCAAATAGATCTAAGTGAATCATGAGAGTTCAACAATTTCTACAAAATATTACCACCACCGTGCTCTAAAAGATATAAGTGAAGCACTAGAGCAAAAGCTATTCAACTCAAAAGATACAAGTGAAGCATATAGAGTGTTCTAACAATTTCTAGGGCATATTTAACTCTCTCAAATAGGTTTTTCCAGCAAGGATGATTGTGGCAAACTAACAAGCAAATACTCAAATTATACAAGACGCTCCAAGCAAAACACATAACATGTTGCGAATAAAAATGTATCTCCAAGTATAGTTACCGATGGATGAAGACGAAAGAGGGGATGCCTTCCCGGGGGATACCCAAGCTTAGGATTTTGATTATCTTTAATTTACTTGGGGTTCCTTGGGCATCCCCTAGCTTAGGCCTTTGCTACTCCTTGTTCCATAGTCCATCAAAGCAATAATCAAAAGTTGAAAACTTCACAACACAAAACTTAGACAAAAATTCTCGTGAGCTCCGTTAGTAAGAGAAAGCAAACCACCACTCAAAGTTACAGAAAGGAAGTCATTAATTGTTTATATTGGTGTTAAAACTACTGTACTCCAAGTTCTCTATGGTTCATATCCTCCAATATTACTCATAGATGCATCGGAATAAGCAAACAACACACGAAAAACAGAATCTGTCAGAAACAGAACAGTCTGTAGTAATCTGCTGGGTTCACAAACTTCTGGAACTCCAAAAAGTTCAAACTAAATTGGTAAATTTGCGCAATTTGTCTACCAATCAGAAGCAAAATGAATCAACTACAAAGCACGCTCGAGTAAAATCTGAAGACTACTTTAGCTAGCGCTAACGATTCTGTTTTTCACAGCAAGATTATATAAACTTCACACAAGTCTTACCAAAGGTTCTACTTGGCACAAACACTAAACAAAACATGAAAACACATCTAATCAGAGGCTAGATGCAATATTTATTCCCTAACATCAACAAAAGCAAAAAACATAAAATTGGGTTGCCTCCCAACAACCGCTATCGTTTTACGCCCCTAGCTAGGCACGATACAAGATAGATCTAGGTATTGCCATCTTTGAAAGGCAATCCATAAGTGGCTCTCATAATAGATTCATATGGTAATTTGATATTTTTCTAGGAAAGTGTTCCATGCCTTTCCTTAATGGAAATTGTAATCTAATATTTCCTTCCTTCATATCAATAATTGCACCAATCGTTCTAAGGAAAGGTCTACCAAGAATAATAGGACATGAAGGATTGCACTCTATATCAAGAACAATGAAATCTATGGACACATAATTCCTATTGGCAACAATAAGAACATAATTAATTCTTCCCATTGGTTTCTTAATAGTGGAATCCGCAAGATGCAAATTTAAAGAACAATCATCAAGCTCATGGAACCCTAGCAAATCACACAAAGCTTTTGGGATAGTGGAAACACTAGCACCCAAATCACACAAAGCATAGCATTCATGATCTTTTATTTTTATTTTGATAGTGGGTTCCCATTCATCATAAAGCTTTCTAGGTATAGAAACTTCCAACTCAAGTTTTTCTTCATAAGATTGCATCAAAGCATCAACTATATGTTTAGTGAAAGCTTTATTTTGACTATAAGCATGCGGAGAATTTAGCACGGATTACATCAAGGAAATACAATCAATCAAAGAGCAATTATCATAATTGAATCCCTTGAAATCAAAAGTAGTGGGTTCATAACTATACAAAGTTTTAATCTCTTCAGTCCCACTTTTAGCAATTTTAGCATCAAGATCTAAAAACTCCGAATCATTGGGACACCTTAAAGCAGAATCATCTCCAATACTATTCTCATCAGGATTAATACTAGAAAACAAGGATCTAATAGGAGACACATCAATAACTTTCAGATCTTCATCTTTATTTTCACGATAACCCAAAGAGCATGATTTAATATAATCTTCTCTTTTAGCACGCATTCTAGCGGTTCTTTCTTTGCATTCATCGATGGAAATTCTCATGGCTTTGAGAGACTCATTGATATCATGCTTAGGTGGGATAGATCTAAGTTTCAAAGAATCAACATCAAGAGTAATTCTATCCACACTTCTAGCCAATTCATCAACTTTAAGCAATTTCTCTTCAAGCATAGCATTGAAATTCTTTTGCGAGATCATAAACTCCTTAACACTAGTTTCAAATTCAGAAGGCATCTTTCCATAAGAGTTGTTGTAGGAATTACCAAAATTATTAGAGGAATTACTAGGAAAAGGCCTAGGATTAAAATTACCTCTATAAGCATTGTTACCAAAATTATTCCTACCAACAAAATTCACATCCAAAGATTCATTGTTATTCTCAATCAAAGTGGACAAAGGCGTATCATTAGGATCAGAAGAAGCACTCTTAGCAGCAAACAATTTCATAAGTTCATCCATCTACCCACTCAAAACACTAATTTCTTCGATAGCATGCACTTTTTTACTAGTAGAAATTTCGGTGTGCCATTGAGAATAATTAACCATAATATTAACTAGGAGTTTGGTAGCTTCTCCTAAGGTAGTTTCCATGAAAGTGCCTCCGGCGGCCGAATCTAAAAGATTTCTAGAAGCAAAATTCAAGCAAGCATAGAAGTTCTGAATAATCATCCACAGATTCAAGCCATGTGTAGGGCAATTATGTATCATTAATTTCATTCTCCCCCAAGCTTGTGGAACATGCTCATGATCTAGTTGCTTAAAATTCATAATATCGTTTCTAAGAGAGATGATCTTAGCAGGAGGGAAATACTTAGAGATAAAAGCATCTTTGCACTTATTCCACGAATCAATACTATTTCTAGGCAAAGAGGAAACCAAGTTTTAGCACGATCTCTAAGCGAAAACGGAAATAACTTCAATTTAACAATATCGTTATCCATATCCCTTTTCTTTTGCATATCACACAAATCAACAAAGTTGTTTAGATGGGTAGCGGCATCTTCACTAGGAAGGCCGGAGAATTGATCTTTCATGACAAGATTCAACAAAGCAGCATTGATCTCACAAGATTCAGCATCGGTAATAGGAGCAATCGGAGTGCTAATAAAATCATTGTTGTTGGTATTGGAGAAGTCACACAATTTGGTATTGTTTTGAGCCATAGTGACAAGCAAGTAATCCAACACAAACAAGCGAATAAGAAGCAAGCGAACGAAAAACACACGGCGGAACAAGGGCGAATAAAACGACAAGGGTGAACTGGGGGAGAGGAAAACGAGTGGCAAATAAATGTAATGTGAAGGATAAGGGTTTGTGATAGGTACTTGGTATATGACTTTTGCGTAAGTCTCCCCGGCAAAGGCGCCAGAAATTCTTCTTGCTACCTCTTGAGCTTGCGCTGTATTCCCTCAAAGAGGAAAGGGAGATGCAACACAGTAGCATAAGTATTTCCCTCAGTTTTTGAGAACCAAGGTATCAATCCAGTAGGAGACCACGCGTCAGTCCCTCGCACCTGCACAAACAAATAAGAACTTCGCAGCCAACGCGATAAGGGGTTGTCAATCCCTTTACGGTCACTTACGATAGTGAGATCTGATAGAGATGATAATTATATTTTTGGTTTTTTTGGTATAGAAACAGAAAGTAAAGAAAGTAAATAAATAACGACGGCAGAAATTAACGGGAAAGTAATATGATAGAGATAGACCCGGGGGCCATAGTTTTCTCTAGTGGCTTCTCTCATGATAGCGATATTCTACGGCAGGTAAACAAATTACTGTCGAGCAATTGATAGAAAAGCGAATAATTATGACATTATCTAGGCATGATCATTGTATATAGGCATCACGTCCGAGACAAGTAGACCGAAATGATTTTGCATCTACTACTATTACTCTACACATCGACCGCTATCTAGCATGCATCTAGTGTATTAAGTTCATACGAACAGAATAACGCCTTAAGCAAGATGACATGATGTAGAGGGATAAACTCCAGCAATATGATGAAAACCCCATCGTTTTATCCTCGATGGCAACAATACAATACGTGCCTTGTTTCCCCTACTGTCACTGGGAAAGGACACCGCAATATTGAACCCAAAGCCAAGCACTTCTCCCATTGCAAGAACTATAGATCTAGTAGGCAAACCAAACCAATAATTCGAAGAGACTTGCAAGGATATTATGAGCACACATAAAAAGTTCAGAGAAGAACCAAATATCTTTCATAGATAACCTTGATCATAAACTCACAGTTCATCGGACCTCGACAAACACACCGCAAGAAGAGATTACATCGAATAGATCTCCTCGAAGACGGAGGAGAACTTTGTATTGAGATCCGGAGAGAGAGAAGAAGCCATCTAGATACTAGCTATGGACCCGAAGGTCTGTGGTAAACTACTCACAACTCATGGTGAGGGCGATGATGATGATCATGAAGGCCTCCGTGATGGATCCCCC
>LR738714.1:221550469-221575041 GCA_902687465.1 Secale cereale
CCCCCCCCGAAACAGGCTTCAAGATGGGATCTCCACGGAAACAGTAGCTACGGCGGTGGAATTAGGGATTTCTCTCTGTGTATGGAGTTTCTCGGGTACATAGGCATATATAGGAAGAAGAGGGGCACCAGGGGCCACCAGGCCTGCCCTCGAGGCAGGGGGCGCGCCCTGGGAAGGGGGGCGCGCCCCCCACCCTCGAGGGTGGGCCTCGTGTCCTCTGGCTTGGCCCCGAAGTCTATCTCGTGTGATTTTCTCCAAAAATATATCCTGCGAAGGTTTCATTCCGTTTGGACTCCGTTTGATATTCCTTTTCTGCAAAACCCTAAAATATGCAAAAAAAAAAAAACAGCAATCTGGATGGGCCTTTGGTTTAGTAGGTTAGTCCCAAAAATGATACAAAAATGATAAAGCCCATTAATCATCCAAGACTTCATAAATAATAGCATGGAACAATCAAAAATTATAGATACATTGGAGACGTATCATCTCCTACTGGATTGATACTTTGGTTCTCAAAAGCTGAGGGAAATACTTACGCTACTGTGTTGCATCACCCTTTCCTCTTCGAGGGAATACAACACAAGCTCGAGAAGTAGCAAGAAGAATTTCTGGTGCCGTTGCCGGGGGGACTCACGCCAAGTCAAGTCAAGATTTGATCTTCCGACAACTAGCCAATTTCTGGCGCCGTTGCCGGGGAGATTTACGCAAAATTCATATACCAAGTACCTATCACAAACCCCTATCCCTCGCATTACTTTTCTTCGCCTCTTGTTTTCCTCTCCCTCACTTCACCCTTGCCGTTTTATTCACCCTTCTTCTTCCGTGTGTTTTATCGTTTGCCTTGCCGCCATGGCTAGTCCCTTATCCGCTCCTTTGTCTCCCGAGTTTGGAGTTCTTCACTTCAAACAAAAGCAAGGAGAAAACTTAGAAGATGCTTGGTACAGGATGATGGAATCTTATCGTAATTGCACCTTAGAGGTGAATTTTAGGATTTTACTTCGCAATTTTTATGTTGGATTAAATATGTCCCATAGACAACTCTTGGATTGGGCTGCCAAATGAAATTTTATCGAAACTGATCCTAGTATTGCGCATGACATTATAGAGGGAATAGTGGGAACACTACCTCAACAAAAAGGGTTACATCAGGCCCAGGAAGAGACACCAGTTTTTGAGAAAATTTGCGAAGTAACAAAAATATTACAAAAGTCTTTTGAACCTCTTAAGAGTTTTAGTGGAAATCTCCACCGCAGGAATATGTTGATCACCCTTTGCAATAAGTGGTTGTATTCATTAGATCTAAAGATTTCTGAATATGAAGGGAAACGTAAAGAACCTCCCGGATTCGAGCTTGACACCGCCAAAAGGATAAAAACCAAAGATGCTAATACCTAGATCTATTCTTGTAGCGTGCCTAGCTAGGTGCGTTAAAGGATAGCGCTTGTTGGGAGGCAACCCAATTTTATTTTCTTTGCTTTTGTTTCTGTTTAGGAATAAATATTGCATCTAGCTTATGTTTAGATGTGGTTTTGTGTTTTAATTAGTGTTTGAGCCAAGTAGAACCTTTGTGAAGACTTGTGTAAAGGTTATGTGATCATGCTGAAAAAACAGAAACTTTAGCGTTCATGAGATTAGCTACCATTTTTTTTACTGGAGAGTGTTTTTTAGTTGATTCTTCTTGCAAATAATTAATAGAAAAATTCATCACGTCCACCAATTTATTTCAATTTGTTTTAGTTACAGAAGTATTCAAAAGTTACAGATTGCTACAGACTGTTTTGTTTTTGACAGATTCTGTTTTTCGTGTGTTGTTTGCTTATTTTGATGAATCTATGAGTAGTTTCGGGGAGTATGAATCATAGAGAAGTTGTAATACAGTAGGTTTAACACCAATATAAACAAATAATGAGTTCATTACAGTACATTTGAGTAGTGGTTTGTTTTCCTATACTAACGGAGCTCACGAGATTTTTGGCTAAGTTTTGTGTTGTGAAGTTTTCATGTTTTGAGTTAGGATTTGATGGACTATGGAACAAAGAGTGGCAAGAGCCTAAGCTTGGGGATGCCCAAGGCACGCCAAGTTAAAATTCAAGGACAACCAAAAGCCTAAGCTTGGGGATGCCCCGGGAAGGCATCCCCTCTTTCGTCTTCATCTATCGGTAAGTTTACTTGAGACTATATTTTTATTCACAACATGATATGTGTTTTGCTTGGAGCGTCATGCATGATTTGAGTATTTTCTTTTTAGTTTACCACAATCATCCTTGCTGGACACACCATTTGAGAGAGATACAAATGAACTGGTATTTATTATAATACTCTATGTGCTTCACTTATATCTTTTGAGCTAGATAGTTTTGCTCTAGTGCTTCACTTATATCTTCTAGAGCATGGTGGTGGTTTTATTTTGTAGAAAATACTGATCTCTCATGCTTCACTTATATCTTTTTGAGAGTCTTTTAGAACAGCATGGTAATGTGCTTTGGTTATAAATCTAGTCCTAATATGATAGGCATCCAAGATGGGTATAGTAAAAACTTTCATATAAAGTGCATTGAATATTCTGAGAAGTTTGATGCTTGATGATTGTTTTGAGATATGAGGATGGTGATATTAGAGTCATGCTACTAGAGTAATTGTGAATTTGAGAAATACTTGTGTTGAGGTTTGCAAGTCCCGTAGCATGCACGTATGGTAATTGTTGTGTGAAAAATTTGAAGCATGAGGTATTTCATTGAGTGTCATCCTTTGTGTGGAGGTCGGGATCGCGCGATGGTTAACTCCTACCAACCCTTACCCTAGGAGCATGCGTGTAGTACTTTGTTTTGATGACTTGTAGATTTTTGCAATAAGTACGTGAGTTATTTATGACTAATGTTGAGTCCATGGATTATACGCATTCTCACGCTTCCACCATTGCTAGCCTCTCTTGTACCGCGCAACTCTCGCCGGTATCATACACCCACCATATACCTTCCTCAAAACAGCCTCAATACCTACCTATCATGGCATTTCCATAGCCATTCCGAGATATATTGCCATGCAACTTTCCACCGTTTCATTCATATGACACACTTCATCATTGTCATATTTCCATGGATGATCATGTAGCTGACATCGTATTCGTGGCTAGGCCACCATGCATAAGTTTTCATACATGTCACTCTTGATTCATTGCACATCCCGGTACACCGCCGAGGGCATTCATACAGAGTCATACTTTGTTCTAGTATCGAGTTGTAAATCAATAAAAGTGTGATGACCATCACTATTAGAGCATTGTCCAAAAGAAAAAAAAAGAAAAAAAGAAAAAAAAAGAAGAAAAGGCCAAAGAAAAAAAAGAAAGGCCCAAAAAATGCAAAAAAAAAGAAAAAAAGAGAAAAAGAAAAGATAAGAAAAAAGGGACAATGCTACTATCTTTTTCCACACTTGTGCTTCAAAGTAGCACCATGATCTTCATGATAGAGAGTCTCTTGTTTTGTCACTTTTATATACTAGTGGGAATTTTCATTATAGAACTTGGCTTGTATATTCCAACGATGGGCTTCCTCAAATGCCCTAGGTCTTCATGAGCAAGCAAGTTGGATGCACACCCACTTAGTTTCTTTTGTTGAGCTCTCACACATTTATAGCTCTAGTGCATCCGTTGCATGGCAATCCCTACTCACTCACATTGATATCGATTGATGGGCATCTCCATAACCCATTGATATGCCTAGTCGACGTGAGACCATCTTCCTATTTTGTCTTCTCCACAACCACCACTCGATTTCACCTATAGTGCTATGTTCATGGCTCATGCTCATGTAGTGCTCCCTCGCCCCCAAGACCCGCTCTCTCCCTATATGCATCGCGACAGCACTTCGGCTCCTCTTGTGGACAGGCCACCTCACCCACCTTTGGGCAAACCTTGAGCGACGACAAAGTATGCATATGCCTCTTGATATTTACCAGCAACCTAAAAGTCCAGTTATTCTAAAAAAAATCATCTAAGGTTGTATGCATATGCCACTTGATATTTACCAGCTCTCCTTTAAGATTGCCTAATTAGCATACATATCCTAGCTAAAACATAAGATTTCGAATTTGTACATGTGAACTGCACATTAAGTTACTATCACCATTGTTTAACAACATTGTTGTTCATGACTCGGGTTTGTAAATAGTGATCCATACCATAGGTATGTATGTTAATGTAGAAGCACTACTATTGAATTTGATGTAGTAATTGCGTCAATCTGAACATTTTGGCAAGTTCATGCATTAACCTTAGGGTTCATCAATGAAACAAATCCAAAGCATATGAACTGAAGGAGCTACTAAAATAAAATGAAAAAAAAACAAAGAGAAAATTGGTTGTTATTTATATGAAAATTCAGAGAATCAGATGAGAGAGGTGGTTCTTTCCAATAGGAAAAATAGTGGAGTATAGTACAATTATCCTGCCTTTTTACTACAATCCCAGTTAGCATAATAATGAGACATGAAAAACACATTATCTATTCAATTATGATTCAAGCAACATGACCAATTATCCGTGAAGTTGACTTCTAAATCCTGCTTTTGTTTAGTTCTAACTTTAGGATAGGCATTTTATGTATTATAGTGCGAGACTTCCAAAATTCTACTATTACAATTGTTATTAACACTGTTCTTGTTACGGGGAAATAATAGATGGAGAACTGTCTCAAATCATACACTATAAAGCTTCCAACACTTGCTTACGATGTGTTTTTGTGTAATTATTCTGTCGTGATGGACAAAGTTAAGATCCCAACAAGTGCATCTTGATGCTATGCTACAGCTTCTTGATGCTATGATGCAGAAACTAGATGCTATGGGCAAATGATTCATGCTGCTCTTGGTTCTTCTGTATACTTGAAATAAGGAATACTATATTCTAAAGTATGATATTGTTTGATTAAAACATACTCTACCTCGATCCATTACTTCAGTTTCTTCTTCTGAAGTATGTATTTTCTGTTTTTCTACTTAGTTACCCAGCTTTACACAATTTACATGGATTTGGAGTCCTTTTATTTAGGACGAGGAAAAAAACTCTAATTGTTAACTGTGTGCTTTACCACTTGTTGAGTATATGATTATATGGAAGTATAGGATAGACTAGGATTTGTCCTGCCTTGTCTTGTACTCCAATTTGGTCATTGTACTTCTATATATATGCCCACGAGGCTCGAGCAATAAACATCCATCATACAAGCAACGATTCCACCAAACCCTCTCTCCCTTCTAACATGGTATCAGCCTAACCGATTCAAACCCTAGCCACCACCCACCACTTCCGCCCCCGGGGTGGTCGGCCGCCGGTCGACTCCTTCACCGACCCGGCGGCCTCGCGCCACAGGTGGTGATACGTCTCCAACGTATCTATAAATTTTTATTGTTCGATGCTATTATATATGATGTTTTGGATGTTTAATGGGCTTTATCATACACTTTCATATTATTTTTGGGACTAACCTATTAACCCAAAGGCCCAGTGCAGATTGCTGTTTTTTTTTGCCTATTTCAGGGTTTCGTAGAAAAGGAATATCAAACGGAGTCCAAACAGAATGAAATCTTCGCGAGAGTTATTTTTGGAACGATATCAACACAGAAGACTTGGAGTACATGCGAGGGAACGAAGGAGGCGGCCACGAGGGTCCAGGGTGCCCTCCCCACCCTCGTGGGCCCTCTCTGGCTCCCCCGACGCCCTCCTTCCTCCTTTATATACTCATATACCCTGAAAACATCGAGGCAACAGAGAAAACCCTAATTCCACCACCGCAACCTTCTGTTCCCGTGAGATCCCATCTTGGGGCCTGTTCCGGAGCTACGCCGGAGGGGGATCTTCCATGGCGTGCTTCTACATCAACACCATTGCCTCACCATGAGTTGTGAGTAGTTTACCACAGACCTTCGGGTCCATAGTTATTAGCTAGATAGCTTCTTCTCTCTTTTTGGATCTCAATACCAAGTTCTCCTCGGTATTCGAGGAGATCTATTCGATGTAATCTTTTTTGCGGTGTGTTTGTCAAGATCCGATGAATTGTGGGTTTATGATCAAGATTATCTATGAGAAATTTTTGGTTCTTTTCTGAATTCTTTTATGTATGATTATAATATCCTTGCAAGTCTCTTCGAATTATCGGTTTGGTTTGGCCTACTAGATCTATAGTTCTTGCAATGGGAGAAGTGCTTGGCTTTGGTTTCAATCTTGCGGTGTCCTTTCCCAGTGACAGCAGGGGCAGCAAGGCACATATTGTATTGTTGCCATCGAGGATAAAAAGATGGGGTTTATATCATATTGCTTGAGTTTAGCCCTCTACATCATGTCATCTTGCTTAAAGCATTACTATGTTCTTATGAACTTAATACTCTAGATGCATGCTGGATAGCGGTCGATGTGTGGAGTAATAGTAGTAGATGCAGAATCGTTTCGGTCTACTTGTCACGGACATGATTCCTATATATAATGATCATGCCTAGCTATTCTCATAATTATTCTCTTTTCTATCAATTGCTCGACAGTAATTTGTTCACCCACCGTAGAATTCTGCTATCATGAGAGAAGCCACAAGTGAAACCTATGGCCCCGGGGTCTATTCTCAACATATTAAATCTACAATCTACTTTACTTTGTTGTTTTTACTTTCTGTTCTTATATCCAAAAATACCAAAAATATCAAATTATCCTATCTATCAGATCTCACTTTCGTAAGTGACCATAAAGGGATTGACAACCCTTTATCGCGTTGGCTGCGAAGTTCTTTTTTGTTTGCGCAGGTGCGAGGGACTCGCGCGTGGTCTCCTACTGGATTGATACCTTGGTTCTCAAAAACTGAGGGAAATACTTATGCTTCTGTGCTGCATCACCCTTTCCTCTTCGAGGGAATGGAACGCAAGCTCGAGAAGTAGCAAGAAGAATTTCTGGCGCCGTTGCCGGGGAGGCTTACGCAAAAGTCATATACCAAGTATCTATCACAAACCCTTATCCTTCACATTACATTTATTTGCCTCTCGTTTTCCATTCCCCCACTTCACCCTTGCCGTTTTATTTTCCATTTTTTTGTCATGTGTTTACCGTTCGCTTGCTTCTTGTTTGCTTGTGTGTTGGATTGCTTGCTTGTCACTATGGCTCAGAACAATACCAAATTGTGTGACTTCTCCAAAACCAACAATAATGATTTTATTAGCACTCCGGTTGCTCCTATTACCGATGCTAAATCTTGTGAGGTCAATGCTGCTCTGTTGAATCTTGTCATGAAAGATCAATTTTCCGGCCTTCCTAGTGAAGATGCCGCTACCCATCTCAACAACTTTGTTGATTTGTGTGATATGCAAAAGAAAAGGGATACGGATACTGATATTGTTAAATTGAAGCTATTTCCGTTTTCACTTAGAGATCGTGCTAAAACTTGGTATTGATTCGTTGAATAAGTGCAAAGATGCTTTATCTCTAAGTATTTCCCCCCTGCTAAGTTTATCTCCCTTAGGAACGATATTATAAATTTTAAGCAACTAGATCATGAGCATGTTGCACAAGCTTGGGAGAGAATGAAATTAACGATACATAACTGCCCTACACATGGTTTGAACTTATGGATGATTATAAAAAACTTTTATTCTGGCTTGAATTTTGCTTCTAGAAATCTTTTAGATTCGGCCGCAGGAGGCACTTTCATGGAAACTACCTTAGGAGAAGCTACCAAACTCCTAGATAATATTATGGTTAATTATTCTCAATGGCACACCGAAAGATCTACTGGTAAAAAAGTGCATGCTATTGAAGAGATTAGTGTTTTGAGTGAAAAGATGGATGAACTTATGAAATTATTTGCTACTAAGAGTGCTTCTTCTGATCCTAATGATATGCCTTTATCCACGTTGATTGAAAATAATAATGAATCTTTGGATGTGAATTTTGTTGGTTGGAATAATTTTGGTAACAATGCTTATAGAGGAAATTTTAATCCTAGGCCTTTTCCTAGTAATTCCTCTAATAATTATGGTAATTCCTACAATAACTCTTATGGAAATTTTGGTAAGATGCCTTCTGAATTTGAAACTAGTGTTAAAGAGTTTATGAATTCGCAAAAAAAATTCAATGCTTTGCTTGAAGAAAAAATTGATTAAGATTGATGAATTGGCTAGAAGCGTGGATAGAATTACTCTTCATTTTGATTCTTTGAAACTTAAATCTATTCCACCTAAGCATGATATCAATGAGTCTCTCAAAGTCATGAGAATTTCCATTGATGAATGCAAAGAAAGAACCGCTAGGATGTGCGCTAAAAAGAATGCTTTATGAAAGCGTGTTCTTCTAGTTATCATGAAAATAAAGATGAAGATCTGAAAGTTATTGATGTGTCTCCTATTAGATCCTTGTTTTCTAGTATGAATCTTGATAAATATAGGGCTGGAGATGAGTCTACTTTAATTAAAAGGCGTCCCAATGATTCTGAGTTTTTATGTCTTGATGCTAAAATTGTTTAAAGTGGGATTGAAGAGATTAAAACATTGCATAGTGATGAACCCACTACTTTGGATTTCAAGGGATTCAATTATGATAATTTCTCTTTGATTGATTGTATTTCCTTGTTGCAATCCGTACTAAATTATCCGCATGCTTATAGTCAAAATAAAGCTTTTACCAAACACATAGTTGATGCTTTGATGCAATCTTACGAAGAAAAACTTAAACTAGAAGTTTCTATCCCTAGAAAGCTTTATGATGAATGGAAACCTACTATTAAAATTAAAATTAAGAATCATGAATGTTTTGCTTTGTGTGATATGGGTGCAAGTGTTTCCACTATCCCAAAAACTTTGTGTGCTTTGTTAGGTTTCCATGAGCTTGATAATTATTCTTTAAATTTGCATCTTGCGGATTCTACTATTAAGAAACCTATGGGAAGGATTATTGATGTTCTTATTGTTTCCAATAGGAATTATGTGCCCGTAGAATTCATTGTTCTTGATATAGATTGCAGTCCTTCATGTCCTATTATTCTTGGTAGACCTTTCCTTAGAACGATTGGTGCAATTATTGATATGAAGGAAGGAAATATTAGATTCCAATTTTCATTAAGGAAAGGCATGGAACACTTTCCTAGAAACAAAATCAAATGACCTTATCAATCCATTATGAGAGCCACTTATGGATTGCCTTCCAAAGATGGCAATACCTAGATCTATCCTTGTATCGTGCCTAGCTAGGGGCGTTAAACGATAGCGCTTGTTGGGAGGCAACCCAATTTTATTTTCTTTGTTTTTGCTTCTGTTCATGAATAAATATTGCATCTAGCTTATGTGTAGATGTGGTTTTGTGTTTTAATTAGTGTTTGTGCCAAGTAGAACCTTTGGGAAGACTTGTGTGAAGTTTATATGATCTTGCTGTAAAAAACATAAATGTTAGCGCTCATGAGAATAGTCACCAGATTTTACTGCAGAGTGCTATTTAGTTGATTCTTTTTGCATATGATTAATAGACAAATTCCTCACGTTTACCAACTTATTTCAATTTTTTGGAGTTACAGAAGTATTCAAAAGTTACAGATTACTACAGACTGTTCTGTTTTTGACAAATTCTGTTTTTCGTGTGTTGTTTGCTTATTTTGATGAATCTATGAGTAGTATTGAGGAGTATGAATCATAGAGAAGTTGGAATACAGTAGGTTTAAACACCAATATAAACAAAGAATGAGTTCATTACAGTACCTTTGAGTGGTGGTTTGTTTTCTTATACTAACGGAGCTCAAGAGATTTTTGGCTAAGTTTTGTGTTGTGAAGTTTTCAAGTTTTGAGTATGGCTTTGATGGACTATGGAACAAAGACTGGCAAGGGCCTAAGCTCGGGGATGCCCAAGGCACCCCAAGGTAAAATTCAAGGACAACAAAAAGCCTAAGCTTGGGGATGCCCCGGGAAGGCAAATCCTCTTTCGTCTTCATTCTATCGGTAACTATACTCGGGACTATATTTTTATTCACCACATGATATGTGTTTTGCTTGGAGCGTCATGTATGATTTGAGTCTTTTCTTGTTAGTTTGCCACAATCATCCTTGCTGGACACACCTTTTTGTGTGAGAGAGAGAGAGTTATGATCTAGAATTTGTTAGAATACTCTATGTGCTTCACTTATATCTTTTGAGCTAAATAGTTTTGCTCTAGTGCTTCACTTATATCTTTTAGAGCACGGAGGTGATTTTGTTTTGTAGAAATTGTTGATCTCTCATGCTTCACTTATATCCTTTTGAGAGTCTTTTAGAACAGCATGGTAATGTGCTTTGGTTATAAAACTAGTCCTAAAATGATAGGCATCCAAGATGAATGTAGTAAAAACTTTCATATAAAGTGCATTGAATATGATGAGAAGTTTGATACTTGATTGTTTTGAGATATGAGGATGGTGATATTAGAGTCATGATAGTGGAGTAATTATGAATTTTAGAAATACTTGTGTTAAAGTTTGTGATTCTTGTGGCATGCACGTATGGTGAACCGCTATGTGACGAAGTTAGAGCATGAGGTATTTGTTGAGTGTCATCCTTTGTGTGGAGATTGGGGCGCGCGATGGTTAACTCCTACCAACCTCTCCCCTAGGAGCATGCGTTGATTGCTTTGTTTTGATGACTCGTAAATTTTTGCAATAAGTATATGAGTTCTTTATGACTAATGTTGAGTCCATGGATTATACGCACTCTCACCCTTCCGCCATTGCTAGCCTCTCTTGTACCGTGCAACTTTTGCCGGTACCATACACCCACCATATACCTTCCTCAAAACAGCCACCATACCTACCTATCATGGCATTTCCATAGCCATTCCAAGATATATTGCCATGCAACTTTCCACCGTTCCGTTCATATGACACGCTTCATATTGTCATATTGCCATGCATGATCATGTAGTTGACATAGTATTTGTGGCTAGGCCACCATGCATAATTTTTCATACATGTCACTCTTGATTCATTGCACATCTCGGTACACCGCCGAGGCATTCATATAGAGTCATACTTTGTTCTAGTATCGAGTTGTAATATCGAGTTGTAAATCAATATAAGTGTGATGATCATCATTATTAGAGCATTGTCCCAAAGAAAAAAAGAAAAAAAGAAAAGGAAAGGCCAAGAAAAAGAAAGGCCCAAAAAAAGAAAAAAAAGGAATAACAAAGAAAAGAGAAGAAAAGGGACAATGCTACTATCTTTTTACACACTTGTGCTTCAAAGTAGCACCATGTTCTTCATGATTGAGAGTCTCTTGTTTAGTCACTTTCATATACTAGTGGGAATTTTCATTATAGAACTTGGCTTGTATATTCCAAAAATAGGCTTCCTGAAATACCCAGGTCTTCGTGAGCAAGCAAGTTGGATGCACACCCACTTAGTTTCTTTTGTTGAGCTTTCATACATTTATAGCTCTAGTGCATCTGTTGCATGGCAATCCCTACTCACTCACATTGATATCTATTGATGGGCAATTCCATAGCCCATTGATATGCCTAGTCGATGTCAGACTATCTTCCTCCTTTTGGTCTTCTCCACAACCACCACTCTATTCCACCTATAGTGCTATATCCATGGCTCACGCTCATGTATTGCATGAAAGTTGAAAGGTTTGAAAAAATTGAGTATGAAAACAAGTGTTTGGCTGAAACCGGGGTTGTGCATGATATGAATATTTTGTGTGATAAAGAGGGAGCACAGCCAGACTATATGATTTTGTAGGGATAACTTTCTTTGGCCACGTTATTTTGAGAAGACATGATTGCTTTGTTAGTATGCTTGAAGTATTATTATTTCTTATGTCAATGTATACTTTTGTCTTGAATCTTTAAGATCTAAACATTCATGCCACAATAAAGAAATTACATTGAAAATTATGTTGGTTAGCATTCCACATCAAAAATTATGTTTTTATCATTTACCTACTTGAGGACGAGCAGGAATTAAGCTTGGGGATGCTTGATACGTCTCCAACGTATCTATAATTTTTGATTGTTCCATGCTATTATATATGATGTTTTGGATGTTTAATGGGCTTTATCATACACTTTTATATTATTTTTGAGACTAACCTATTAACCCAAAGGCCCAGTGCAGATTGCTGTTTTTTACCTATTTCAGGGTTTCGCAGAAAAGGAATATCAAACGGAGTCCAAACGGAATGAAACCTTCGCGAGAGTTATTTTTGGAACGATATCAACACGGAAGACTTGGAGTACACGCGAGGGACTGAAGGAGGCGGCCACGAGGGTCCAAGGCGCGCCCCCCACCCTCGTGGGCCCCCTCTGGCTCCCCCGATGCCCTCCTTCCTCCTATATATACCCATATACCCCGAAAACATCGAGGCAACATAGAAAACCCTAATTCCACCGCCGCAACCTTCTGTTCCCGTGAGATCTCATCTTGGGGCCTGTTCTAGAGCTCCGCCGGAGGGGGGATCTTCGACGGACATCAACACCATTGCCTCACCATGAGTTGTGAGTAGTTTACCATAGACCTTCGGGTCCATAGTTATTAGCTAGATGGCTTCTTCTCTCTTTTCGGATCTCAGTACCAAGTTCTCCTCGGTCTTCGAGGAGATCTATTCGATGTAATCTTTTATGTGGTGTGTTTTTCGAGATCCGATGAATTGTAGGTTTATGATCAAGATTATCTATGAGAAATATTTGGTTCTTTTCTGAATTCTTTTATGTATGATTATAATATCCTTGAAGTCTCTTCGAATTATCGGTTTGGTTTGGCCTACTAGATCTATAGTTCTTGCGATGGGAGATGTGCTTGGCTTTTTGTTCAATCTTGCAGTGTCCTTTCCCAGTGACAGCAGGGGCAGCAAGGCACATATTGTATTGTTGCCATCGACGATAAAAAGATGGGGTTTATATCATATTGCTTATGTTTATCCCTATACATCATGTCATCTTGCTTAAAGCATTACTCTGTTCTTATTAACTTAATACTCTAGATGCATACTAGATAGCGGTCGATGTGTGGAGTAATAGTAGTAGATGCAGAATCGTTTTGGTCTACTTCTCACGGACGTGATGCCTATATATAATGATCATGCCTAGATATTCTCATAATTATTCGCTTTTCTATCAATTGCTCGACAGTAATTTGTTCACCCACCGTAGAATTCTGCTATCATGAGAGAAGCCACAAGTGAAACCTATGGCCCCCGGGTCTATTCTCAACATATTAAATCTACAATCTACTTTACTTTGTTGTTTTTACTTTATGTTCTTATATCCAAAAATACCAAAAATTTCAAACTATCCTATCTATCAGATCTCACTTTCGTAAGTGACCATAAAGGGATTGACAACCCCTTATCACGTTGGCTGCGAAGTTCTTATTTGTTTGTGCAGGTGTGAGGGACTCGCGCGTGGTCTCCTACTGGATTGATACCTTGGTTCTCAAAAACTGAGGGCAATACTTACGCTATTGTGCTGCATCACCCTTTCCTCTTCGAGGGAATACAATGCAAGCTCGAGAAGTAGCAGGCGGCCCCTCACGACCGTCGTTCGCGCGTGACCCACCCCTTGATCTACGCCGGCCGTCTCTACCCTGCTCCGACCGGGACTCCTTCATTGCCCTGATCAGGCGGCCTCGTGCCATGTAGCGGCCCATCATAGCCGTCATTTGCGCACCGGCCTATCGATCGATCCACGCCACCCGCCTCCATCGCATCAGGCTCGTCGGCTGCCTCAGCCCGGGCGCCGCTGCTACGTTGGTCGCTCGGACCTCGTTGACCGGGAGCCGGCGCTGCTTTGGCAGCCCGGGTGCCGGTGCTGATGCACTCGTCCGCACGACGTCCCATGCCATTCGTCATCGTCAATTTCATCTCAGACTCCGCCGCCACCCCGCCTCCACCGAGCGGCGTCCCGACCTCGCGCGTGATCGGCTTGATCACCCGCTCGCCGCCGCGATCCGCCTCATCTATGCCCCGCTACCGACCTGGCCCGTCGGTTGCTCGCGCCTGCGCGGGTCCCATGAAGATCGCCCCTGAGTTCAGCACGCCCCTCCATCGATCGTGCATCAGGCTACCACTGCGTCGCCCCGTCGGGCCGCTGCGTCGACGCCCCATGGTTCTCCCTCGCGGCTGCACCGATCTGCATCACCGCTGCGTCGCCCCTTTGGGCCGTAGTGCCGTGGCATACGGTCCGCCGCCGCCCTGAGGCCGTCCGCTCCATGGCGTCCCTGTGGCTGCAAACGATCATCGGGTCGCCGCTGCGTCGCCCTGTCGGGCCGTAGCGAGCGTGGCACGCGATCCGCGCCTCCGCCCGAGGCCTCCCCCGCGGTTGCACCGACCCGCACTCCGTCGCTGCGCCGCCCCCTGGGGTCATGTCGCCGCGTCCCGCGGTCACCGCCACCGACCTGAGGTCTTCATGCCGTCGCCCCGACCTGCCTACCTGCCGTTGCTACATCGCCCCTTCGGGTTGTAGCGCCGCGACCGGCAGTCCACTCCACTGTCAGCGCGCGATGAATTTTCGTGGTATGTGTCGTGCCGCCTCCCTTGGCGCGGGAACTTCACCGTCCGCGCCAGTCTTCTTCTTGATGTTGGGTTCTCCTCGCCTACTTCGAGCATCCCCGCAGCGCTCCTTACTAGCTGCCGCTGCCAACAGGCCGCCGCCGCCGCTCTTCTTCGGTGCTGCTGCAGCTTGCTCACCCAAGCCATGCCGCCAGTCCACCCTCTTTGTCTTCATCCAGCACCAGCTCATCGCCAGCGTCGCCGTCATCTTCCTCGACTGCTTTGTCTACTCTAACCACCGTCGGCGACATCGGCCCCGCGCCGCTTGGCGCCACAACCATCGTCGAGTCCTTCTCTGATGGACCCTCAGACTCCTCGACATGGCGCAGAGCTCGTGCAGGACCCTCAACTACAGATGCCCCGGTGCTGGCAACACCGACGCGTGCCTTCGTCTACGACGTGTCCTCGGGCTTGGCAAACCCGGCGCGACACCTCCTCAACATCGTCTTCTCCCCGACGCACCACTACTTCGAAGCCAATGCGCCCATGACTAACTCGACGCCTCCTTGCGCACGCGGCTCCACGGCGACTTCCTCGACATCGGCAACCACGACTCGATATCTACCACGACATTCTTCGCATGGCTACCTTGACCACGGCTACACCACCCACACTCTCGACTCCCTCGACCAACAAAACAAAGGGCTACCGCCTTGCTTGAGCAATCTCGTCGGTTTCCACTCCACCCACACCTTCCGCGATGCATCGACCGTTACGACTGTGGGGGGGCGTCCATCGGCTTGCCTTAGGATTCTTCTCCAGTGTCATCGCCTACGTCGCTACCGTTGTGACTGCGGGGGGATGTTGAGTACATGATTATTAGGAAGTGTAGGATAGACTAGGATTTGTCCTGCCTTGTCTTGCACTCCAAGTTTGTCATTGTACTATATATATATACAGCCAGTATATTCTGCTAATATTAGCATAATAACTATTCTGATAACACTCCCGCACTTCACGCATAACGCGAGGACACTGCATTCTCAGTACCAGAGGTACTGCAACATAGCGACCAGTGAACTTCATGTTGAAAAAACTGTACGTGTTGTTTTTTTGGGTACATTTTTTGCTCTAATTTTTTAACCATTTGTCGGAATAATGCATGTAATATACCGTTCAAAAGCTATGGATTGTGCACTACTTCGCCATGTTGAACACTTTTCAAGATTCCTCATGGTTTAAGAGCAGTTTTAAAAACGGTGCGACCCGCGAATAATGGCAACGAGCGTTTTTTCATGTTTTTTTCTAAACCGTTCGTCGGAATGAAACATATGATACACCGTTGGAAAGATATCGTCGAGGCGCATCTTTTTCATATCTACTATTTTGTCTAATTCATTACGGTTTAAAAGCAGTTTCAAATTTACTAAATCGCGGAATTCTGTTTTTCAAACTTTTTCGAATTTTCGGTACTGTTTTCACTTCAGTTTTCTAACCGTTTGTCGAAACAAGGCGTGTAATATACCGTTGAAAAGCTATGGACGAGGCGCAACTTTCATATGTTGAAATGTTTTTGAGATTCATTACGGTTTCAATTTAATTTTGAAAACTGTGTGGCTGCCGTTGAGTGACAGAGAACGTATTTTCGTAAAAAAAATTAAACCGTTCATCGGAATGATGCAAATTATACACCGTTGGAAAGATATCGACGAGGCACAACTTTTGCATGTAGAACACCCTCTCTAATTCATTATGGTTTAAGAGCAGTTTCAAAATTACCGAAATGCGGCACTCTGTTTTTCATGACACCAAAATCGACGAGCCGCATCGGACAGAAAACTGCACTACATTAGACAGGCAAGTGAACTTCATGATTTCTTTTGTCGGGCGTAAATTTTTGTCAGACGAGTAAGTGCACCGGACTTCATATCGAGTGTAAGTGGAAAGCAAAAGTATGAAGAAGTGAATCGCATTACTTTTTTATTCATTTCGGTAACAATTTTTCTTTGCACTTACAAGATGAACAGCATCTGACGGCTGACCGCACTGCTTCAAATGGTCAAGTGAACAGCATTACCTTTTTTGTTGTTTCTCTACCATTTTTCATTTAACACATCTTTGCACTGCATTTCCTTCTTTTTTTTCTGTTTGGAGTTTTGGGTTTCCACATTGGCGAGTTGTACACGTGCGAAGAAGCGAACCACATGGTCAAGCGAAATGAGCCACAACACAATTCGAAATGAACTTCCTTTGTAAATAATTTTCAAACGAGTCCATATAACTTTTATACATAAAATCATCAAACACGGAAAAACACCATTTTTGCACTGCATGTCCACATGGTCCAAACTGCATGCTCATGTGTGAACATCACCATGTTTCACTGCAAATCAAATGGCGGACCAGCATGGATCCTGACGAGGAGAGAAAGGAGGAGGAGGGGTTGGCCAAGCCACCGCCGGCAGCCAGGGATCCAGGCCGGAAGGAGTCATTGTTGATGGCCGCGCTCGACCTGGCCTCTCTCCACCCAAAGCCACACCACCTGCTGTTGAGCCAGGAACATCGGTACCGCTTAACAAACTGCATCTGCCTTTTAAAGATAACAAACACCATCTTTTTTGATCCCTCTAAACCGCACAGGAGGGAGGCGCGGCGAACTACAAGATGGAAGCCAGCGAACCTACGTTGCTGCTGAACCACACTGCTTGGCCACTAAACAAAAAGCTATGCCACACGATAAAACTGAAAGAGAGACGCCGGTGAGCTGAACCGCAGGCTCAGCCAAACTTCACTGTTGTCACTGAATCATCGTCGACAGAAGGTAGGTGGAAGAGAGGTTACAAAGAGGGGGAACCACCTGCATCTCGCTGGCGGAGGCATGGTGGAGCACCCCCTGCTACCTGCTGAACAACTGGGTAGTTGACCGGCGTGGTGAGGTTGCTGAGGGACTGTAGGGAGACGGTGGTGGCGCTTGGGTAGGTCCAGGACCCTGACGAGGGCCGCGGTACCCGTTGGTCGCTGGAGGAGAGCTGCAGTCGGGGGTGTCCGGATCTGCTCCATAGGCGGAAGGATCCGTTCCGGGTGGTACGGCATGTCGGGTGGGGTGCGCCGCGCGCGGAGAAGGTGGGAGGGTGAGGCGACGGCTCCGGTGGTGCGCGCCGCGCATGAGAGGTTGGGGGTGGCGCGTCTGGTGGGGGGCGTCACGCCGGATAAGGTGGGGAGCTGGGGCGGCGACTCAGATTGGTCGCGCCGCACCTGCGGGTGGGGGCGGCGGCTCATGTCTGCTGTGCCACACCGGAGAAGGTGGGAAGGGTGGGGAGGCCGGTGGGTGGAGGATGGGGTGGCCGGCGGGTGGAAGGGGAGCTGGGGATTTGAACGAGGGAAGGTGGGGGTGCGGGAGGTGGGTGGTGGGTAGTTGCGTTCGATCGAGGAGAAGTGGTTTGGTTGTTAGTAGAATAAGAGGTTTTGTGCGCAGAATAAGACTCTTAAGGGTGTTATCATAATAGACCCACCCTATATATACAAGACTCAAGCAATAAATGTCCATCATAAAAACAACGATTCCATCAAACCCTCTCTCCCTTCTAACACCACTGACTAGCGCATATCTTGCCTAAGCGCATGTCTAGGCATGCTTAGGGCATCTCCAATGAGAGAAGCTTCCACATGCGCTTAGGTAATTAAAATAAATATCGTAGAATAAAAAACTCACCTTAGCGCCTCCCGCTCCAACGTAGATGCTAATAACAGGCGCTATATGGTTAGCTGGCCGGACATCTGCAAGCCTTGGGAACAAGGGGGCCTCGGGATCATGTGCTCTAAGCGCATGAACATCGCCCTCTTACCCCGCTGGCTTGGGCGCATTTCGCAAGGGCAAGGTGGCCTCTGGTTAGACATCATCCGGAACAAATACCTGCGAGGGCAACCCCTAGCCTTCTGTGAGAAATCTGGCGGCTCCCAGTTCTGGCAGTTGGTCATCCAGCTGCTCCCGGTCCTCCACATTGGGACCTCCATTTCGATTGGATCTGGGGCTGCTACCCTGTTCTGGTTCGACCGGTGCGCGGGAGACACCCCCTTCGCCGCGCGCTTCCCCGACCTCTTCTCCATCGCTGTTGATCCTAGGATCTCTGTAGAGAGGGCCCTTATTGATTTAGGGGGCCTCGCCTTCCGGAGGCCATTTGGCCTCCGGACTCCGCTGCCTGGCATGAGCTGCTTGATTGCGTCGTCCTTCACGAGCCGGTGGTGGATGCTGACCCGGACCTAGTTAGGTGGCGCCTTGAGCTGTCAGGCCAATTCTCCACCAAGTCCCTCTACCAGTCCATTGCCCCCTCCACCGCCCCTCCTCCCCTTACGGCGGTGTGGTCCATCCGCCTGCCGCTGAAGATTCGGATCTTCATGTGGCAATGGATTAGCGTGCAGACCCCGTCTGGGGTGGAGGTTCGCAAGCGCAATGGCCCTGGTACTGGCCTTTGCCCGCTCTACGGTGTCCCCGAACACTCGAATCACATCTTCTTCTCTTGTGTGTCTGCTCAATTTGTGTGGAGCTACTTTAGAGAGGTGGTTGGTGGTAATTGGTGTCACACCAACTTCCCCGACCTATTCGCCGAACTCCAGAACTCCCCCTGCCCTCTCGCCACATTAGGTGGCTGGAGATTGGGGGCCTCGCTTGGACCCTCTGGACAATCCGCAATAGACTTGTGATTCAGCGCATTATGCTTCGACGGGCTACTGACGCTCTCTTCAAACTGTCTGGTTTCTTGCAGCTTTGGCGGCCGCTTAACCGCCCCCAGGACCGGGACGCCATCTCCACCTTCATCGCCGACCTTCGTTCTATGGCTGTCCCTTTGTCGCCGCCGCTCCCTCCGCCACCTCCGGAGCCGGATTAGGGGGCAGACATGTTCTCCGGGCTCTCTTTTCTCTTTTGTTTGGGCTTGTTGAGCTGTGCTGAGAGCTGTGCCCTCAGCAGAACCTAGTGTACTTCCTTTTGTGCGATTCGGATGTGTGTGTTGTGAACTAGTCCTTGTATGTGTGCTCTATGACAGTTTGCTTTATTTGTAAAGTGGGGCGAAAGCCTTTTTTGGTAAAAAGGATCGGCCTCCGCACTTAACGTTTTATCTTACACGGAAAAAAACACCAAAGCGCTCGGTTCCCAACTTTGCGTCGATGCCGGGCAGACGCAAGGATTCGATCGCATAACTGCCGATCGACCAGGAAATCAATCATGGCACCTTAACATAGCGTCGTGCATTGGACATGCCCTTAAGCAAGATGTTCTGTTCTGGCCAAGCAGCTAGGCGCTTATAGGTGTGGAGATTTTTTTTAAGGAGGTGTTGATCGCTTTGTTGTTCAAAGCACATAACAAGTATGTACAAGTATAACACTACCGTTGTCATTTTATGTACTTGCAATTACAATGTATTTTAAAATGCACACTTTTTTTTGAATTGTTTGGATTGCTTACCACATGTGTCATGCACACTTGGCGAAGCATCTGCTCGTGCTTACAATTCTCCATGAGGGAAATAATAGATGCACACTTTCTTTTTGCCCTTTTTGTACGATTGTCAGGTTATGGAAAAGAGATATACATATTGGTTTGTGTGATTGATGGTGAAAGTATAGAATTGATAGTAAAATCGGTATGTAGATTTGTACATGTGAAATGTTAAGATGCATGAGTTTGAGACTTTTGTGTCAACGATACACAGTAAATAGAAATGCCCTTAAATGTACAATTAGTGCTTAGTTGTTGTTTTTGAGGCGAAACCGTAGAACAATTGTTCTACGGTAAATTTTCATTAAATCTTATATAGAAATACAAGTAGCAGTAAAAAGAAAAAGGAAAAAAAGGCTAATCATCAAATGCCAGTTTTGTGTAACATCCTAGATATTTGAAGTTTATTTTATATCCAACTGTGAATCTTGGCTGCTTTGGCTGTCTTTGATCTTAACTCAACTGCCCCCATTCCTTCTTTTAGGTAGTATTTCCATGTGTTGACTGATGGAGCTGATCTTCTAAAAATCTTATCATTTCTGCTCATCCAAATGCCCCAACAGCCCATGACAATGATATCCATGGTCAGGTCTGTAGGAAGAAAGTCTATGATGAGGTAGATTTCATCATAAGTTGACATGCCTCGAAGTTTGTTGGCTAGAATAGAATTCCAACAACTAAGTGTAAAATGGCAGTCCCAAAAAAGATGGGTCAATGTTTCTTCAGTATTGTCAGCACAGAGGGCGCAGTTATAATCTTCAAGAAACATATTTCTTCTGTGTAGCAGATTTCTGGTGCTGATTCTGTCATGCAATAAGAGCCAGAAGATCTTATGCCTTAAACAACATGCAGTTTTCCATAGTAGTCTGAAAGTGATGTGAGTTTGATTACTACCTTGAATAGCTTTGTACATCTTCATTGCTGAAAACTTAGGAGCCTGCCATGTGTAAGACCAGGTGTCATGTCCAGTTGCTACTGACATCTTGGTTATTAAGTGTTGCAGTGTGTTGAATTGGTTGAAAGCTGCGTGAGACATTGGTCTGTGAAATAGCATGCTAGCATCATTATGTTCCAGTACCCTTTGCAAGGAAATATTGTGTTGAATAGCAAATGAGTGCAGCTCTGAAAATTTGGTAGAGAGTGGTGTGTCTAGCCATTTATCAGACCATAAAAGGATAGTGTTCCCTTGACTTGCTTTGCACAGAGAATGCTGCTTAAAGGTAGACAGAAGCTTTAATACTGATCTCCACCAGAAGGAACCAACCTTGGACTCATTGGGTAGTTTGTCTTGGTAGTATGCTTCCCAGATAATGTGGACCCATGGAGTGTCAACCTTGTTGAAGAATTTATGGAGATATTTGATAAGAAGAGCTTGATTGTGAAGTTCTAAATCAAGTACTCCCAGTCCTCCCTGGTCTTTGGGTTTGCATACTGTGTCCCATGAGATGTGAACTGCTCCTCTTTCCTAAGTATCATATTTTCTCTAGAAGCAATTCATCATATAAGTGTTGATTTGCTTGATTACTGTCTTTGGGATGGCCAGGGTGCACATGAAGAATGTGGGTAGACTAGTGAAGACTGATTTCAATAGTATTAGCTTGTCCCCAGTAGATAACATAGTAGAACAACACAGTAATCTACTTTCAATCCTCTTTAGCATAGGGACAAAATCTTCTACCCTTGGCTTGGACAGACTCAATGGGAGTCCCAGATAATTATGTGGGAGTGTTCCAATCTTACAGCCCAGGAGGTTGGACAAATCATTCATCTTCTATTCTGGAGTATTGATAGAAATCATAGTGGACTTGGAGTAATTGATTTTAAGTCATGTGAATTCAGCATAATGTAGCAGAAGATTCTTAATTTGCATCAGTTGTCTGTCATCAGCCTTTGCCACTAGAATGGTATCATCACCATATTGTATGACAGGGTAGTCTGGGCAAGAGGTATGAATGAGTGGAGTATCTATCAGAGCATTGTTGCAGGCTTCATTGAGCATAGATTGAAGAATATCTGCAGCAATCACAAAGATCAGTGGTGACAATGGATCACCCTATCTGACTCCTTTTTTGCATAGGAATTGCTTTCCAAGGACTCCAATAAGAAGAACATATGAGTAGCCAGTTCCATATATCATCTTAATCCACTGAATCTATTTTGAACCAAATCCTTTAGCTTGCAACACTTTGAAGATAGTGTCATGGCTGAGCATGTCAAATGCTTTCTCAACGTCCAGTTTAAGAAGAATGATTTCTTTCTTGCTTTGGTGGCACTGATGGATATACTCATAGGTCCAAGCAAGGCAATCTTGTATACATCTATTATTCAAGAAACCATACTGATTCTTATGCACCATTTTGAGGATATGTCTTTGTAGCCTGTTTGCTAGAAGTTTAGTAATGATCTTGAGGGTGCAATTCAATAAGGAAATGGGTCTGAACTCTGCTGGTGTAGCTGCAGATTCCTTTTTTTGGAATCAGAGTGATAAAAGAATAGTTGATGCTTTGAATATTGACCTGTCCTGAGTGGAAATCCTCTATGAGCTTATAGAAATCCTGAGCAATGATATCCCAAAAGCTTTTGAGGAAAGCATCATTAAAACCATCTGGTCCTGGTGATTTATCTGCAGGCATCTCCTTAATGATCATGTCAATTTCCTCTTTAGTGAATGGTACTTCAAGTTCAGACATGTCCTCCAAAGGTTGAAGTAATTGTTCCAGGTGGAGTGGATCTGTGGTTGGAGTGCAGGTCCCCATTCTATCTTTGAAAGCTCTGCATAGGATGGCAGCTTTGGCTTGATGTTCCTGGTGCTCATGACCCTGTTCATCTCTCAACATAGAAATGGTGTTGTTCCTATATTTGATGGTAGCCCTAGCTTGGGAATATTTGATATTAGCCTCACCCACCTTAATTTTCCAAATTGTAGCTCTTTGTTTCCAATATTGTCTCTGTTTCTCAAGAATGCCAGCAAGATGAATTTTGAGGATGTCTCTAGCATTAGATTCCTCCAATGAGAGTGCTTTGAATTCCTCAAAGGTGTCATAGCAAAGAATCATGAAGTTGGTGTTTGCAATAGTATTGTTTAGATCAGAAAGATTTCTAGCCCAATTCTTCAATCCTTTCCTGAGTCTCTTGAATTTGATAGCTATTGCTTTATCACTATCGCTAGCTTCCACATCTTGTGTCCAAATATTACTGACAATCTCCTTGAATTGGGGGTGCTCTAGCCAATAGTTCTCAAATCTGAAGATATTTGCTCTGGGAATGGAAGATCCCACCTGAATTTTGATGGGCACATGGTCAGATGTAGTTTTAGCCAGAGGGATGGCAAATGTGGCAGGATATTTGAGAGTCCATGCTTCTGATGTAAAACACCAGTCCAATTTTTCTTGTAGTGGGGCATCCTGCATGTTGCTCCAAGTGAAACATCTTCCTTTGAGAGGAATTTCAATGAGAGCATGTCTGTTAATAGCTTCATTGAAGGCAAGCATATCAGTAATATTACCTCCACTTCTACTTCTATTATGTGGGTATCTGATGTAGTTGAAATCCCCCATAATAAGCCAATGAGTGTCATCTGGCATTTGCAAATTTTGAAACCATTCCAGAAATAATGTTCTTTCAGTATGTTGGCAGGGGCCATAGATATTAGTTAAGATCCAGCAGTTACCATTGTGTTTTGATGTGAATTGGATAGCTATGGAGAATTCATTTAAATGGTAGACATGTCCAGTGAATATTTGTTCATTCCAGGCAACTAATAGGCCCACAGAAGCACGTGTAGATGGTAGGAATGCAAATTTGGCAATCCTTCTGGGACAAAAGTTTTTCAGATAGGTGGAGTCAAATGATTCTCTCTTAGTTTCTGTTGGGGAACATAGTATTTTAAAAAAAATCCTACGATCACGCAAGATCTATCTACTAGATGCATAGCAACGAGAGGGGAGAGTGTGTCTACGTACCCTCGTAGACTGGGAGCGGAAGCGTCAAGTGACGCGGTTGATGTAGTCGAACTTCTTCGCGATCCAACCGATCAAGCACCGGACGTACGGCACCTCCGCGTTCAGCACACGTTCAGCTTGATGACGTCCCACGAGCTCTTGATCCAGTTGAGCTTCACGGGAGAGTTTCGTCAGGACGACGGCGTGGTGACGGATATGATGTATCTACCGGCGCAGGGCTTCACCTAAGCACTGCAACGGTATGACCGAGGTGTGTTTCTGTGGAGGGGGGCACCTCACATGGCTAAAACAATTCAACTTGTGTGTCTTTGGGTGCCCCCCTGCCCCCGTATATAAAGGAGCAAGGGGGAGGCCGGTCGGCCCCTTGTGGCGCGCCTAGGAGGTGCAATCCTACTAGGAATAGGATTGCAATCCTATTCCTAGTAGGAACTACCAAAAAGGGAGAAGGGGGAAAGGAAGGAGAGGGAGAAGGAGAAGGAAAGGGGCACCGGCCCCCCCTCCTTCCTTGTCCAATTCGGACCAAGGGGTGGGGGGCGCGCGGCCCAGCCCTGGCCCTCCTTCCCTCTTTCTCCTACGGCCCATTAAAGCCCATAGCTTCCCCAGGGGTTCTGGTAACCCCCCCCCCCCCCCCCCCCCCCCCC
>LR738714.1:221575134-221650328 GCA_902687465.1 Secale cereale
CGGTACTCCGGTAAATTCCGAAACTTTACGGAACACTTCCGTTGTCCAAATATAGTCGTCCAATATATCAATCTTTACATCTCGGACATTCCGAGACTCCTCGTCATGTCCGTGATCTCATCCGGGACTCCGAACTACCTTCGGTACATCAAAACTCATAAACTCATAATACCGATCGTCATCAAACGTTAAGCGTGCGGACCCTACGGGTTCGAGAACTATGTAGACATGACCGAGACTCATCTCCGGTCAATAACCAATAGCGGAACCTGGATGCTCATATTGGCTCCTACATATTCTATGAAGATCTTTATCGGTCAAACCGCATAACAACATACGTTGTTCCTTTTGTCATCGGTATGTTACTTGCCCGAGATTCGATCGTCGGTATCTCTATACCTAGTTCAATCTCGTTACCGGCAAGTCTCTTTACTCATTCCGTAATACATCATCTCGTGACTAACTCATTAGTCTTTTACTTGCAAGGCTTATTATGATATGCATTACCGAGAGGGCCCAAAGATACCTCTCCGACATTCGGAGTGACAAATCCTAGTCTTGATCTATGCCAACACCACGAACACTTTCGGAGACACCTGTAGAGCATCTTTATGATCACCCAGTTACGTTGTGACGTTTGATAGCACACAAGGTGTTCCTACGGTATTCAGGAGTTGCATAATCTCATAGTCATAGGAACATGTATAAGTCATGAAGAAAGCAATAACAATAAAAATAAACGATCATAGTGCTAAGCTAACGGATGGGTCTAGTCCATCACATCATTCTCCTAATGATGTGATCCCGTTGATCAAATGACAACTCATGTCTATGGTTAGGAAACATAACCATCTTTGATCAATGAGCTAGTCTAGTAGAGGCATACTAGGGACACTCTGTTTTGTCTATGTATTCACACATGTACTAAGTTTCCGGTTAATACAATTCTAGCATGAATAATAAACATTTATCATGATATAAGGAAATATAAATAACAACTTTATTATTGCCTCTAGGGCATATTTCCTTCAGTCTCCCACTTGCACTAGAGTCAATAATCTAGCTCACATCGCCATGTGATTTAATATCGATAGTTCACATCGTTATGTGAATAACACCCATAGTTCACATCGCCATGTGACCAACACCCAAAGGGTTTACTAGAGTCAATAATCTAGTTCACATCGCTATGTGATTAATACCCAAGAGTAATAAGGTGTGATCATGTTTTTGCTTGTGAGAGAAGTTTAGTCAACGTCTCTGTCACATTTAGATCCGTATGTATTTCGCAAATTTCTATGTCTACAATGCTCTGCATGGAGCTACTCTAGCTAATTGCTCCCACTTTCAATACGAATCCAGATTGATACTTAGAATCATCTGGATTTAGTGTCAAAGCTTGCATCGGCGTAACCCTTTACGACGAACTCTTTATCACCTCCATAATCGAGAAACATTTCCTTAGTCATCCAGTTACTAAGGATAATTTTGACCGTTGTACAGTGATCTACTCCTGGATCACTATTGTACCTCCCTGTCAATCTCATGGCAAGGTACACAACATGTTTGGTACAAAGCATGGCATACTTTATAGAACCTATGGCTGAGGCATAGTGAATGACTTTCATTCTCTCTATATTTTTCTGCCGTGGTCTGGCTTTAAGTCTTACTCAACTTCACACCTTACAAGTCAGGCAAGAACTCCTTCTTTGACTGATCCATTTTGAACTACTTCAAAATCTTATCATGGTATGTACTCATTGAAAGTCTTATCAAGCGTCTTGATCTATCTCTATAGATCTTGATGCCCAATATGTAAGCAGCTTCACCAAGGTCTTTCTTTGAAAAACTCCTTTCAAACACCCCTTAATGCTTTCCAGAAAAATTCTACATCATTTCCGATCGACAATATGTCATTCACATATACTTATCAGAAAGGTTGTAGTGCTCCCACTCACTTTTTTGTAAATACAGGCTTCACCGCAAGTCTATATAAATCTATATGCTTTGATCAACTTATCAAAGCGTATGTTCCAACTCCGAGATGCTTGCACCAGTCCATAGATGGATCGCTGGAGCTTGCACATTTTGTTAGCACCTTTAGGATTGACAAAACCTTCTGGTTGCATCATATACAATTCTTCTTTAATAAATCCATTAAAGAATGTAGTTTTGTTATCCATTTGCCAGATTTCATAAAATGCGGCAATTGCTAACATGATTCGGACAGACTTAAGCATCGCTACGGGTGAGAAAGTCTCATCGTAGTCAACTCCTTTAACTTGTCGAAAACCTTTCGCAACAAGTCGAGCTTTGTAAACAGTAACATTACCGTCAGCGTCGGTCTTCCTCTTGAAGATCCATTTATTTTTGATGGCTTGTCGATCATCGGGCAAGTCAACCAAAGTCCACACTTTGTTCTCATACATGGATCCCATCTCAGATTTCATGGCCTCAAGCCATTTTGCGGAATCTGGGCTCATCATCGCTTCCTCATAGTTTACAGGTTCATCATGGTCTAGTAACATGACTTCCAGAACTGGGTTGCCGTACCACTCTGGTGCGGAACGTACTCTGGTTGATCTACGACGTTCAGCAGAAACTTGATCTAAAGTTTCATCATCATCATCATTAGCTTCCTCACTAATTGGTGTAGGAATCACTGGAACTAGTTTCTGTGATGTTCCACTTTCCAATTCGGGAGAAGGTACGATTACCTCATCAAGTTCTACTTTCCTCCCACTCACTTCTTTCGAGAGAAACTCCTTCTCTAGAAAGGATCCACTTTTAGCAACAAAGACCTTGCCTTCGGATCTGTGATAGAAGGTGTACCCAACATTTTCTTTTGGGTATCCTATGAAGATTTACTTCTCCGATTTGGGTTCGAGCTTATCATGTTGAAACTTTTTCACATAAGCATCACAGTCCCAAACTTAAAGAAATGACAGCTTAGGTTTCTCGTCAAACCACAGTTCATACGGTGTCATCTCCACGGATTTAGATGGTGCCCTATTTAATGTGAATGTAGATGTCTCTAATGCATAACCCCAAAAGTGATAGTGGTAGATTGGTAAGAGACATCATCGATCGCACCATATCTAATAAAGTACGGTTATGACGTTCGGACACACCATTACACTGTGGTGTTCCAGGTGGCGTGAGTAGTGAAACTATTTCACATTGTTTTTACTGAAGGCCAAACTCGCTAACTCAAATATTTTACCTCTTCGATCATATCGTAGAAACTCTTATTTTCTGTTACGATGATTCTCCACTTCACTCTGAAATTCTTTGAACTTTACAAATGTTTCAGACTTGTGCTTCATTAAGTAGATATACCCATATCTGCTCAAATCATCAGTGAAGGTCAGAAAATAACGATACCCGCCGCGAGCTTCAACACTCATTGGTCCGCATACATCAGTATGTATGATTTCCAACAACTCTGTTGCTCGCTCCACAGTTCCGGAGAACGGAGTTTTAGTCATCTTGCCCATGAGGCATGGTTCGCAAGCACCAAGTGATTCATAATCAAGTGATTCCAAAAGTTCATCACTATGGAGTTTCTTCATGCGCTTTCCACGAATACGACCTAAACGGCAGTGCCACAAATAAGTCGCACTATCATTATTAACCTTGCATCTTTTGGCTACAATATTATGAATATGTGTATCACACGATCGAGATCCAACAAACCATTTTCATTGGGTGTATGGCCATAGAAGGTTTTATTCATGTAAACATAACAACAATTATTCTCTAACTTACATGAATAACCGTATTGCAATAAACATGATTAAATCATATTCATGTTCAACACAAATACCAAATAACACTTATTTAGGTTCAACACTAATCCCGAAAGTATAGGGAGTGTGCGATGATGATCATATCAATCTTGGAACTACTTCCAATACACATCGTCACTTCATCCTTTAACTAGTTTATGTTCATTATGCAACTCCCATTTCGAGTTACTACTCTTTAGCAACTAAACCAGTATCAAATACCGAGGGGTTGCTATGAACACTAGTAAAATACACATCAATAATCTGTATATCAAATATACCTTTGTTCACTTTGCCATCCTTCTTATCCGCCAAGTATCTAGGGCAGTTCCACTTCCAGTGACCATTTCCTTTGCAGTAGAAGCACTTAGTTTCAGGCTTGAGTTTAGCTTTGGGTTTCTTCATGGGAGTGACAACTTGCTTGTCATTCTTCTTGAAGTTCCCCTTCTATCCCTTTGCCCTTTACTTGAAACAAGTGGTCTTGTTAACCATCAACACTTGATGCTCTTTCTTGATTTCTACCTTCGCCGATTTCAGCATCGCGAAGAGCTCGGGAATTACTTTCGTCATCCCTTGCATATTATAGTTCATCACGAAGTTCTACTAACTTGCTGATAGTGACTAGAGAACTTTGTTAATTACTATCTTATCTGGAAGATTAACTCCCACTTGATTCAAGCAATTGCAGTACCCAGACAATCTGAGCACATGCTCACTGGTTGAGCTATTCTCCTCCATCTTGTAGGCAAAGTACTGTGAGAGGTCTCATACCTCTCGACACGGGCATGAGTATGAAATACTAATTTCAACTCTTGGAACATCTTATATGCTCCGTGGCGTTCAAAACGTTTTTGAAGTCCCGGTTCTAAGCCGTAAAGCATGGTGCACTTAAACTATCAAGTAGTCATCATACCAGCTTTTGTCAAAACGTTCATAACGTCTGCATCTGCTCCTGCAATAGGTCTGTCACCTAGCGATGCATCAAGGACATAATTCTTCTGTGCAGCAATGAGGATAATCCTCAGATCACGGAACAATTCCGCATCATTGCTACTAACATCTTTCAACTTAGTTTTCTCTAGGAACATAAAAAAAATAAACGTGGATCAACATCACGAGCTATCGATCTACAACATAGATATGCTAATACTACCAGGACTAAGTTCATGATAAATTAAAGTTCAATTTAATCATATTACTTAAGAACTCCCACTTAGATAGACATCCCTCTAGTCATCTAAATGATCACGTGAGCCAAATCAACTAAACCATGTCCGATCATCACGTGAGATGGAGTAGTTTCAATGGTGAACATCTCTATGTTGATCATATCTACTATATGATTCACGCTCGACCTTTCGGTCTCCAGTGTTCCGAGGCCATATCTGCATATGCTAGGCTCGTCAAGTTTAACCCGAGTATTCTGCGTGTGCAAAACTGTCTTACACCCGTTGTATTTGAACGTAGAGCTTATCACACCCGATTATCACGTGGTGTCTCGGCACGAAGAACTTTCGCAACGGTGCAAACTCAGGGAGAACACTTGTACCTTGAAATTTTGTAAGGGATCATCTTATAATGCTACCGTCGTACTAAGCAAAATAAGAAGCATAATAAGATAAACATCACATGCAAATCAAAATATGTGACATGATATGGCCATCATCATCTTGTGCTTTTGATCTCCATCTCCAAAGCACCGTCATGATCACCTTCGTCACCGGCGCGGCACCTTGATCTCCATCGTAGCATCGTTATCGTCTCGCCAACTATTGCTTCTACGACTATTGCTACCGCTTAGTGATAAAGTAAAGCAATTACATGGCGATTGCATTTCATACAATAAAGCGATAACCATATGGCTCCTGCCAGTTGCCGATAAATTTACAAAACATGATCATCTCATACAAAAACGTATAACTCATCATGTCTTGACCATATCACATCACAACATGCCCTGCAAAAACAAGTTAGACGTCCTCTACATTGTTGTTGCAAGTTTTACGTGGCTGCTACGGGCTTTAGCAAGAACCGTTCTTACCTACGCATACAAAAACCACAACGATGTTTCGTCAAGTATGTGCTGTTTTAACCTTCACAAGGATCGGACGTAGCCACACTTGATTCAGCTAAAGTGAGAGAGACAGACACCCGCCAGTCACCTTTAAGCAATGAATGCTCATAACGGTGAAACCAGTCTCACGTACGCGTAATGTCGGTCCGGGCCGCTTCATCTCACAATACCGCCGAAGCAAAGTATGACATGCTGGTAAGCAGTATGACTAGTATCGCCCACAACTCATTGTGTTCTACTCGTGCATATCATCTACGCATAGACCTGGCTCATGATACCACTGTTGGGGAACGTGGTATTTAAAAAAAAATCCTACGATGACGCAAGATCTAACTACTAGATGCATAGCAACGAGAGGGGAGAGTGTGTCTACGTACCCTCGTAGACCGGGAGCGGAAGCGTCAAGTGACGCGGTTGATGTAGTCAAACTTCTTCGCGATCCAACCGATCAAGCACCGAACGAACGGTACCTCTGCGTTCAGCACACGTTCAGCTTGATGACGTCCCACGAGCTCTTGATCCAATTGAGCTTCACGGGAGAGTTTCATCAACACAATGGCGTGGTGACGGATATGATGTATCTACCGGCGCAGGGCTTCGCCTAAGCACTGCAACGGTATGACCGAGGTGTGTTTCTGTGGAGGGGGGGCACCACACACGGCTAAAACAATTCAACTTGTGTGTCTTTGGGTGCCCCCTGCCCCCGTAAATAAAGGAGCAAGGGGGGAGGCCGGCCGGCCCCTTGTGGCGCGCCTAGGAGGTGCAATCCTACTAGGAATAGGATTGCAATCCTATTCCTGGTAGGAACTACCAAAAAGGGAGAAGGGGGAAAGGAAGGAGAGGGAGAAGGAGAAGGAAAGGGGCGTCGGCCCCCCCTCCTTCCTTGTCCAATTTGGACCAAGGGGTGGGGGCACGTGGCCTAGCCCTGGCCCTCCTTTCCTCTTTCTCCTATGGCCCATTAAGGCCCATAGCTTCCCGAGGGGTTCTGGTAACCCCCCCGGTACTCCGGTAAATTCCAAAACTTTATGGAACACTTCCGTTGTCCGAATATAGTCGTCCAATATATCAATCTTTACGTCTCGGACATTCCGAGACTCCTCGTAATGTCCGTGATCTCATCCAGGACTCCGAACTACCTTCGGTACATCAAAACTCATAAACTCATAATACCGATCGTCATCAAACGTTAAGCGTGCGAACCCTACGGGTTCGAGAACTATGTAGACATGACCGAGACTCATCTCCAGTCAATAACCAATAGCGGAACCTGGATGCTCATATTGGCTCCTACATATTCTACGAAGATCTTTATCGGTCAAACCGCATAACAACATACGTTGTTCCTTTTGTCATCGGTATGTTACTTGCCCGAGATTCGATCGTCGGTATCTCTATACCTAGTTCAATCTCGTTACCGGCAAGTCTCTTTACTCGTTCCGTAATACATCATCTCGTGACTAACTCATTATTCTTTTGCTTGCAAGGCTTATTATGATGTGCATTACCGAGAGGGCCAAGAGATACCTCTCCGACATTCGGAGTGACAAATCCTAGTCTTGATCTATGCCAACACCACGAACACTTTTGGAGACACCTGTAGAGCATCTTTATGATCACCCAGTTACGTTGTGACGTTTGATAGCACACAAGGTGTTCCTACGGTATTCGGGAGTTGCATAATCTCATAGTCATAGGAACATGTATAACTCATGAAGAAAGCAATAGCAATAAAACTAAACGATCATAGTGTTAAGCTAACGGATGGGTCTAGTCCATCACATCATTCTCCTAATGATGTGATCCCGTTGATCAAATGACAACTCATGTCTATGGTTAGGAAACATAACCATCTTTGATCAATGAGCTAGTCTAGTAGAGGCATACTAGGGACACTCTGTTTTGTCTATGTATTCACACATGTACTAAGTTTCCGGTTAATACAATTCTAGCATGAATAATAAACATTTATCATGATATAAGGAAATATAAATAACAACTTTATTATTGCCTCTAGGGCGTATTTCCTTCAGTTTCTTGCAAACATAATATAGCACACTGTGATTCCTCAATTTTATCAGCCAATGTTGTCCACTTTTTAGGGTCATTAATGCCTCTAATATTCCAATTCAGAATGTTCCAGTCTCTATTCATGTGCAAGCAGAGATAAATGAGTGATACTCAGCAAGTTGTGCCATCCCCCATGCCATAAACTATAATAACAAAGTCTTATAGGAAGCAGAACATGGTGCCATCTGACATAATTCTTCTCTTCCAACTAGTACAGGAAAAGCATTCTCAATCTTACATCACTTGATGGCCAAAACAAAAGTCTCAGAAGCAAAGAAACTAACTGACAACTAAAAGTGATCTAGTGGTGAAAGCTAGATCCACTTCTTGTTATGCTCCCTTGTCTTCTTTTTGCCCTCCATGGTAATGCTGTCACTCTTGGTTTTCTTGGGTTTCTTGGTGAGAATATATTCAGTGGTCTCCTTGTCAGAAACCTTGCAAAAGGAGGTATTCAGGCTTTTAATGATTCTGGTTGAGATCAATGGAGGAGCAACATGACATGTTGGACAGTCTTTATCCTTACAAATAGTATGTTTAAACCCTCTGTTAATTTTATGAAGTCTACAACTTCTCCTTACCCCTGTTTCAACTAATGGCACATTTCTTTTCTCTTCTTGGTCTTTTGTAGAGCAGAGGTTGATGAAGCAAACATGACATCAGTAGTGCTATTTTCTACAGAGGGTAAGATTGGGTTCTCCTTGGTGATCTGTATGGGTAAAGGGCACAGAAGAGTGTTATCATTCAGACACTGCTGTGGGATTGCAAATGGGATTGTAATTGTGGTAGCTCCTTGGCATATGATAGACCAAATAGTAGAGGATATGAATCTTTTAGCCCATTCATACTTATCTGAATTTAACAGAGCATCAGCTAGGAAATTTACCCAATCCACAGGTACCTGAATTACTTCTTTGTTGTCTGGAGTTGGGGCAAAGTGTTCCTTCCAGACCTTAGCACCTTCCTCTCCCAGGAGCTTCTCTTCATAGTTGAGGTTGCCCCTAGTGATATCATGAAGTACCTTGACATTCTCGGTCCTTTTTGGTGAAATATCAGAGCCTGAATTATGTGCCATATTAGCAAATAGAGGGATGGGGAATCTAGGTGGTGCAGACATATCAGAAACCTCTTGCTTACCTGAGTTTGGTTGTCTAACATCTGGTCCCAGTTGTGCAGCTGGGTCAGATAGATTGAGGCTAGAATTCTCATTTCTGACCAACTATGCTTTCCCAGAAACACCAAGTACTTCAGGATTAGTCTTTTCTTGGATTAATGCCTCAGTATCCTGAAATGAGGTTAGATGCAGCAAGCTGTGGTCATTCCTTAGTGATATAGCTTTGGCCTTAGTAGTCTCAATAGTCTGCAGCTCAAAAAACATGGGGTGATCCAACATATCCCTCTGCATAACAGTAGGCGGCATGTGGGTTGCTTCCATACTAGGCTCTGGTACTGTCACTGGCAATGGAGTTGGCTCTTGGGCTTGCAGGGGCAAAACTAAATTGTCCAATTGCACAACTGGTTGGGCTTGTTCCTATACTGGGCCAATAGGAACAGCCACAAGGTTTAAATCAGGGATCATAGGTGCTAATGGCCCATTAGGAGATGCAGCTGTGTTGGCACTTGCATCTGAGGGTCCCATAGAGAGAGTGATGCTGATGTTGGCCTCCAGAGCTGGATTCTCCTCTTCCATTGGGTCCATAAGTTCTTGCATAGGCAGGAATTCTCATGCATGAAGTTCTATGTCTGCTTACATGGGCATTGCCCAGTGGCCCCACCCTGGCATATCATCTTGGACTTCCTCCTCATTAACCTCTTTTGGCATCTCTGGGTTGACAACATGGAGAGCTAGCTATAGATTCACTTGAGGGATTGGTGGAATTTGAGCATGATGATCCTCTTGCTCATGCTGTTGCAGTGGGCCTAAAAAGTGATTATGCTGATTATGGTGGAAATTGGCCTGCTGAGGAATTGGGTGGGGGTTTCCATGAGGGGCCACTGGATCTTCATCTGGTGCCTCTGCACCTAAAATTTCATGTTGAATGATAACCACTGGGACAGTGAGTGACCCAGTCTGAAAATCATATCCCTCTCCCATAACAATGTTGTTAGGTATGTCTCTTAGTTCTTCCACCCGAACCATAACCAACAGATTGGCTCTGGTGCTGCGGGTTCTGTCCCACATAAGAAATTTGCCAAATTTACTGACTGTGTTACTGACCTCCTGAATGTTCCTCCTGTCAAAAGGGTATCCACATAATAGGATCCAGACATCTCTATTCAGAACTAAACTTCTCCAATTCAGACCTCTATCATGCTTCTGAAAGATGACATGGACATTGGTAAACTGATGCGGGCTACGGTTGACCATATCATCTCGGTCGAACACGCTATTGAACTTAACATATGCTTGGCTGAAGGGACAGCGCTCAATCTCAGAGAAGCCCTGTTGATTATCAACAAGCAAATCTATCAGTATCTCACGGATGGTCGTGAAGGCCACCGGAAGATTGGGCTCGGGGACAATCGTAACAATCTCCCATTCCTCATGTGTTGCTGGAGCCGCTCCAGTGATGACTCGAATCCGGGCCAGGCGGCCCGCCACATGGATGCTTTGATGGTTAGGGGGAGGAACGGTGTGTTGGGGAACGTAGTATTCCAAAAAAAATCCTACGATCACGCAAGATCTATCTACTAGATTCATAGCAATGAGAGGGAAGAGTGTGTCTACATACCCTCGTAGACCGAAAGCGGAAGCGTTTATCAACGTGGTTGATGTAGTCGTACACCTACATGATCCATCCCGATCTAGTACCGAACGTAAGGCACCTCCGCGTTCAGCACACGTTCAGCTCGATGACGTCCTCGCCTTCTTGATCCAGCAAGACGGGCGAAGTAGTAGATGAGTTCCGGCAGCACGACGGCGTGGTGACGGTTGTTGATGAAGAACAATCTCTGCAGGGCTTCGCCAAGCACTACAGAAACTAGACGGAGGATAAACTAGAGGGTCGGGGTTGCCGGCACACGGCTTGGTGTATCTTGATGTGTTCCAGGTGCTAGCCCCGCACCTCTATTTATATATTGAGCCCTGGGGTCGAAACTTGGAGAAAAAGCCTCCTCAAAGTCGGTTTTGCCCGAAAGGCAAGAGTCCCACTCAGACTCCAGGACCAAACGCCACAATCCTTGGCGTCTGGCCCAGACGCCATGGGCCGCCCTGGCCTCCGCAAAACACCTTTTGCACCGACTTAATGCCCTGTGGGCTTGACCCCTTGGCCTAACCATATCATCCTATATATCATTTTTTACCTCCGGACCATTCCGGATCTCCTCGTCATGTCCGTGATCTCATCCGGGACTCCGAACAACATTCGGTCACCAACATACATAACGCATTCAATACTATATCGTCAACGAAACGTTAAGCGTGCGGACCCTACGGGTTCGAGAACTATGTAGACATGACCGAGACGCTTCTCTGGTCAATAACCAATAGCGGAACCTGGATGCCCATATTGGCTCCTACATATTCTACGAAGATCTTTATCGGTCGAACCGCATAACAACATATGTTGTTCCCTTTGTCATCGGTATGTTACTTACCCGAGATTCGACTGTCGGTATCATCATACCTAGTTCAATCTCGTTACCGGCAAGTCTTTTTACTCGTTCCGTAATACATCATCTCCTGACTAACTCATTAGTCGTTTTCTTGCAAGGCTTATTACGATGTGCATTACCGAGAGGGCCGAGAGATACCTCTCCGACACTCGGAGTGACAAATCCTAATCTTGATCTATGCCAACACCACAAACACCTTCGGAAACACCTGTAGAGCATCTTTATAATCACCCAGTTACGTTGTGACGTTTGATAGCACACAAGGTGTTCCTCCGATATTCGGGAGTTGCATAATCTCATAGTCATAGGAACATGTATAAGTCATGAAGAAAGCAATAGCAATAAAACTAAACGATCAAGTTTCTAAGCTAACAGATGGGTCTTGTCCATCACATCATTCTCCTAATGATGTGATCCCGTTGATCAAATGACAACTCATGTCTATGATTAGGAAACATAACCATCTTTGATCAATGAGCTAGTCTAGTAGAGGCATACTAGGGACACTATGTTTTGTCTATGTATTCACACATGTACTAAGTTTCCGGATAATACAATGCTAGCATGAATAATAAACATTTATCATGATATAAGGAAATATAAAATAACAACTTTATTATTGCCTCTAGGGCATATTTCCTTCAGTCTCCCACTTGCACTAGAGTCAATAATCTAGTTCACATCGCCATGTGATTTAACACCGATAGTTCACATCGTTATGTGATTAACAGCCATTGTTCACATCGCCATGTGACCAACACCCAAAGGGTTTACTAGAGTCAATAATCTAGTTCACATCGCTATGTGATTAACACCCAAAGAGTACTAAGGTGTGATCATGTTTTGCTTCGTGAGAGAAGTTTAGTCAACGGGTCTGTCACATTCAGATCCGTATGTATTTCGCAAATTTCTATGTGTCTACAATGCTCTGCATGGAGCTACTCTAGCTAATTGCTCCCACTTTCAATACGCATCCAGATTGATACTTAGAGTCATCTGGATTTAGTGTCAAAGTTTGCATCGATGTAACCCTTTACGACGAACTCTTTATCACCTCCATAATCGAGAAACATTTCCTTAGTCATCTAGTTACTAAGGATAATTTTGACCGTTGTACAGTGATCTACTCCTGGATCACTATTGTACCACCTTGTCAAACTCATGGCAAGGTACACAACATGTTTGGTACACAGCATGGCATACTTTATAGAACCTATGGCTGAGGCATAGGGAATGACTTTCATTCTCTCTATATTTTTCTGCCGTGGTCAGGCTTTGAGTCTTACTTAACTTCACACCTTACAAGTCAGGAAAGAACTCCTTTGACTGATCCATTTTGAACTACTTCAAAATCTTATCAAGGTATGTACTCATCGAAAGTCTTATCAAGTGTCTTGATCTATTTCTATAGATCTTGATGCCCAATATGTAAGCACCTTCACCAAGGTCTTTCTTTGAAAAACTCCTTTCAAACACTCCTTTATGCTTTCCAGAAAATTCTACATCATTTCCGATCAACAATATGTCATTCGCATATACTTATCAAAAATGTTGTAGTGCTCCCACTCACTTTCTTGTAAATACAGGCTTCACCGCAAGTCTGTATAAAACTATATGCTTTGATCAACTTATCAAAGCGTATATTCCAACTCTGAGATGCTTGCACCAGTCCATAGAAGGATCACTCGAGTTTGCACATTTTGTTAGCACCTTTAGGATTGACAAAACCTTCTGGTTGCATCATATACAACTCTTCTTTAATAAATCCATTAAAGAATGTAGTTTTGTTATCCATTTGCCAGATTTCATAAAATGCGGCAATTGCTAACATGATTCGGACAGACTTAAGCATCGCTACGGGTGAGAAAGTCTCATCGTAGTCAACTCCTTGAACTTGTCGAAAACCTTTCGCGACAAGTTGAGCTTTGTAGACAGTAACATTACTGTCGGCGTCGGTCTTCCTCTTGAAGATCCATTTATTTTCAATGGCTTGCCGATCATCGGGCTAGTCAACCAAAGTCCACACTTTTTTCTCATACATGGATCCCATCTCAGATTTTATGGCCTCAAGCCATTTTGCGGAATCTAGGCTCATCATCGCTTCCTCATAGTTCCTAGGTTCATCATGGTCTAGTAACATGACTTCAACCGGGTTGCCGTACCACTCTGGCGCGGAACGTACTCTAGTTGATCTACGAAGTTCAGCAGTAACTTGATCCGAAGTTTCATGATCATCATCATGAGCTTCCTCACTAATTGGTGTAGGAATCACTGGAACTAGTTTCTGTGATGTACTACTATCCAATTCGGGAGAAGGTTCAATTACCTCATCAAGTTCCACTTTCCTCCCACTCACTTCTTTCGAGAGAAACTCCTTCTCTAGAAAGGATCCATTCTTAGCAGCGAATATCTTGCCTTCAGATCTGTGATAGAAGGTGTACCCTACAGTCTACTTTGGGTATCCTATGAAGACACATTTCTCCGACTTGGGTTCGAGCTTATCAGGTTGAAGCTTTTTCACATAAGCATCGCAGCCCCAAACTTTAAAAAACGAAAACTTTGGTTTCTTGCCAAACCACAGTTCATAAGGCGACGTCTCAACGGATTTAGATGTTTCCCTATTTAATGTGAATGCAGCTGTCTCTGATGCATAACCCAAAACGATAGTGGTAAATCGGTAAGAGACATCATAGACCGCACCATATCTAATAAAGTATGGTCAAGACGTTCAGACACACCATTACGCTGTGGTGTTCCGGGTGGCGTGAGTTGTGAAACTATTCCACATTGTTTCAAATGAAGACCAAACTCGTAACTCAAATATTCACCTCCACGACCAGATCGTAGAAACTTTATTTTCTTGTTACGATGATTCTCTACTTCACTCTGAAATTCTTTGAACTTCTCAAATGTTTCAGACTTGTGCTTCATCAAGTAGATATACCCATATCTGCTCAAATCATCAGTGAAGGTCAGAAAATAACGATACCCGCCGCGAGCTTCAACACTCATCGGTCCACATACATCAGTATGTATGATTTCCAACAAATCTGCTGCTTGCACCATTGTTCCGGAGAATGGAGTTTTAGTCATCTTGCCCATGAGGCATGGTTCGCAAGCACCAAGTGATTCATAATCAAGTGATTCCAAAAGTCCATCACTATGGAGTTTCTTCATGCGCTTTACACCAATATGACCTAAACGGCAGTGCCACAAATAAGTTGCACTATCATTATTAACCTTGCATCTTTTGGCTTCAATATTATGAATATGTGTATCACTACGATTGAGATCCAACAAACTATTTTCATTGGGTGTATGACCATCGAAGGCTTTATTCATGTAAACAGAATAACAATTATTCTATGACTTTAAATGAATAACCGTATTGCAACAAACATGATCAAATCATATTCATGCTCAACGCAAATGCCAAATAAAATTTAATTAGGTTCTACACTAATCCCGAAAGTATAGGGAGTGTGCGATGATGATCATATCAATCTTGGAACCACTTCCAACACACCTCATCACTTCACCTTTAACTAGTCTCCATTCATTCTGCAACTCTCATTTCGAGTTACTAATTTTACCAACTGAACTAGTATCAAATACCCATGGGTTGCTATGAACACTAGTAAAATACACATCAATAATCTGTATATCAAATATACCTTTGTTCACTTTGCCATCCTTCTTATCCACCCAGTATCTAGGGCAGTTCCACTTCTAGTGACCATTTCCTTTGCAGTAGAAGCACTTAGTTTCAGGCTTGAGTTTAGCTTTGGGTTTCTTCACGGGAGTGACAACTTGCTTGTCATTCTTCTTGAAGTTCCCCTTTTATCCCTTTGCCCTTTACTTGAAACAAGTGGTCTGGTTAACCATCAACACTTGATGCTCTTTCTTGATTTCTACCTTCGCCGATTTCAGCATCGCGAAGAGCTCGAGAATTACTTTCGTCATCCCTTGCATATTATAGTTCATCACGAAGTTCTACTAACTTGGTGATAGTGTCTAGAGAACTTTGTCAATTACTATCTTATCTGGAAGATTAACTCCCACTTGATTCAAGCAATTGTAGTACCAAGACAATCTGAGCACATGCTCACTCGTTGAGCTATTCTCCTCCATCTTGTAGGCAAAGTACTGTCAGAGGTCTTATACCTCTCGACATGGGAATGAGTATGAAATACTAATTTCAACTCTTGGAACATCTCATATGCTCCGTGGCGTTTCAAAACGTTTTTGAAGTCCCGGTTATAAGCCGTAAAGCATGGTGCACTAAACTATCAAGTAGTCATCATATCGAGCTTTTGTGAAAACGTTCATAACGTTTGCATCTGCTCCCGCAATAGGTCTGTCACCTAGCGGTGCATCAAGGACATAATACTTCTGTGCAGCAATGAGGATAATCCTCATATCACGGACCTAGTCCGCATCATTGCTACTAACATCTTTCAACTTAGTTTTCTCTAGGAACATATAAAAAATAAACAGGGAGCAACATCGCGAGCTATTGATCTACAACATAGATATGCTAATACTACCAGGACTAAGTTCATGATAAATTAAAGTTCAATTTAATCATATTACTTAAGAACTCCCACTTAGATAGACATCCCTCTAGTCATCTAAATGATCACGTGATCCAAATCAACTAAACCATGTCCGATCATCACGTGAGATGGAGTAGTTTTCAATGGTGAACATCTTATGTTGATCATATCTACTATATGATTCACGCTCGACCTTTCGGTCTCCAGTGTTCCGAGGCCATATCTGCATATGCTAGGCTCGTCAAGTTTAACCCGAGTATTCTGCGTGTGCAAAACTGGCTTGCACCCGTTGTATGTGAACGTAGAGCCTATCACACCCGATCATCACATGGTGTCTCCGCACGAAGAACTTTCGCAACGGTGCATACTCAGGGAGAACACTTGTACCTTGAAAATTTGTAAGGGATCATCTTATAATGCTATCGTCGTACTAAGCAAAATAAGAAGCATAATAAGATAAACATCACATGCAATCAAAATATGTGACATGATATGGCCATCATCATCTTGTGCTTTTGATCTCCATCTCCAAGGCACCGTCATGATCACCATCGTCACCGGCGCGACACCTTGATCTCCATCGTACCATCGTTGTCATCTCGCCAAGTATTGCTTCCACGACTATCACTACCGCTTAGTGATAAAGTAAAGCAATTACATGGCGATAGCATTTCATACAATAAAGCGACAACCATATGGCTCCTGCCAGTTGCCAATAACTTTACAAAACATGATCATCTCATACAATAACGTATAACTCATCACGTCTTTACCATATCACATCACAACATGCCCTACAAAAACAAGTTAGACGTCCTCTACTTTGTTGTTGCAAGTTTTACGTGGCTGCTACGGGCTTAGCATGAACCGTTCTTACCTACGCATACAAAACCACAACGATTTTTTGTCAAGTATGTGTTGTTTTAACCTTCACAAGGACCGGGCGTAGCCACACTCGATTCAACTAAAGTTGGAGAAACTGACACCCGCCAGCCACCTGTGTGCGAAGCACGTCGATAGATCTCGCGTAAGCGTACGCGTAATGTCGGTCCGAGCCGCTTCATCCAACAATACCGCCGAATCAAAGTATGACATGCTGGTAAGCAGTATGACTAGTATCGTCCACAACTCACTTGTGTTCTACTCGTGCATATCATCTACGCATAGACCTGGCTCTGATGCCAATGTTGGGGAACGTAGTATTTCAAAAAAAATCCTACGATCACGCAAGATCTATCTACTAGATGCATAGCAACGAGAGGGGAGAGTGTGTCTACGTACCCTCGTAGACCGAAAGCGGAAGCGTTTATCAACGCGGTTGATGTAGTCGTACACCTACACGATCCGTCCCGATCTAGTACCGAACGTAAGGCACCTCCACGTTCAGCACACGTTCAGCTCGATGACGTCCTCGCCTTCTTGATCCAGCAAGACGGGCGACGTAGTAGATGAGTTCCGGCAGCACGACGGCGTGGTGTCGGTTGTTGATGAAGAACAATCTCTACAGGGCTTCGCCAAGCACTACAGAAACTAAACGGAGGATAAACTAGAGGGTCGGGGTTGCCGGCACACGGCTTGGTGTATCTTGATGTGTTCCAGGTGCTAGCCCCGCCCCTCTATTTATATGTTGAGCCCTGGGGTCGAAACTTGGAGCAAAAGCCTCCTCAAAGTCGGTTTTGCCCGAAAGGCAAGAGTCCCACTCGGACTCCAGGACCAAATGCCACAATCCTTGGCGTCTGGCCCAGACGCCATGGGCCAGCCAGACGCCATGGGCCTCGGCGTCTGGCCCAAGGCCAGACGCCAGGGTCTCCGGCGTTTGGCCCCCTGGCCTCCGCAAAACACATTTTGCACTGACTTAATGCCCTGTGGGCTTGACCCCTTGGCCTAACCATATCATCCTTTATATCAATTTTTACCTCCGGACCATTCCGGAGCTCCTCGTCATGTCCGTGATCTCATCCGGGACTCCGAACAACATTCGGTCACCAACATACATAACTCATTCAATACTATATCGTCAACGAAACATTAAGCGTGCGGACCCTACGGGTTCGAGAACTATGTAGACATGACCGAGACACTTCTCTGGTCAATAACCAATAGCGGAACCTGGATGCCCATATTGGCTCCTACATATTCTACGAAGATCTTTGTCGGTCGAACCGCATAACAACATACGTTGTTCCCTTTGTCATCGGTATGTTACTTGCCCGAGATTCGATCGTCGGTATCATCATACCTAGTTCAATCTCGTTACCGGCAAGTCTCTTTACTCGTTCCGTAATACATCATCTCCTGACTAACTCATTAGTCGTTTGCTTGCAAGGCTTATTACGATGTGCATTACCGAGAGGGCCCAGAGATACCTCTCCGACACTCGGAGTGACAAATCCTAATCTTGATCTATGCCAACACCACAAACACCTTCGGAAACACCCATAGAGCATCTTTATAATCACCCAGTTACGTTGTGACGTTTGATAGCACACAAGGTGTTCCTCCGGTATTCGGGAGTTGCATAATCTCATAGTCATAGGAACATGTATAAGTCATGAAGAAAGCAATAGCAATAAAACTAAACGATTAAGTTGGTAAGCTAACGGATGGGTCTTGTCCATCACATCATTCTCCTAATGATGTGATCCTGTTGATCAAATGACAACTCATGTCTATGGTTAGGAAACATAACCATCTTTGATCAATGAGCTAGTCTAGTAGAGGCATACTAGGGACACTCTGTTTTGTCTATGTATTCACACATGTACTAAGTTTCCGGTTAATACAATTCTAGCATGAATAATAAACATTTATCATGATATAAGGAAATATAAAATAACAACTTTATCATTGCCTCTAGGGCATATTTCCTTCACGGTGTTGGATCGAACGAGAATGGCGCCATTGTCGCTGCAGCCGTCGGCGAGCTCGATGGCACAGATGGCGCCGATGGTGTACGAGGGTTTGGGTGGATTGTGGTTGCTAGGAGACGGTGGGCTATGGAGTTTTGGGAGGCGCTGTGATTATGGCTGATGATACGGGGCGTCTGTCGAAGTGGAATAACTGAGAGACTCTGGTTGGTATGTTGAATGACCTCCTGATTAGTCACCGTTGCGGGAACAGTGGGAGCTTGCCTCGGAATCGCAAACGCTTGGGTGGGCGGTGCGGTATTCTCCGTGCCTGGGCTGGGCTTGGCAAGAGTGAAGCAGTCTCTGGCAATATGTCCCCATCGTCGACGGGCCCTACATTTGATTCTATTCGTGTAGTTGGGCCTGATGTGGCCCGGTAGAAGACAGCGCACGCAAAACAGCCCCGTAGGATTTTGAACTCGCGTAACTCCCTCCCTCCCAGCAGTAACGTCGGCCCCATGACTATGCTCCTGTGATTTAGCCCGATCACGAGAATTATTACCAGCCACGGCGGATCTAGGATCTGATGGTGTATGATCGGGGTAGATTCTTGGAGATTGGACAGCTTGAACATAGGATTTTCGTGGGTGACGGCGAAAGATATGAGTCCATTCATCTTCTTTTTCTTTGAGATACTGATCTAGTTCCCAACTAGAGTTGGGGCCCCCATTACCCCAAAGAAGAAAATTGATGTTCAGGAGGGGAATCGAGATGTTGCCCCCTTTGATGATCGAGAACCCCACCTCTTTAGAAGAGACCAAGAATTTAAATGACCAATTTTGAAGCAATTGGACTTTTAAAAGTGATGATCTCCCTCCAAAGCATGAGAGTAGGATTGTGCTTACCGATTCTTCGGTGAGCCTGATTTGAGATCTGGTGAATTCAGCAACCAGTAAGAACTCTTCAAGATCCTTGCCTTCTTCATAATTGATGGGGACACCCCATTTCCTTCAAACCTCAGCAGCGAAGTCCTGCCCCACATCGAAGTTGAGATCCGCAAGGGCCATGGAGAAGAATGGTACCCTTGAGGGTGGCGCGGAGCGGAGCGGTGGATGCACGCAAACCGTGGATGGACGCTGGGCCGGAGTGGCCACCGACGGCTAGGTGGAGGAGCGGCTAGGTGGAGGAGAGATGGTGCAATGAAAGATAGTTTGTTTCCTGTGCTTTGTTGTTGTTATATCTTGGGAGGTGCTATACACACGACATTTTTGGAACGATGCATGAACGATGCTCCACATCCAGCCATTCAATCATAGAATAAAGAGCTTCACATCCATCTAATTGTGAATCGTGCATACATCGTGCGTGGAGTGTCATATGTCTAGTATTTTCGTTATATCTTGTATTCCAACGATACACGGTAAAGAGAAATCCCCTTAAATGTACATGTGGTACTTTGTTGTTCTTATATGTTATATTCATGGTTTTAAATAGCGCATTATAGCTTCGTTATAGCGTTTAGAAGAGGTCTTGCTTTTTGGTCCAAACACATGAACACAAACATTTTAAATAGCATGCTATAGTATTGCTATGGCACGCTATAGCATTTAGAAGAGGTCCGTCGCTAAGAGGTTTAGCATGCTATTTGAAACTTTGGTTATATTCCAAACAAACTCTCCATGCTTTGTTGTTTAGTTGGCAGTACTGTGAACATGGAGTTGGAGTTCTATCAGTGAAACATGTATTGAAATCTTGAAGAACTTCAGGTCTGACATGTGTTCATGCGCTTGGTGAGGAACAGGATACCTTCAATGTCTATTAAGTCATGTTTTCCCACAATTCTCCTGTGAAGCTTTACTAAAGGCTTGTTTGGGACTGCTCTGCTTCACCAAAATCAGTTTCACTCCACCAAATTTACTTTAGAGCAGTTTCATACAGAAGTTGTGCACTACCAAAGAGGGTGTTTGGCTTCCATGTAGCTCCAGCTTCAAGAATGGAAAATTTGGTGAAAATAATCTATTTGATTGGATGAGAGAGGAGAAACGAAGGGGTATCCACTTACTGGTGGCAGTGATGGGTAATTTTCCCCCAACTCTAGCTTCTAAATTTTTTGGAGCACCCCCTCACGAGCTTCATAAAAAACTGGGAGTTGTACCCCAGATTCTAGTTTTTTTTTTTTTTGGAGCGGCATATCATGGAGCTATCCCGTTTGGTTTATGTTTTCTGAAGCGGAGTTGAATTTTAAGGAGCGGAGCAGTTCCAAACTGGCTCATATAATATAACGGTTCTACAAGCTGCCACTACACTAATAATGCAATGAAGAGGCCCGTGTGGAGCTAAGGAGCAAAGTCCATAGCCATTGGATTTAGTGACTTCACAAGGATATCATATATATAGATGAAGACTTGCTGATCAGGTCTATGAGAACAGAAATGGAATTTCATATGTGCTAATGTGTATACATCTGGGAAGATTGCAGATTTGTAACTGCCTTCTTACGTTAAGAAGAGATGGTATATTTCTTATTGGTTCAACTTTGTTTGGTTTGTATTTGTTGGAAGCTTTCAACAACAACAGCCAATCAAACACACCTGCCATGAAAAGCTATCTGGACAATGAAATCGTGTTCTGTACTAAAGGGACGTGCAGCTATGACTCTACATAATAGCACCACCTTCATGTCCTTATCTTTCCTGCTGACGGTAGATACAAGACTCAGGCAATGCTATGATCAAGTGATCTCATTCCTTTCTTTTAGGCTACAATGGTACCATGTAATGGGATATAAGTATCTACTTATTAAGTTGGTTTTGAATCAATCTCATGTGTATGGTTTGAATACTCAGCTTGCTCTCGCTTTTTGCGCCATGGGCGCAACGGGTCATCTAATGGACTTAAAGTGGTAAAATTTCTGCAAAAACCACAACCAGAAATAATACTATGACAATAAAGAGCTAAACAAATTTTCAGATTAGATTCAGGAAAACATATAGTAATATTAGCAATGTTATGTAGTGCAGGCCTCAACAACTCTGAAAATTGCACAATCCAAAGCTAACATGTCCACATTGTAATTAAATGCTTTCCCCTGTCTTTCGGCACAATCAAGATAATACAATTCGATTTGAAAGGAACACAAGAGCTGGTGGGATAAACAAAAGGATGGAACCAACCACTCAACGAATGGCAGCATTTCAAGTACATTAACTTGGGGAAGAGTCTCACTTGGGGAATAGCGGGGAAAATGCTCTTGCATTCTACTGAACTACCAAGCATTTGTAACTAAACAACTTACAATTACACTTAAGCTGGAACTTGAAGTATTGGATCAGCAGGGTATTCCTCATATCCACTTATGCCGGTAATTCTTAACCTCGTATTTGGCTGTCAAAGAACAGAAAATTATAAGAACTCATATTGTTTTGGAGTTGGGAAAGTCAAAACTAAGTCAGTTCTTATGACTATGCTAAGTATATTTCCACCTTCAATGGGACACAAACTAGACATACTTACCTGTCTGTGACCAGCTTTCCTCTGGTACTTCTTCTTCTTCTTGAATTTGAAAACAATCACTTTATCGTCCAGTCCCTATTGAACAAATAATGGGGAGAAACCAGTGTAAGCTAATTTTTTATATTCATGATTAATCTCACTTCATGCATAAGGCATACCTGTTCTTCAACAATTGCATGAACAGCAGCATTGGTCACCACTGGCATGCCAATATAAGCTTTGTCTCTTGTTGACACCAGTAGTACCTTGTTCAAAATGATCTGTGCATCAAACATTATATGGGAGTTATCACAAAGATACAAAAGCATGCCAAGGATCCATATGAATGTGTGCAGTTGCAGGATTTGAGTTAACATGCCAACAGTTGGCAACATAATGAAGCTAATAAAGTGGCCCATAACCCCATACACCACAACAAGGATCGGAATAAATAGGCTTTGGTATTGCCATTTAGGTGGGACTGCCAAACATAGGTTGACTTGGGTCGTGTCCATGTGTACATGAACTTGTAGGGTCGCACGCTTAAGGGCAGGAACCCATTCATACCGGATCCGAGTGGACAACTCTGACCGGACCCGAGTGAACAACTCGGATTGATTCGAGTGGACCACTCAGACTCGGGTTGGATCCAAGTGGAAGATAGGCATATAGAGTTCAAATAGTTTCAAGTGTTGAGCCCATCTCAAGACGTCTGTATAAGTGGTGGAGCAGAACCCTAGGTGAGACATGTTAGACAGTTCCACAACCTAGCCGTCTCCACTTCCACGCCCACGTCGTGCGATCAGACTAGCAGTCGGGCGCCCGATGTTCCTCCTAGTGCATGTGGATGGAGGTGTTGCATGTGCGACGCTTGGACGAACCGTTCGTGGGATCTGCAAGGAGCTGATCATGGGAGTTAGGAGGAGGACGATGACTACACTGCTCCAACGCGCTGCACCAGCTCTTCTTCCGCTGCAGGACTGCACATCTAGTGGTAAAACCGGCGATCTATCACAAAAACATGTTCCTGGTTCGCGCAGCAGAAATTGTCGTTTGCTAGCGTACCACCACGTGCCCCAACAATTTCCTCTACTTATATCAACTATAGTCGCTACATATATAGGTAAAAAGCAGCGAATTCACTCCTCCACCCTCCACTATATAAGAACTATCTATTTCAGTGTAGTTCGAGCTTAACCAATTTTATTAGGGGTTTGAATGCCTCCAATTAGAAGTACAAATATTTAGTTGATGCAAACAAGAACAAAAGAAATAAAAGAGGCGGAAGTTATGGAGGTTGCGCATGGCGAATCTGTGTATGCACAGCCACAAAAGAACTATGGAGGGCGCTCCAAAACGGTTTTGGAGGCTGCAGATATGGCGCAGTAGAGTTGCTCGACGGAACTACCTTTCGGCTTCGCTAATGAACACCTGGGCTATGCCTCAAAATCTCAACACTGGCCAGGAGGAGAACACTAATTTACCCATAAATAAAATCTCTGTTCATCTCGGTTCTTTCTACGGGCTTAACACAAGCAAAAAAAATACTGAGGAATGCAAGTCAATTTGTAACAAGTACCCTTGTCGGTTCTCTAAAAAAGGATATGTTTTTTAGAAGGTACCTCTCGCAATCATATTTCACCTCAAGCTTTTCTTGCCACTTGTCATAAATTTAACCAAATTTGCATGCTAATTTCATATTTCCATGGACTAAGTAAACTAAATGAACAAACACGTGATGTATGAGTTACTTCCGTAACCATGTGTGCATAGCCACATCAAGACCAATGAGCGAACCTAAGAACAAGTACCAAAATGAGAGACCTTTTATATGAACAACAATGCAGTAAGGTAATTCTCCAAAGGATTTTATTTTCTCATCCAAACATGCTGGAGGGAAACCATGCAACATGGCAAAAGCATTACCTAAAATCTTACAAACAGCCAGACATCAACTTGGGAGTCCTACAAAAATTATGTATAAAAGGACAAGCACTAAACCTGATCATTGACATTAGCACCTTTCAGCCTCTGCGTGTATATGTACCGACCTGGCATCACAATGTATTGTCGGGACCCAATCTGCACAACACAAAATTATAGTCAAAATAGTTTCCTCATTAATCACAATACCTATAGGAAGTAGAGAAAACAGAAACTCTCCAACGACGCATCTTTGCAGATTTCAGCAAATTTTTTAAGTGCACCCAGATAGTAATTCATTGTAATACTAATGTTAAATAGTTCCAATTTTCTTTCTAACACCGCGGCATGCGCATCCTAATGAGAAGTGTGCACATTTCTCTTACTCCAACGTTTCCGGTTTACAATGCTTGCACGTATTTTCAGATCTTTTTGACCTGTGAAAAACGACTTATATCACATGCCACTATAAGCATACCATTAGAAACTTCTCACGAATACGAATTTAATGGTATATCCTTTCGTGGCATATAACTCACATTTCTTTGGTGAAATTGACAATCTAGAAAAACTCGTGGGTCTTATAAACTCGAAAAGAGGGAGTAGTATTCATGAATCATGATACAGCCTAATCATCTCTCGTGCAGCACTGCAGTCCCAACGAAACCTGGAATCTTTAGTTCACCAGAAGACATATACAGCTTAAGTGGCATTTAAGTCACGGAGACTATTTAAGAAACAGCAGCTAATGAAGCCCAAAGAAGGCCCTAGTAATTTCCAGTTTATCTGGACCAAACTGCAACTTTGGATGCCAGTGAGTGAACGTGCGAGCTAACCCACCATGACAACGGCGAAGATGTCGGCGTCCTTCCCCGCGCCAGCAGCAGCCAGCTGCACCTCAACAGGCTCCGGAACCGCTGCATCCTCTACCACCTCCTCCGCCTCGGCTTCCACCGGAGCGGGCGCCTCCTCGGCGGCGGCGAAGATGCGCCAGTTGCGGGGCGCGGACGCGGTGACGGAGAGAGAGGTGCTCGCGGCGCGGAAGGCGGCGACGTGGAGGAGTGGGGTTCTCGAGGGGAGGAGGCGGAGAGGGAGCGTGGCGGTGGCCATGGACGGGGCGCGGGATGATGGCGAGGGGGAACGACGGATACTGGACTGGAGGTTTTCGGACGAAGAGGGGAGCGGGATAATATTGTGGATAGGAAGAAATCGCGTGCTCGGATACCAACGGCTGGCAGATTTTTCTTCTTTCATTACGCACACCCTCATAACGTACGTACATATAACCACGCCATATAAGCATGCAAAAATAGTTGTCTAGATCCGGTTGGCCGAAAAAATCGGTAAGCATGTAGTCGATTGGTATCATCAATATCTTGCCAAGATTGATCGTCTAGTTGTCTAAGTCTCTGCTAAATATTTTTTCTGAATCTCTGTAGGGTAGATGTGGATGCAATCAGATGAGGCATAAGTTGATGGAGCGATGACACCGACAAAGCATCGAATATGGGTCGAAGTTTGTGTTTGAGAGAAATAGAGGAGAAATTGATCCACGATTTAGGAGTCGATTTTTCTCCCGAGGATAGCATAGGGAGGGATGAATCTTTCCTCTCCCCTCACATGACCAAACACACATGCGAATAATTCACGAGCAAGTTGAACTAACCAACGATTTGGCAGGGATTCTGCCTATTTTCCTCTGAACCAAACAAACTCTTAGACCTCATTTGATTGCACGTACATCAAATCCAGTGGAGCAAACCCCATTAGGAGGATTTTTTGGACTGGGTGAAATTCTCTTCCAACACGAGAAAAGATTTCCCTAATCCGTGTTGCCATTTGATAGCATGAAGATAAGGGGAAAACTGGATAGTTCCATGTCAGGCTCAAGATGTGGTTCTATCCCGATCACGTGACACTTACGTGATTGGGGCACAACCGCATTTCGGATGCTTAGCAAGATGGATATCATTACATCGTACCATTACATGCATACATGGGGGATACAACAAAATATACAAGTCACATGAATACAACATAAATACAAGACATCCGACTACGGATGCAAACATGAAAAGCACAACGACATCCATCTGCTATCCCAGGCTGCCGACACGGAACCAAACCCAAGACTGAAGAAGAAGAAAAAGAAGAAGAAGAAGAAGAAGAAGAAGAAGAAGAAGAAGAAGAAGAAAGAACTCCAACACAAAGGACATCGCTCTTGCGTCAAGTCATAGGAAACCTGCATCTGCAACTATTGTTGTAGTATCTGTGAGCCACGAGGACTCATCAGTCCCATAACCATGGGTAACAAGACTAGAAAAGCTTAATGGGTAGGAAGAGGTAAAGTGGTGAGGTTGCAGCAGCGGCTAAGCATAATATGATGGCTAACTTACGAGCAAGAATAAGATGAGCATCTACACAAACGGTCGCAAACTAGTAATGATCAATAAAGATCCTGAACTACCTACGAGTCAAACATAACCCCACCGTGTTCTCTTCTCAAAGTGAAAAAAGACAGTCACGGTTACTCACACAGTTGTGTGTTTTACTTCTGATCCTCTGTCAAGTTTGCTATAACCGGACATTAAATTTGATGAACCACGTGAAAGATAGGTAGCGCGACATATAGCGATAGCATCGAGACATCTAGCATTACAATGATAGTAAAGGTATCCAAGGTGATGGTCATCTTGCCTGAGATCCCGCAAGAAAGAAGAACGGGTCCATGAAGAAGACGAAGAAGACGCTACGAAGATGAACCACGTGTAGTCGAACGAATCCTCACGATCGCAACGAAACAAGCTCTAACGAGAAGAAGCAAGCAACATGGTAAACACATCACACAAGACATGACAAGATGCTCAACCAAGTATGATGCAAGACAAGTCTATATGATGCAAAACATGGCAAGGGATGATGAACACAAGAACAACACAAAACGACAAGTTTAAATGAGGCCGGAATCAACATATAACAATTCCGGTAAGTCCTCATATGCATATTTGGAAATTGCTCCAGATCTGAACAAACCTTATGTTCAAGTTGTTAAACAGCAAGTTAACACGCACCATGATGATCTACTCAAAATTCTAGTCAAGTTACATATCAAGTTTGTTTAATTCGGAGCTACGGTCTAGAAGATATGAGCAAAACAAGACAAGCATGTCAACGGTGCAAGATGCACCCAAACATCAAGCAAACACACTCCAAATAGGGAAACAACATGATATTATGCTTCTACATGCAAAATCACACAAGTTTCATATATAGCACGCTCAAAACAAAGCAACGGTTCAACACATACACACGAAACAAGATATAACAACAAGCTATCAAAAACAGTAACATAGCAACTTTGGAGCAAGGTATATATATGCTACAGCACCCAAACATGATAACAAGAGGCATGGATGTGAAATAGACATGATACTTAACAAGCATGAACTTAGAACACACACAAAAACTTGCTGGAACACAATTAAACAAGCATGGCAAGTTGCAATAAATTTATCCAGACCTAGTCAAAATGTGGGAAGGCAAAAACATCATCACGATGCTGCCTTCGAAGGCACAAAACAACAAGCATATCAACTCTATCAAGTATATAAAGATCATGGACATGTAATAGACATCACATACATCAAACAACTCCATTGGAGCAACTCCATAGGAGGCATGGATCAATTAACAACAAGCTTCACCAAATTGATCATGCTGATAAAAATCTGACAGGTAAATTTATAGCAACTTGAGAGCAAGAAATAAATAAGCTACAACAGGTCATATATGCAAATAAGGACATGGATGGATAGAGCATAACATGGACAACAAGACATGATCATTTGACATACAAAAACATGCATGGATCTGAGTGGGGCATCAAGCAAACATAGCATCAGGTTTAACAGATTTCAGACTTAGCAGTTTTTTCACAAAGTATAAAACAGCAACAACGACATGGCAAGTTTACAAGCTTGTTTAAGTCACCTCAAGGCATATCATGGAAAGTCGATTGCACCACAGCAAAGACCATATGATTGTGCTTATAAAACATATAGACATGTGGCATGAAGACAAACACACCAATAGCAATGAGAAAGTCAAATCAGCATCTCATAACAAGTTTCAGCACTTAACAACCACATGCACTTTTGCAATAGAGATTAACATGGCAAGATGACACCTAACATGAATGCTACAACAACCATCATGTAGAGCACTTCACAATGAACATTTTAACATATCATATGCTCAATTTGGATAAACATGCACAAAGTTACCATCACCACAAGCATGCAACAAATTTACAGGTAAGAGCAGTTTTAAACATATAGCACTCTTGCAACGATGATTAGGGCATCAAGATGAACTCAAACAAACATGCCACAGTGCAACAGAGTGAAGAGCATATCACCACGATTATTTTGACATATTATACACTCCATTTGAATAAGCACACAAAAAGTTACAGGCAGTCAAACATGCACACTTATTTACAATAAACAGGGACTTAGCAGAATTTTAAACACTAGGGAAAAACAGAGCGAGCGTCAAGTAGTAAAACGTGCATAGGGGCGAGGGTTAGTGGGCCTCACCACTGGGCCGAGCCCATCCGCAGAGGAGGCAGATGGGCCGCAGGCGGGGCAGGGGTGGGCCGGCCAGGCGGAGCTGGGCCTAGGGCACGGCGGGGCCCATGAGTGGCGCGATGGCTGGCTGGATCTGGGGCCGGGCGTGGCTTCGGCCCATGTGGCCGGCCCAGCCGGCCAGAGGCCCAGGCGACTCGCCATCGTCCTCCTCCATGGGGATGAGGCCGGCGGCGGCTGATGGAGAAGGGCGCCGGCAACGTAGCGCAAGCGGGGCCGAGGAGCGGCGGCTGGCCGAGGCGGATCCGGGGCGGCAACCGCCGGATCTGGTCGCAGCGCGGAGGCGGTGGAGTTGGCCGGGGCGGGGTGAGCTCCTTCATCGGCGGCGAAACTGAAGGAGCTCCGACGGCGGCGGTGGCGGGGCGCTCTGGCGGAGGTCCAGCGAGGCTCCGGCGAGCAGGCGGCGGAGTCCGGCGGCGGCTACGGGAGGCGGTCGGGCGCACGGCGGCGCGGAGGCGGGCTCGCGCGGGCCCTGGATGGGCTCCGCGGGCCGCAGGCAGTGGGTGATGGTGCTGAACACGTGGCGCGCGCCCATTGGTCCGGGGCGGCGGGGCTGCTGATGTGGCGGCTCCTGGTTGGCTGCGGGGATGGACATGTCGGCGGCGGTGCGGACATGTCCGGCGCGCGGAGGAGGACGGGGCTAGGATTTCATCTGCGAAAATTTCGGGGGGAGACACATATATATAGGTAGAGGCAGGTAGGAGTGTCCAAATGAGGAGCGGTATTCGGCCACGCGATCGTGATCGAACGGACAAGGGCATGGAGGGGGTTAGAATGGGCTAGCGGGCTGTTGTGAAGGGGGTGCTCGGCCAAAAGAGAAAAGGCTTCCGACGGTCAACACGGTTAACCGTTGGGCTATCAAACGAACTCCGAACGCTACGAAACTTGACAACCGGTCTACCTATGCTATAATAAGACCACACGCCAAGTTTGAACCCATTCCGAGAACGCTTTCCGGCCAGTCACAAAATAAATATTCGGAGGCGCCGCGGGCGCGTGCAAGTGTGCCTGGGCTCAGAACGGACAACAGAAAGGACGAGGGGGTTCGGCCGGATGCAAGTTTTGAAAACATGCTGATACAACACACATGATGACATGGCAAGATGCAACATGCAAGCGGATGACATGGCAACGACGAAGAATAACTGGCTGACACCTGACGCATCGGTCTCGGGGTGTCACATTCCATTCTAAATAAACACTGAAAAACTGAATAATAACATTGAAAAATGAGGTGTTCTTAAGTGCAATACATATCTAGTCTGCCTAAAATGGTCAAACTAATTACATCATGGAGTAGGTAACTAGCTATATACCCCTTCTCATAGCCTCGTACGCAAGGGCATGTCGCTAGGGTTTCTCGTGCATCCTGTCGACGACGCCGCAGGTCTACTTCGTCTCCTGTGGCCTTAGGAGCATGGAGGTGCGGTGCATCCAGACCCTTGTTGACGAGAGGGCTTCGTTTTTGGATGTTTTTAGTTTAGTTGGGGTTTGTGTCCTATTCAGAGAGGCGAGAAGGCGGTGGCTCTCTGAAGATGGAATAAGGTTCTTCTCGCATAGGCCCGTCCAGGCGGTGCTTCTATCATCGTCGAAGGGCGTGTGGAGGTTTTTCTCCTTTGGATCTCGTGGGATTCGGTTGGTGTTTGTCTTTAGTGGATCCACGTGGATTCGATCTTCGTTTGTGTGTCTACATGTTGGATCCTTCCGATATACGCTTCTCTTCACTGGCGGCGGTTGCTGATATGGTGCGCTGGTCCTATATGGCCTTAGCATGACGATTTTCCTATTGTCTATTACAACAAAGTTTGCCCGGCTCAGCGGAGGGGCGATAACGGCAGCATGCCTTCGACTTGCTTCCATGCTTGTAGTCATCGCTATATGATCTATGGACGTGGATGTAATTTTTACTTTCTATGTTCCTTGTACTACCTTGACAATTGATAATTAGATCAAAAGTTTTTCATGCAAAAAAAAGTAGGTAATCTTCTATTTATAAATAGTTCATCCCCACTATAATTAATTCTCTCAACATGCAGCCTTTCACCTCACCAAGCGTGCCATGTCAACATGCACTAACACTAAATTAATTGTCTCAACGTGCAACCTTCTACCTCACCAAATGTGCCATGTTAGCATCCACTAACACTATTTTTCATCCATGCACCACATCCATTACCTTTATTATTACAAGATGCACTCTCCGACCTCACCAAGTCATGCATGTCATACATGTCTGCCACATCATAATTAGTCACATAATTATCTAGGTCATACATCTTACCCAAACTCATGTCATTAGCATGTCATCTTATTCGCCTGGTAAGAACAAATTACTGGAATTGGTTGTTGGCATCGATGGTTAGGATGTATTAAAGACTGGAAATATGAATTGAAGAAGGCAATACATGCATACCAGTAATGACTAGTGTGTCGTCTATTCATAAATACTAAAAAATATTTTTCTTGAAAAACTCTACAATGCTACAAGATTTTTTGGAGATATGTTTATTGAAATGAAAAAAGAAATACCATGTATTAATCTAATAGCTGACTTAAGATATTTTTATTAGAAAAATAACTTGATTTATTTAAAAAAATATCAAACTGTTAAGTTGCTAACTTAACATGAAAATGTTAGGATGTAGTAATAATACTTCTTAGCTACATGTCTCTTAGTGTTTCCGTAACAACACATGAGGAATTATCTAGTTAACTAATATTTCGTCCATCGAAATAGCAAAGAACCCCATCCAGGTCATTATTCTAGATATTTAGTGGTTCTAGCAAAAAGAAAAGCAACACATTAACCAATCGGCGGCGACAAAGCTAGGACTCGTGTGCTAAAATGTAGCTCTATGTGGAGACAAATCTAATTTCTTGGGATCTAACAAGTTTTTTTACTTGAAATGAAGCGAGTTGGCTGTGAATTGATAATGAGGGAATTTAGAAATTTGTTCAAGAAAATGATGTAAGGACTTGAACAGCTATGTCTCCTTACACAAACAAGAATCTTCATGTACGTAGTTCTGCACCAAATATAGCACAAGCTGCAGCTAGACGTCTAGTGCTAGCCAAATTTGTGTTGGAAATATGCCCTAAAGGTAATAATAGTTGTATTATTTATTTCAACGCTTATAATTAGATGTTCATATTCTATGCTATAACTTCTATGGTCCTTGAATATGTGATTTAGAGGGGAAAACATAAGAATGTGTGGAGTAATAAATGATAAAATTTGATTACTAATCTCACCTCTAGGACTAGCTCAAGTATTGCATGATGGTTATGTTTTTCTAATCATGGGCATACGTTATGATACGGAGTATCCTACGGCTATCTCCATGTACATTTTCATAGCACCTCATTCCCTAAGTGGACCTAAGGTGAACCCGCTCCTCTTCAAGTTTGGCATGTATATCTATTGGACATGGTCACTACCTCACCACGAACATTGTGCATCACTAGGTACGAGGATGACCATCACCAAGAAGCTAGGGAGCATCACCAAGTCCAAGGAAAAGGACGAGAAGACCATGAGGAAGACGGAGGCCAGCAGTTGGAAGAAGTGGTGCTGCCCAGGCGACCCCGTGCGCACATGCCCTTTCGACCCCGTGCGCACAGGCCCTTTCGACCCCGTGCGCACGGGCCTCCCAGGCAGGCGGTCCTGAAGACCCCCGTGCGCACGCGCCTGTACCGTGCCCACGGGACCCCCGTGCCCACGGGCCTCATGGACCTCGTGCGCACGGGCTCCACTTACCCCGTGCGCACGGGGGCCCCTGAGTGTTGCTGCGGGCTTGGCCGTTGTGTTACCATTTCGCCCCTCTCTTTGCCTGGGACTATATATACTCCTTCCCATCCTCCATTTAGGACAGCTTAGCTCCTTGTTCTTCCTCCTCTTGTGAGAGAGAGAGAGAGACCTCTCCCATGGAGATCAAGACCTCCATTGGAGAAGATCCCTAGTGGATTCAAGACCCCATCTAGGGAAGATCCTCCAAGGATTCAAGACCTCTTTCCTCATAGGATTCGGATGAACTAGTTACATGTATCTTCCTTTTGTTGTCCTTGGATCTTTGTGACCCTATATGTATGTGGATCTAGCATATGTGTGATTGAATCTAGTCAATTTGACTGTTTGTTCTTGTTCTTCTCCTTGTGTTTGTTCTTGTTCTTCTCCTTGGCTTCTTCTCTCTCTTTGGATCTCAATACAAAGTTCTCTTCGATCTTCTTGGAGATCTATTCGATGTAATTCTTTTTGCGGTGTGTTTGTCGAGATCCGATGAATTGTGGGTTTATGATCAAGATTATCTATGAACAATATTGGATTCTTTTCTGAAATCTTTTATGCATGATTTAAATATCCTTTCAAGTCTCTTCGAAATATCGGTTTGGTTTGGCCTACTAGATCTATAGTTCTTGCAATGGGAGAAGTGCTAGGCTATGGGTTCAATCTTGCGGTGTCCTTTCCCAGTGACAACAGGGGCAACAAGGCACTTATTGTATTGTTGCCATCGAGGATAAAAAGACGGGGTTTGTATCATATTGCTTGAGTTTATCCTCTACATCATGTCATCTTGCTTAAGGCGTTACTCTGTTCTTATGAACTTAATACTCTAGATGCATGTTGGATAGCGGTTGATGTGTGGAGTAATAGTAGTAGATGCAAAATCGTTTCGGTCTACTTGTCACGGACGTGAGGCCTATATACAATGATCATGCCTAGTTATTCTCATAACTATGCGCTTTTCTATCAATTGCTCGACAGTAATTTGTTCACCCACCGTAGAAATCTGCTATCATGAGAGAAGCCACTAGTGAAACCTATGGCCCCCGGGTCTATCTTCATCATATTAATCTTCCATCAACTATTTATCTTTACTTTATTTTTTTTACAATCTTTACTTTCAATCTACATATCAAAAATACCAAAAATATTATCTTATCATCTCTATCAGATCTCACTTTTGTGAGTGGCCGAGAAGGGATTGACAACCACTATTATCACGTTTGTTGCAAGGTTCTTATTTGTTTGTGCGGGTACGAGGGACTCATGCATGGTATCCTATTGGATTGATACCTTGGTTCTCAAAAATGAAGGAAATACTTACGCTACTGTGCTGCATCTCACTTTCCTCTTCGAGGGAAAACAACGCAAGCTCGAGAAGTAGCATGAAGAATTTTTGGCGCCGTTGCCGGGGAGATCTACGCAAAAGTCATAAACCAAGTACCTATCACAAACCCTTATCCCTCGCATTACATTATTTGCCTCTCGTTTTCCTCTCCCCCACTTTACATTTGCCATTTTATTCGCCCTTCTTTTTTCGTTCGCCTCTTTTTGCTTGCTTTTTGTTTGCTTGTGTGTTGGATTGCTTGCTCGTCACTATGGCTCAAGACAATACCAAATTGAGTGACTTTTCCAATACCAACAATAATGATTTTATTAGCACCCCGATTGCTCCTATTACCGATGATGAATCTTGTGAAATCAATGCTGCTCTGTTGAATCTTGTCATGAAAGATCAATTTTATGGCCTTCCTAGTGAAGAGGCCGCTACCCATCTAAACAATTTTGTTGATTTGTGCGATATGCAAAAGAAGAGAGATACGGATAATGATATTGTCAAATTAAAGCTATTTCCATTTTCGCTTAGAGATCGTGCTAAAACTTGATTCTCTTCTTTGCCTAGAAATAGTATTGATTCATGGAATAAGTGCAAAGATGCCTTTATCACTAAGTATTTTCCTCCTGCTAAGATTATCTCTCTTAGAAACAATATCATGTATTTTAAGCAACTAGATCATGAGCATGTTGCACAAGCTTGGGAGAGGATGAAATTAATGATACGTAATTGCCCTACACATGGTTTGAACTTATGGATGATTATACAAAACTTTTATGCTGGCTTGAATTTTGCTTCTAGAAATCTTTTAGATTCGGCCGCGGGGGGCACTTTCATGGAAATCACTTTAGGAGAAGCTACTAAACTCCTAGATAAAATTATGGTTAATTACTCTCAATGGCACAACGAAAGATCTACTAGTAAAAAAGTACATGCTATTGAAGAGATTAGTGTTTTGAGCGGAAAGATGGATGAACTTATGAAATTATTTGCTACTAAGAGTGCTTCTTCTGATCCTAATGATATGTCTTTGTCCAAGTTGATTGAGAATAATAATGAATCTTTGGATGTGAATTTTGTTGGTAGGAATAATTTTGGTAACAATGCTTATAGAGGAAACTTTAATCCTAGGACTTTCCCTAGTAATTCCTCTAATAATTATGGTAATTCCTACAACAACTCTTATGGAAATTTTAATAATATGCCCTCTTATTTTGAGACTAGTGTTAAAGAATTTATGAATTCGCAAAAGAATTTCAATGCTTTGCTTGAAGAAAAATTGCTTAAGATTGATGAGTTGGCTAGGAACGTGGATAGAATTTCTCTTGATGTTGATTATTTGAAACTTAGATCTATTCCACCTAAGCATGATATCAATGAATCTCTCAAAGTGATGAGAATTTCCATTGATGAGTGCAAAGAAAGAACCACTAGGATGCGTGCTTAAAGAGATTGCTTTATGAAAGCGTATTCTTCTAGTTTTCATGATAGTAAGGATGAAGATCTAAAAGTGATTGATGTGTCTACTATTAAATCCTTGTTTTCTAGTATGAATCTTGATAAACATGGGACTGGAGATGAGTCTACTTTAGTTAAAAAGGCGTCCCAATGATTCGGAGTTTTTAGATCTTGATGCTAAAATTGTTAAAAGTGGGATTGAAGAGGTCAAAACTTTACATAGCAATGAACCTATTATCTTGGATTTCAAGGGATTTAATTATGATAATTGCTCTTTAATAGATTGTATTCCTTGTTGCAATCTGTGCTAAATTCTCCTCATGCTTATAGTCAAAATAAAGCTTTCATCAAACACATAGTTGATGCTTTAATGCAATCTTATGAAGAAAAACTTGAATTAGAAGTTTCTATCCCTAGAAAGCTTTATGATGAGTGGGAACCTACTATTAAAATTAAGATTAAAATCATGAATGCTTTGCTTTGTGTGCTTTTGGATGCAAGTGTTTCCACAATTCCAAAAGCTTTGTGTGATATGTTAGGTTTCCATGAACTGGATGATTGTTCTTTAAATTTGCATCTTGCAGATTCTACCATTAAGAAACCTATGGGAAGGATTAATGATGTTCTTATTGTTGCAATAGGAATTATGTGCCCTTAGATTTCATCGTTCTTGATATAGATTGCAATCCTACATGTCCTATTATTCTTGGTATACCTTTCCTTAGAACGATTGGTGCAATTATTGATATGAAGGAAGGAAATGTTAGATTCCAATTTCCGTTAAGGAAAGGCATGGAACACTTTCCTATAAAAAAATTAAATTGCCTTATGAATCTATTATGAGAGCCACTTATGGATTGCATACCAAAGATGATAATACCTAGATCTATTCTTGTTTGTATGCCTAGCTAGGGGCGTTAAACGATAGCGCTTGTTGGGAGGTAACCCAATTTTATTTAATTTGTTTTTGCTTCTTTTTAGTAATAAATATTGCATTTAGATTCTGTTAAGATGTGGTTTTGTGTTTTAATTAGTGTTTGTGCCAAGTAGAACCTTTGGGAAGACTTGGGTGAAGTTTATGCGATCATGCTGTAAAAAATAGAAACTTTAGTGCTCACGGGATTAGCTACCATTTTTACTGGAGAGTGCTTTTTAGTTGATTCTTTTTGCAGATGATTAATAGACAAATTCCTCACATCCACCAATTTATTTCGATTTTTAGAGTTACAGAAGTATTTGAAAGTTACAGATTTCTACAGACTGTTCAATTTTTGACAGATTCTGTTTCTCATGTGTTGTTTGCTTATTTTGATGAATTTATGAGTAGTATCAGGGGGTATGAATCATAGAGAAGTTGGAATACAGTAGGTTTGACACCAACATAAACCAAGAATGAGCTCATTACAGTACCTTTGAGTGGTGGTTTGTTTTCTTATACTAACGGAACTCACGAGATTTTTGGCTAAGTTTTGTGTTGTGAAGTTTTCAAGTTTCTGGGTAAGGATTTGATGGACCATGGAACAAAGAGTGGCAAGAGCCTAAGATTGAGGACGCCCAAGGAACCCCAAGGTAAAATTCAAGGACAACCAAAAGCCTAAGCTTGGGGATGCCCCGGGAAGGCATCCCCTCTTTCGTCTTCGTCTATCGGTAACTTTACTTGAGACTATATTTTTATTCACCACATAACATGTGTTTTGCTTGGAGCGTCATGTATGATTTGAGTCTTTGATTTTTAGTTTACCACAGTCATCCTTGCTGGACACACCTATTGAGAGAGATATACATGAATCGGAATTTATTAGAATACTCTATGTGCTTCACTTATATCTTTTGAGCAAGATAGTTTTACTCTAGTGCTTCACTTATATCTTTTTAGAGCACGGTGGTGGTTTTATTTTATAGAAATTATTGATCTCTCATGCTTCACTTATATTATTTTGAGAGTCTCTTAGAACAGCATGGTAATGTGCTTTGGTTATAAATTTAGTCCTAATATGATAGGCATCCAAGATGGGTATAGTAAAAACTTTCATATAAAGGGCATTGAATATTATGAGAAGTTTGATACTTGATGATTGTATTGAGATATGAGGATGGTGATATTAGAGTCATGCTAGTAGAGTCTTTGTAAATTTGACAAATACTTGTGTTGAGGTTTGCAAGTCCCGTAGCATACACGTATGGTAACCGTTGTGTAACAAATTTGAAGCATGAGGTATTTCATTGAGTGTCATCCTTTGTGTGGAGGTCGGGATCGCGTGATGGTTAACTCCTACCAACCCTTCCCCTACGAGCATGCGTGTAGTACTTTGTTTTGATGACTTGTAGATTTTTGCAATAAGTATGTGAGTTTTTTATGACTAATGTTGAGTCCATGGATTTATACGCACTCTCACCCTTCCACCATTGCTAGCCTCTCTTGTACCGCGCAACTTTCGCCGGTACCATACACCCACCATATACCTTCCTCAAAACAGCCACCATACCTACCTATCATGGCATTTCCATAGCCATTCTGAGATATATTGCCATGCAACTTTCCACCGTTCCGTTCATATGACACACTTCATCATTGTCATATTGCCATGCATGATCATGTAGTTGACATCGTATTTGTGGCTAGGCCACCATGCATAATTTTTCATACATGTCACTCTTGATTCATTGGACATCCCGGTACACCACCGGAGGCATTCATATAGAGTCATACTTTGTTCTAGTATCGAGTTGTAAATAAATAGAAGTGTGATGATCATCATTATTAGAGCATTGTCCCAAAAAAAGGCCAAATAAAAAAAGAAAGCCCAAAAAAGGAAAAAAGAGAAAAAAAAGAAAAAAAAAGGGACAATGCTACTATCTTTTTCCACACTTGTGCTTCAAAGTAGCACCATGATCTTCATGATAGAGAGTCTCTTGTTTTGTCACTTTCATATACTAGTGGGAATTTTCATTATAGAACTTGCCTTGTATATTCCAACGATGGGCTTCCTCAAATGCCCTAGGTCTTCGTGAGCAAGCAAGTTAGATGCACACCCACTTAGTTTCTTTTGTTGAGCTTTCATACATTTATAGCTCTAGTGCATCCGTTGCATGGCAATCCCTACTCACTCACATTGATATCTATTGATGGGCATCTCCATAGTCCATTGATATGCCTAGTCGATGTGAGACCACCTTCCTCTTTTGTCTTCTCCACAACCACCACTCTATTCCACCTATAGTGCTATATCCATGGCTCACGCTCATGTATTGCGTGAAAGTTGAAAAAGTTTGAAAAAAAAATAAGTATGAAACAAATGCTTGGCTGAAACCGAGGTTGTGCATGATTTGAGTATTTTTTTGTGATGAAGATGGAGCATAGCTAAACTATATGATTTTGTAGGGATGAACTTTCTTTGGCCTTGTTATTTTGAGAAGACATGATTGCTATGTTAGTATGCTTGAAGTATTATTATTCTTATGTCGATATAGACTTTTGTCTTGAATCTTTCGGATCTGAAAATTCATGCTACAATAAAGGAAATTACATTGACAATTATGTTGGTTAGCATTCCACCTAAAAAAAATTCTATTTTTATCATTTACCTACTCGAGGACGAGCAGGAATTAAGCTTGGGGGTGCTTGATACGTCTCCAACGTATCTATAATTTTTTATTGTTCCATGCTATTATATATTCTGTTTTGGATGTTTAATGGGCTTTATTATACACTTTTATATTATTTTTGGTACTAACCTACTAACTCAAGGCCTAGTGCAAATTGTTGTGTTTTGCCTATTTCAGTGTTTCGCGGAAAAGGAATATCAAACGGAGTCCAAACGGAATGAAACCATCGGGGGAATCATTCTTGGAATAATATCAACATAGAAGACTTGGAGTACACGCCAGGAAGCGAGAGAGGCCGCCACGAGGGCAGGGGTGCGCCCAGGGGGTAGGCGCGCCCCCACCCTCGTGGGCCCCCTGTTGCTCCCCTGACGCCCCTCTTCCTCCTATATATACCTACGTACCCTGAAACCATCGAGGAGCACCACAAAACCCTAATTCCACCGCCGCAACCTTTTTGTACCTATGAGATCCCATCTTGTGACCTGTTTCGGAGCTCCATCGGAGGGGGCATCGATCACGGAGGGCTTCTACATCAACACCATAGCCTCTCCAATGAGTTGTGAGTAGTTTACCATAGACCTACGGGTCCATAGTTATTAGCTAGATGGCTTCTTCTCTCTCTTTGGATCTCAATACAAAGTTCTCCTCTATATTCTTGGAGATTTATTCGATGTAATTCTTTTTTGTGGTGTGTTTGTCGAGATCCAATGAATTGTGGGTTTATGATCAAGATTATCTATGAACAATATTGAATTCTTTTCTGAAATCTTTTATGTATTATTTAGATATCCTTGCAAGTCTCTTTGAATTATCGGTTTGGTTTGGCCTACTAGATCTATAGTTCTTGCAACGGGAGAAGTGCTTGGCTTTGGGTTCAATCTTGCGGTGTTTTTTCCCAGTGATAGCAGGGGCAACAACGCACATATTGTATTGTTTCCATCGAGTATAAAAAGATGGGGTTTATATCATATTGCTTGAGTTTATCCCTCTACATCATGTCATCTTGCTTAAGGCGTTACTATGTTCATATGAACTTAATACTCTAGATGCATGCTGGATAGCGGTCGATGTGTGGAGTAATAGTAGTTGATGCAGAATAGTTTTGGTCTACTTGTCACGGACGTGATGCCTATATACAATGATCATGCCTAGATATTCTCATAACTATGCGCTTTTCTATCAATTGCTCGACAGTAATTTGTTCACCCACCATAGAAATCTTTTATCATGGGAGAAGCCACTAGTGAAACCTATGGCCCCTGGGTCTATCTTCATCATATTAATCTTCCATCAACTATTTATCTTTACTTTACTTTTGTTTTGCAATCTTTACTTTCAATCTACATATCAAAAACACAAAAAATAGTATCTTATCATCTCTATCAGATCTCACTTTTGTAAGTGACCGAGAAGGGATTGACAACCCCTTTTATCGCGTTGGCTTCAAGGTTCTTATTTGTTTGTGCAGGTACGAGGGACTCGTGCGTGGTCTCCTACTGGATTGATACCTTTGTCTCATAAACTGAGGGAAATACTTACGCTACTGTGCTGCATCTCCCTTTCCTCTTCGAGGGAAAACAACGCAAGCTCGAGAAGTAGCACATATTCCTTGCCTTTGCATTGATAGCCCCGAGCCTATTGCGTACCTTACCTATTGAGACTAGCGAGTTGAGAATTGTCGGGCCACGCTATTTGTGCACCTTAGTGATATGATTATGCCGCATAGCTAGTTTTAGCGTGCAATCATCTTGCTATCATCATTGTGCCAAAAGTCTCTCCCGTGCATATCTTACATACTTGTCTCATATCTTACTTGGCTCGAGCATCAAGCATATAAAAAAAGAGCTAAAGCTTTTAAGCAAAAGAGGAGATACAAAAGTGCTTGTAAGCAATAGAAATAGCATTGAGCCATTTGCATAGTACATACACTTGGAGCATACATACATTGCATACTTGGGATTGAAGACGTCATGTTTACTCCCATAGGTTCGTGCACAAGAGTATCTTGCCCATTTGAGCAATCGAGCTAGTGTCTCTCTAGAATCCGTGTAACAAGAGCTTTTTCCATGGCAACACATTTTGTGCTCATTCCTTGGTTGCGCGGATCCCATCTAACTATCCATGTGTGTGTTCTTGTGTCACCATAGCTTTGATCAATTTGCTTTACATTGCAATTTTGTGAATCTTCCTCAACATTTTCGACATCTTGGACTAAATTTTGCATAAAAGTTTTGTGCCACTATCCTCACCGAGCCCCACCAAAAGCTTTCCTTGTGTAGGTGTGAGAATTGACAAGATCCGGTTCCAATTGTGCTATTTCCATAATACATTATTGAGTGATCATTGATCCATCTTCAACATTGGATAAGGTACATTGGTCTAGTTCTTTCCTTTCTTCCACTCACATTTGCTCGAGTCTTGTGATGGAAAGGCAAAGCATTTCATCTCCGGTCTTCGACAACAACGGCGCGAACAACTACATCACCAAAACTCCACTCTTCGGACTGCAACGAGCAATGCAAGGCATTGAGTGACTCGCCATCAACATTCGCCAAATCGAAGCAAGGAAAAGGGACTACATCGACACCAAGTTGGACGAACACATGGGTCAACTACGAGACATGGTGGCCGACTACAAGTTTTCTTCCCCTTCATCATCTTCTAGGCGGCGACGCTCAAGTTGCAAATCTTCCTAATGAGCTCTACTTCACGCCAAGGCCAAGCTTCATGAGCACAGGAGAAGACCGCGAGACAAGCATAACCAAGAAGAAGCTACGACTACAACCTCCACTTCGGCATCTTCGCCAAGTGTTCTCAAGGCATATTCGCCTTCGGACGTACGACATCTTCGCCTAGTTCCCATGAGTTCGCCTTCATCGACATCTTCTACAACAAGGCGACCACCTACGATCGAGGGCGACACTTCCATCTTCGGAAGCTCCTCAAGCAAGACGGTCGAGCATGGGCCATCCCCTTCAACCAAGGCGACAAGCATGAACCTCTTCAACAACATGAAGACGGCGCCCCTATATGACTCCTACTCCGATTCAAGCTACGAGAGCGCACATGAGACCTTCTCTTCAGTCTCGGAGGAGAGTGATGATTTGCCACTTCCTATGACATTAATCTTTGTAGGCGTTATGGATGAGGAGGCGATTCGAGTTGACTTTGGAGACATTTGCACCTACACCTCTCCGACACCTACATATGACGACATGACCCAATTTCCATGTGAGGAGGGCCACCACCACATGAGTGACATGAGTGACTCCACCACATGTGACATTGAGTGCCTTTACTATGAGAGGATGAGTGTGTCCACCACTAGCCCCATACATGAGAGCATACCACACACCCTATGTGAGGAGAGCCACCACCACATGAGTGACATGAGTGACTCCACTGACCATATGAGTGAGAGCATCCTAGAGTGAGTGAGTGAGCCATAACACTTAGTGAGTGAGGAAGTTGAGATGGCACATGAAGCAACTATGATTTCTAACGACTTAACCTATACTCCGAGTGTGTTTTCTTCCTTGGTGCTAGGTCTCCTACATGATGACATGCCTATCTTCGACGAGTCCATACCCCCAATGGAGATGACGATGGCCATGGTGGACGATGATGCACCCCCCACATGGTTCCATCATGAGGAAGATGATCAAGCTTCAGTCTTTGACACCTCACCTACGCCACATGAGTGGAGCTCCAAAGGTAACATAGGTGACGATGCTTCTACTGTCCCACTAGTGGACTATCTCCCCAATGATTGCTTGCATGATGTTGATTCACCTATTTCCATGCTTATGATAGTGCAACTTCCTCATATCACGACTTACCAATATATGATGAATATGATGAAGAGCATGTTGAGTTGCCTAGTTGTGATGCTATGTTACATATGATATCTTGTGAAAATTCTTTTGGTCACATCATGTTTGATAATCCTCTAGACTTGTCATATGCTATGCATGAGATCACTAGTATGTCGTATTTGCCATCTCATCGTAGTAACTATGCATATGCCATTAAGATAAACCCAATTTGCACTTATGGCATAGATGACAAGCCCATAGTTATTGGCATTTGTTTTTCTTGTGATGATATTGACATCCTTCGTTTGCATCATATCCATCATATGCCATGCCATGACCACATAGCTTCGGATATGCATTGTTTTGGATGTTGAAATTTTTGTCCATATGATGCTTTCGATATTACTCATGAGGAGACCCCCATAGTTTCCTCATACATTTTAGGATATTTTGAGCCATCCCATCCATTGCATGTTTCCCATGATTGTGTGCACCATATGCTCCCCATGAATGAAAATGCTATTGATGTGCCATATAATTGTATGCTCAATTTGCATCCCCATCGTGTTATACATAACAACTATTCATTCATGATGGATGCCATGTTTCTATATCAGATATCTCATTTATTTGAGCATTGGCTATTATGTGCTAACCAACACATGCATGTGCACATCATGATGGATGATATGTACATATACCACGCACACACAAATTTTCCTTTGTCTTTGTTTTGTGTAGGTGTGACACCCCGAGACCGATGCTCCAGGTGTCAGCCAGTTATTCGTTGTCAGTGCCATGTCATCTGCTTGCGTGTTGCATCTTTGCCTTGTCATCATGTGTGTTGCATCAGCATGTTTTCAAAACTTGCATCCGCCCGAGTCCTCTCGTCCTTTCCGTTGTCCGTTCTGAGCCAGACACACTTGCACGCGCCCGCGGTGCCTCCGAATATTTATTTTATGAGTGGCCAAAAAACGTTCTCGGAATCGGTTGAAACTTGGCGTGTGGTCTTATTATAGAGTAGACAGGCTGCCTGCCAAATTTCATCGCATTCGGAGCTCGTTTGATAGCCCAACGGATATATATAGCGGCATTAGTCGCCGGTTATTTCATCGGATATTTTCGGTCTCCGAAAACCCCGCGGGCCTCTTTTCCCTTCTCTCCTCGTAGCCCGAAACCTCTTCTACACAGCCCACTAGGCCCAGCCTACTCCCCCTTCGCTCTGTTGCCGTTGGATCACGATCTGATGGCTCCGGATCGGTCCAAAACCCCCAAACCCTAGCCCATATGCCTATATATAGGCCCCTCCTTCCAATTTTGGACTCCCCTAACATCTTCCCTAACCTTCTTCCTCCTCCTCCTCAAAATTCGCGCAGCCAAACCCCCTCCTCCTCCAAATTCGGTGTAGCCCAGCCTCCCTCCTGCCACTTGGCGGCTTCCTATTGGCCTCAGGCCGCCAAGTCAGCCGCCCTGGCCACTCCCTGTGCGCCGTGTGGCAACAGCCACGTCTCCCCGCCGCCAGCCCAGCCGCGGCCCGCACCGGGCCCGACCGGGCCCAACCGCGCCGCCGCTCGCGCCCGAGGCGCTCGAGCCCCTCGCTCCCCTCGTTCCCGAGCCCCAGGGAAGGAGCTCCCGCTAGGCCGTCGGCGACCACCTCCGGCCACCGGACCCCGCCGCCGGACTCCGCCGGCCCCGCCACCTCCGCCCGATCCAGGTCCCGGCCGCCATCGCCTCGCTCTCCCTTTGCCCTCTCTCTCCCAGATCTCTCAGCTCTCCCTCTCTCTGTCATGGATCCAGGAGACCACCACTGCAGGAGCTCGCCTCCGGCCCCTAAACTCGCCGCCGACCCTGGATCCGTCGTCCCCAGCTTCGGATCTCTCCATTCCGGCGGGTCTCCGGCGCCCTTGCCTCGCCGGAGTCCAGAAGCACCGTCCGCCGCTGCGCTAGTTGCCACCGCCGGCCCCTGCCCGTGCGAGCGCGCCAGGAGGAGGACGGTGCCTCGCCGCCTGGGCCATCCTCCTCCCCGCGGCCCAGTTTCCCCGAGGCCTGCCAGCTCCAGCCAGGCCCGAGCAGGCCCTGTCCATTCGGTCGCTCCCTCCGGCCTGTCTCCTCCGCGATCTGGGCCGAAGCCCATGGTGAGCAGCCCACTAAATCTCGCCCGTGCACTTTTTAGCTACTTGTCGCCCGTTTTTTTTCTTTTGTCTGTAAAACTGCCAAGTCCCTGTTAAACTGTTGTCTGATGCATTCTTGTGGAGCTAATATCTTTTTGTGTGCTTATCCAAATTGAGTGAATGATATGTCAAAATGATCGTGGTGATATGCTCTACACTTTGTTCCATTGTGCCATGCTTGTTTGACTTCATCTAGATGCTTAAATATCTGTTGCAAGGGTGCTACTTGTTATAAACTGCTGCTACTTGTTATATTGTTGCCATGTTTGTGATATGATAACTTGGTGCATGTTTATCCAAATGATGCAAATGATATGTCAAAATGTTCATCATGAGATGCTCTACATGTTGGTTGCTATAGCATGCTTGTTTGAGTTCATATAGCCATGTTTATCTAGGTTGCGGAGTTCTATGTGGCTGTTAGGTTTTGTAACTTGTTACGAGATGCCTAGTTGAGGAGCTCGTTGCTATTGATGTGTTTGTCCCCATGTCACATGCCTAGTTGTTTTAGATTCTCCATGATGTGTTCTTTGATGTGGTGCATTTAACTTTCCATGATATGCCTTGTGTTGACTTAAACATGCTCACAAACATGCCATGTTGTTATTGCTATTTTAACACTTAGTGAAATTTCACTAAGTCTGGAATCTGTAATATCCTGATGCTATGTTTGCTTGATGCCCTAGGAAAATCCATGTTAGTTTTGGGGTGACTATTGATCATTCCTTGTTGTATATGTTGTTGTCTATCCATTCATGCCCTTACTTGCTCATTTGACTTGCTGTAGCTTATTTAATTCTTGCTCCCAAGGTGCTATAAAATATTGCTGTCAGGTTTTTATTGTCATGATCAAAATGTTGTAGCTTGTTGCTATTGATCCATGCCTCCTATGGAGTTGATCCAATGGACTTGTTTGTTGTAGGATATGTCTAATTCATGTTCATGCTTCTTATCACCATGTTTGAGTGCTGTAGCTTATAGTTTTCATGCTCCAAAGTTGCTATGTGGCTGTTAATTTCAGCTTGTTGTTATATCTTGTTTCATGTGTATCTTTTAGCCCGTTGCTCCGTTTGGGTGTTCCTTTTATGAAACTTGTGTGATTTTACATGTAGATTCATAATATCATCTTGTTAACATGTTTGGAGTGAGTTTGGTTGATGTTTGGGTGCATCTTGCACCGTTGCCATGTTGTGCTTCCTACCTTGTCATGTTGTGCTTCCTACCTTGCCATGTTATGCTTCCTGTATAGACTTTCTGTGCTTCCTGTATAGATTTGTCATGCATCATACCTTGCCATGTATTGCATCATATAAACTTGTGTTGTTTTTCTATGCTTCCTGTATAGACTTGTTATGCTTCCTGTATAGACTTGTTATGCTTCCTGTATAGATTTGCCATGCATCATACCTTGCCATGTATTGCATCATATAAACTTGTGTTGTTTTTCTATGCTTCCTACCTTGCCATGTTATGCTTCCTGTATAGACTTGTTATGCTTCCTGTATAGACTTGCTGTGCTTCCTGTATAGACTTGCCATGCATCATACCTTGCCATGTATTGCATCATATATATAGACTTGTGTTGTTTTGCTGTGCTTCCTACCTTGCCATGTTTTGCTTCCTGTATAGACTTGCTTGTTGGGGAACGTTGCATGGGAAACAAAAATTGTTCCTACGTTCACCAAGATCAATCTAGGAGATGCTACTACGAGAGGAGAGTTGGATCCACGTACCCTTGTAGATCGCTAAGCGGAAGCGTTAAGAACGCGGTTGATGGAGTCGTACTCGCCGCGATTCAGATCGCCGAAGATCCTAGCACCGAAGCAACGGTGCCTCCGCGTTCTTCACACGTACGGCTCGGGGACGTCTCCTCCTTCTTGATCCAGCAAGGGGTGGAGGAGAGGTTGATGGAGAGACCGGCAGCACGACGGCGTGGTGGTGATGGTGGAGGAGGATTCCAGCAGGGCTTCGCCTAAGCACCGCGGGAAGACGAATATGTTGTGGGAGAGGAAGGGCAGCACCGAGGCACAAACGTATGTTGGCTGCCCTCCCTCTGCCCCTCTATATATAGGGGGAATAGATGGGAGGGGGGCGCCCTAGGGTTTCCCCTAGGGGGGCCGGCGGCCAGGGCAGTGGGGGGGGGGGGGCGGCGGCCAAGGGCTGCGCAGGCCCTAGGGTTTCCCCCCTAGGTGCCTTGCCCCCCAAGCCAGGGGGTGCGGCTGCCCTAGGAGGGGCCAGCCCCCCATGCGCCATAGGAGAGGGCCCAGGGGGGGCGCACAGCCCTATGAGGGCTGTGGTGTCCCCCCTTTGTGGCCCATTAGGCCCAGAACCACTTCCGGGACCCCCGAAACCCTTTTCGGTAATCCGCCGATTTCCCGATGCTCCCCGGAACACTTCCGGACTCCGAAACCTTTCATCCTATATATCAATCTTCGTCCCCGGACCATTCCGGAGACCCTCGTCACATCCGGGATCTCATCCGGGACTCCGAACAACATTCGGTAACCATGCACTGTTCTCACTAACAACCCTAGCGTCACCGAACCTTAAGTGTGTAGACCCCGCGGGTTCGGAAACCATGTAGACATGACCGAGACACTCCCAGGTCAATAACCAATAGCGGGATCTGGATACCCATATTGGTTCCCACATGTTTCTCGATGATCTCATCGGATGAACCACGATGTCAAGGATTCAGGCAATCCTGTATACAGTTCCCTTTGTCTCGTCGGTATGTTACTTGCCCGAGATTCGATCGTCGGTATCTCTATACCTAGTTCAATCTCGTTACCGGCAAGTCTCTTTACTCGTTACCGTAATACATAATCCCGTGACCAACTACTTAGTCACTTTGAGCTCATTGAGATGACGTATTACCGAGTGGGCCCGGAGATACCTCTCCGTCACACGGAGTGACAAATCCCAGTCTCGATCCATGTCAACTCAACAGACACCCTCGGAGATACCTGTAGAGTACCTTTATAGTCACCCAGTTACGTTGTGACGTTTGGCACACACAAAGCACTCCTACGGTGTCAGTGAGTTACATGATCTCATGGTCATAGGAACTTATACTTGACATGCAGAAAACTATAGCGATAAGTGACACGATCAAAAGCTATGTTTAACGTTTGGGTCTCGTCCATCACATCATTCTCCTAATGATGTGATCCCGTTATCAAATGACAACTCATGTCTATGACCTGGAAACCGCGGTCATCTTTGATCAACGAGCTAGTCCTGTAGAGGCTCACTAGGGACACAAAGTCTGTCTATTCATCCACACATGTATTTGAGTTTCCAATCAATACAGTTATAGCATGGATAATAAACGATTATCATGAACAAGGAAATATAATAATAACTCTTTTATTATTGCCTCTAGGGCATATTTCCAACAGTCTCCCACTTGCACTAGAGTCAATAATCTAGCATTACAAGGTAATGAATCTAACTCCCAAAGAGTCTTGGTGTTGATCATGCTTAGCCCGTGGAAGAGGCTTAGTCAACGGATCTGCAACATTCAAATCCGTGTGTACTTTGCAAATACTTATGTCCTCCTCCTTGACCGAATCGCGGATGGAATTGAAGCGTCGCTTTATGTGTCTGGTCCTCTTGTGAAACCTTGGTTCCTTGGCTAGAGCAATGGCACCAGTGTTGTCACAGAACAGAGTCATTGGGTTCAGTGCACTAGGCACAACTCCAAGATCTGTCATGAACTCCTTCATCCAGACACCTTCCTTTGCCGCCTCCGAGGCAGCTATATACTCCGCTTCACATGTAGAATCAGCTACCACGCTCTGCTTGGAACTGCACCAGCTTACCGCTCCCCCGTTGAGAATATATACGTATCCGGTTTGAGACTTAGAGTCATCCGGATCAGTGTCAAAGCCTGCATCGACGTAACCCTTTACGACGAGCTCTTGATCACCTCCATAAACGAGAAACATCTCCTTAGTCCTTTTCAGGTACTTTAGGATATTCTTGACCGCTGTCCAGTGATCCATACCAGGATTACTTTGAAACCTTCCGGCCATACTTATGGCAAGGCTGACATCTGGTCTTGTGCACAGCATTGCATACATGATAGAGCCTATGGCTGAAGCATAGGGGACGACACTCATCTTTTCTCTATCTTCCGCAGTCACTGGGCATTGAGTCTTACTCAACTTTGTACCTTGCAATACCGGCAAGAACCCCTTCTTGGATTGATCCATTTTGAACTTCTTCAAAACTTTATCAAGGTATGTACTTTGTGAAAGTCCTATCAAGCGTCTTGATCTATCTCTATAGATCTTGATGCCCAATATGAAAGCAGCTTCACCGAGATCCTTCATCGAAAAACTCTTGTTCAAATACCCCTTCACGCTATCCAAAAATTCTATATTGTTTCCAATCAGCAATATGTCATCCACATATAATATTAGAAACGCTATAGAGCTCCCACTCACTTTCTTGTAAATACAAGCTTCATTGTAAACTTGTTCAAACCCAAACGCTTTGATCACCTCATCAAAGCGAAGATTCCAACTCCGAGATGCTTGCACCAGCCCATAAATGGAACGCTGGAGCCTGCATACTTTGTCAGCATTCTCTGGATCGACAAAACCTTCCGGTTGCATCATATACAACTCTTCCTTAAGAAAACCGTTAAGGAACGCTGTTTTGACATCCATCTGCCAAATTTCATAATCGAAATATGCAGCTATTGCTAACATGATTCAGACGGATTTAAGCATCGCTACGGGTGAGAAAGTCTCATCGTAGTCAATCCCTTGAACTTGTGAAAAACCCTTTGCCACAAGTCGAGCTTTATACACGGTGACATTACCGTCAGCGTCCGTCTTCCTCTTAAAAATCCATTTATTCTGAATGGCCTTCCGCCCTTCAGGTAATACTTCCAAAGTCCATACTTTGTTTTCATACATGGATCCTATCTCGGATTTCATGGCCTCTAACCATTTGTCGGAATCCGGGCCCACCATCGCTTCTCCATAGCTCGTAGGTTCACCGTTGTCTAACAACATGACCTCCAAGACAGGGTTACCATACCACTCAGGTGCAGTGCGTACCCTTGTCGACCTACGAGGTTCGGTAGTAACTTGATCAGAAGCTCCTTGATCATCATCATTGGCTTCCTCTTCAACCTCTGCAGGCTCCACAAAAACATCTTTCTGTGCTGCGCTACTCTCTGGTTGAAGCAGAGGTTCAATAACCTCATCAAGTTCTACCTTCCTCCCACTCAATTCTTTCGAGAGAAACTCTTTCTCGAGAAAGGACCCGTTCTTAGCGACAAACACTTTGCCCTCGGATCTGAGATAGAAGGTGTACCCAACTGTTTCTTTTGGGTATCCTATGAAGACACATTTGTCCGCTTTGGGTTCGAGCTTTTCTGGCTGAAGCCTTTTGACATAAGCATCGCAACCCCAAACCTTGAGAAAAGACAACTTAGGTTTCTTACCAAACCACAGTTCATACGGTGTTGTCTCAAAGGACTTAGATGGAGCCCTATTTAAAGTGAATGCAGCTGTCTCTAACGCATATCCCCAAAACGATAGTGGCAAATCGGCAAGAGACATCATAGAACGTACCATATCTAATAGGGTTCGATTACGACGTTCGGACACACCATTACGCTGTGGTGTTCCAGGTGGCGTCAACTGTGAAACAATTCCACATTTTCTTAAGTGATCACCAAACTCATAACTCAGATATTCTCCCCCTCGATCAGATCGTAGGAACTTGATCTTCTTGTTACGATGATTTTCAACTTCACTCTGAAATTGCTTGAACTTTTCAAAAGTTTCAGACTTATGCTTCATCAAGTAAATATACCCATATCTACTTAAGTCGTCAGTGAAGGTGAGAAAATAACGATATCCACCACGCGCCGTTACACTCATCGGACCGCACACATCAGTATGTATGATTTCCAATAAGTCACTTGCCCGTTCCATTGTCCCTGAAAACGGGGTCCTTGTCATCTTGCCCATGAGGCACGGCTCGCACGTGTCAAGTGATTCAAAATCAAGAGACTCCAAAAGTCCATCAGCATGGAGCTTCCTCATGCGTTTCACGCCGATATGACCCAGACGGCAGTGCCACAAGAAAGTGGTATTATCATTATCAACTCTATATCTTTTGGCATCAATGTTATGAACATGTGTATCATCACTATCGAGATTCAATAAGAATAAACCCCTAACTTCGGGTGCATGACCATAAAAGATATTACTCATATAAATAGAACAACCATTATTCTCTGACTTAAATGAGTAACCGTCTCGCAATAAACAAGATCCACATATAATGTTCATGCTTAACGCAGGCACTAAATAACAATTATTCAGGTTCATAACTAATCCCGATGGTAATCGAAGAGCGAGCGTGCCGACGGCGATCACATCAACCTTGGAACCATTTCCCACGCGCATCGTCACTTCGTCCTTCGCCAGCCTCCGTTTATTCCGCAGTTCCTGTTTAGAGTTGCAAATGTGAGCAACCGAACCGGTATCAAATACCCAGGCACTACAACGAGAGTTGGTAAGGTACACATCAATAACATGTATATCACATATACCTTGCTTGTTGTTGTTGGCCCCCTTCTTGTCTGCCAGATACTTGGGGCAGTTCCGCTTCCAGTGGCCGTTCCCCTTGCAATAGAAACACTCAGTCTCTGGCTTGGGCCCAGCCTTGGGTTTCTTCACCGGATGAGCAACTGCCTTGCCACCCTTCTTAGAGTTACCCTTCTTGCCCTTGCCATTCTTCTTGAAACTGGTGGTTTTATTGACCATCAACACTTGATACTCCTTCTGGATGTCTGCCTCAGCGACTTTCAGCATTGAAAACAGCTCGGCGATGGTTTTATTCATCCCTTGCATGTTGTACTGCTGCACGAAGCTCTTGTAGCTTGGCGGGAGTGACTGGAGAATTCTGTCAATGATAGCCTCATCCGGGAACACAAGTCCCAGATCAGCTATGCGGGTATAGTACCCAGACATCTTCAGTAAGTGTTCACTGACAGACGAATTCTCCTCCATCTTGCAAGCAAAGAATTTATCGGTGGTCTCATACCTCTCGATCTTAGCATTCTTTTCAAAGATGAACTTCAACTCCTGGTACATCTCATATGCACCATGACGTTCAAAACGCCTTTGAAGTCCTCTTTCCAAGCCGTACAACATGGCACACTGCACTATCGAATAGTCATCCGAACGCGACTGCCAGGCGTTCAAAACGTCTGCAGTGGCTGTAGGAGCGGGGGGGTCACCTAGCGGTGCATTTAGGACATAAACCTTTTGGGCAGCTGTGAGGATGATCCTCAGATTGCGGAGCCAGTCCACAAAGTTGCTCCCATCATCTTTCAGTTTAGCTTTCTCTAGGAACGCATTAAAATTCAGGGGAGCTACTGCGCGAGCCATCTACAACAAAAGATTTGCAAAGACATTTTAGACTATTGTTCATGATAAGTGAGTTACTACCTAATCAAATTATTTATAACTCCCACTCAAATTGACATCCCTCTGGTCATTCAAGCGTGACATGATCCAAATTCACCAACCCAAGTCCGATCATCACGTGAGATGAGGTGGTGTCAATGGTGAACATCTACATGTTGATCATATCTACTATATGACTCATGCTCGACCTTTCGATATTCCGTGTTCCGAGGCCATGTCTGTACATGCTAGGCTCGTCAAGTCTAACCCGAGTGTTCTGCATGTGCAAAACTGGCTTGCACCCGTTGTATGCGAACGTAGAGTCTATCACACCCGATCATCACGTGGTGCTTCGAAACGACGAACCTTCGCAACGGCGCACACTCGGGGGGAACACAATTTTATCTTGAAATTTTAGTGAAGGATCATCTTATAATGCTACCGTCGTCCTAAGCAAAATAAGATGCATAAAAGGATTAACATCACATGCAAATCATAAGTGACATGATATGGCCATCAACTCGTGCTTTTGATCTCCATCTCCAAAGCACCGGCATGATCTCCATCGTCACCGGCGCCACACCATGATCTCCATCATCATGATCTCCATCATCGTGTCGCCATCGGGGTTGTCGCGCGCCCACCATGCTCTTACTACTATTGCTACCGTTTAGCGATAAAGTAAAGCATTACAAAGCGCTTAATGATTGACACGCAGGTCATACAAAAATTAAAGACAACCCTATGGCTCCTGCCGGTTGCCGTATGCATCGACATGCAAGTCGATATTAACTATTACAGCATGATCATCTCATACATCAAATATATCTCATCATGTCATTGGCCATATCATATCACATACATACCCTGCAAAAACAAGTTAGACGTCCTCTAATTTGTTGTTGCATGTTTTACGTGGCTGCTATGGGTATCTAGCAAGAACGCTTCTTACCTACGCAAAGCCACAACGGTGATATTCAAGTTGCTATTTAACCTTCTACAAGGACCGCCTTGTTCTATTCCGATTCAACTAAGATAGGAGAGACAGACACCCGCCAGCCATCTTATGCAACAAAAGTCACATGTCTGTCGATGGAACCGGTCTCATGTACGTGGACATGTAAAGTTGGTCCGGGCCGCTTCATCCCATAATACCGCTGAATCAAGAAAGACTAAGGAGGGCAGCAATTTAAACATCAACGCCCACAAACCCTTTTGTGTTCTACTCGAGAAAGCATCTACGCAAGAACCTAGCTCTGATACCACTGTTGGGGAACGTTGCATGGGAAACAAAAATTTTTCCTACGTTCACCAAGATCAATCTAGGAGATGCTACTACGAGAGGAGAGTTGGATCCACGTACCCTTGTAGATCGCTAAGCGGAAGCGTTAAGAACGCGGTTGATGGAGTCGTACTCGCCGCGATTCAGATCGCCGAAGATCCTAGCACCGAAGCAACGGTGCCTCCGCGTTCTTCACACGTACGGCTCGGGGACGTCTCCTCCTTCTTGATCCAGCAAGGGGTGGAGGACAGGTTGATGGAGAGACCGGCAGCATGACGGCGTGGTGGTGATGGTGGAGGAGGATTCCAGCAGGGCTTCGCCTAAGCACCGCGGGAAGACGAATATGTTGTGGGAGAGGAAGGGCAGCACCGAGGCACAAACGTGTGTTGGCTGCCCTCCCTATGCCCCTCTATATATAGGGGGAATAGATGGGAGGGGGGCTCCCTAGGGTTTCCCCTAGGGGGGCCGGCGGCCAGGGCAGTGGGGGGGCGGCGGCCAAGGGCTGCGCAGGCCCTAGGGTTTCCCCCCCTAGGTGCCTTGCCCCCCAAGCCAGGGGGTGCGGCTGCCCTAGGAGGGGCCAGCCCCCCATGCGCCATAGGAGAGGGCCCAGGGGGGGCGCACAGCCCTATGAGGGCTGGTGTCCCCCCTTTGTGGCCCATTAGGCCCAGAACCACTTCCGGGACCCCCGAAACCCTTTTCGGTAATCCGCCGATTTCCCGATGCTCCCCGGAACACTTCCGGACTCCGAAACCTTTCATCCTATATATCAATCTTCGTCCCTGGACCATTCCGGAGACCCTCGTCACGTCCGGGATCTCATCCGGGACTCCGAACAACCTTCGGTAACCATGCACTGTTCTCACTAACAACCCTAGCGTCACCGAACCTTAAGTGTGTAGACCCCGCGGGTTCGGAAACCATGTAGACATGACCGAGACACTCCCAGGTCAATAACCAATAGCGGGATCTGGATACCCATATTGGTTCCCACATGTTTCTCGATGATCTCATCGGATGAACCACGATGTCAAGGATTCAGGCAATCCTGTATACAGTTCCCTTTGTCTCGTCGGTATGTTACTTGCCCGAGATTCGATCGTCGGTATCTCTATACCTAGTTCAATCTCGTTACCGGCAAGTCTCTTTACTTGTTACCGTAATACATAATCCCGTGACCAACTACTTAGTCACTTTGAGCTCATTGAGATGACGTATTACCGAGTGGGCCCGGAGATACCTCTCCGTCACACGGAGTGACAAATCCCAGTCTCGATCCATGTCAACTCAACAGACACCCTCGGAGATACCTGTAGAGTACCTTTATAGTCACCCAGTTACGTTGTGACGTTTGGCACACACAAAGCACTCCTACGGTGTCAGTGAGTTACATGATCTCATGGTCATAGGAACTTATACTTGACATGCAGAAAACTATAGCGATAACTGACACGATCAAAAGCTATGTTTAACGTTTGGGTCTCGTCCATCACATCATTCTCCTAATGATGTGATCCCGTTATCAAATGACAACTCATGTCTATGACCTGGAAACCGCGGTCATCTTTGATCAACGAGCTAGTCCTGTAGAGGCTCACTAGGGACACAAAGTCTGTCTATTCATCCACACATGTATTTGAGTTTCCAATCAATACAGTTATAGCATGGATAATAAACGATTATCATGAACAAGGAAATATAATAATAACTCTTTTATTATTGCCTCTAGGGCATATTTCCAACATTGCTGTGCATCATAAGTAGACTTGTTTTGCATCATACTTGGTTGAGCATATTGTTATGTTCTTGAGTGGTTTGTTTACCGTATTGCTTGCTTCTTCTCGTTAGTGCTTGTTCCATTGCGTTCGTGAGGATTCGTTCGTCTACCCGTGGTTCTTCTTCAAGGCTTCTTCTTCGTCTTCTTCATGGAACCGTTCCTCTTCCTTGAGGGATCTCAGGCAAGATGACCATACCCTTGGATACCTTTACTATCATTGCCATGCTTAGTGTCTCGATGCTATCGTTACATGTCACGCTACCCATCATTATTGTCAGCCTCTCCTTGTTGCCAAGAAACCTCTAACCTTTGAAACCTTCCTAGCAAAACCATTGTTTGGCTATGTTACCCGCTTGCTCAGCCCCTCTTATAGCGTTGTTAGTTGCAGGTGAAGATGAAGATCGTTCCAGGAGGGAACTTGTTGTTGGAATATCACAATATCTATTATTATTAATAACACACCTATATACTGGGCATGGGTGGAAGGCTTGGCCTTTTGCTCGGTGTTTTGTTCCACTCATGCCACCTTAGGAGCCGATAAACCGGCATTATGTTCCTTGATTTTGCGTTCCTTACACGATGGGTATATGGGGGCCCCTTGACAGTTCGTCTTTGAATAAAACTCCTCCAGCAAGGCCCAACATTGGTTTTAATTTTCTCATAATAACAACTTAATTAATTAATTAAATTGCATAGGGAGTTAGCGCTACCCGAGGATTCTTTCTACATAGCAGGGGGGCCAGTGCTGATGGTGTTGGTCCCAAATAGAGTCGTGTGCGGCGCCCCCCTTGGAAACTTGGGGTTTGGCTGCTGTACGCTGTGCTCATCCGGTCGTGGCCTGAGATGAGATACGCGCGGCTACTATCAGGGTGTCGGCACGCCGGGAGGTCTTGCTGGACTTGTTTTACCATTGTCGAAATGTCTTGTGCACCGGGATGCCGAGCCTGATCGTATTTCCCAAAGATAAGGGGTGATGATATCATATTTATCACTTCAGCTAATCGTGAGAGCTTGTGATGGGATAAGTTGGGACACCCTTGCAGGGTTATGATCTTTCGAAAGCCGTGCCCGCGGTTATGCTTGCAGTGAAAGGATCGATATGGTTGACTAGAGGGGGGGGGGGTGAATAGGCAACTAACAATTTTTAACTTTTCTTAACCACTTTAAATTAAACGACAAAGTAAGTTGTCTAGAAAATCTACTAAGATGACAACTAAAAGAAAGAAGGACAACAACTACACATGCATACTATAGGAGTTGAACAAGTAAAGCATGCACAAGTAAAGGTAAGAAATAACCACAAGTGGAACCGGTGGAGACGAGGATGTGTTGCCGAAGTTCCTTCCCTTTGAGGGGAAGTACGTCTCCGTTGGAGCGGTGTGGAGGCACAATGTTCCCCAAGAAGCCACTAGGGCCACCGTATTCTCCTCACGCCCTCACACGATGCAAGGTGCCGTGATTTCACTAGTGGTGCCCTTGAAGGCGGCAACCGAACCTTTACAAACAAGGTTGGGGCTATCTCCACAACTTGGAGGCTCCCAACAAAACCACGAAGCTTCACCACAATGGAATATGGCTTCGAGGTGACCTCAACCGTCTAGGGTGCTCAAACACCCAAGAGTAACAAGATCCGCAAGGGATTAGTGGGGAGAATCAAATATCTCTTGGTGGAAGTGTAGATCGATGCGTCCTGAAGCAATCTCGAACAAATCAACAAGTTTGATTAGCGAGGGAGAGAGATCGGGCGGAAATGGAGCTTTTGGAGCAACAATGGAGTAGTGGGGGAAGAGGTAAGTCTTCTTGGAGAAGAAGACCCCCTATATATTGTGGGAGAGCAAATCCAACCGTTATGTTTGTTTTCAGCCCGCAGAGAGCGGTAGTACCGCACATAAGTTGCGGTACTACCGCTGGCTGAGCGGTACTACCGCTCTGGGAGCGGTACTACCGCTAGGCAAAAAAATGCTACATGATTGATGACCACGGATGAAATAAATTACATCCGCGGCTACATCCGCAGGGAAAACGGTAGTAGCAAAATGCGACACGGTACTACCTCTTGGACTAAGCGGTACTACCGCATTGGATGCGGAAGTAAAAAATTACTTCCGCATCTACTTCTGCACTTAGAATCAGCGCCGGGCTAGATACACGGTACTACCGCTCTGGAGACGCGGTACTACCGTGGGAGCGGTACTACCGTGTCGGCAGGCGGTACTACCGTGTGTCTGCACGGTACTACCGCTTAGTAGAGCGGTACTACCGCTTGCCAGACAGATGATTTAGTTAAGAAGTCACAGTTTGCATATACGATAATTACCGGTTGGAACTCCAGAGAAGCAAAGGAAAGGTGGTGCGAGAGTAAGATGTGTATGTGTTGATTCCACCCAAACCTTTCCGAAGCGGACCCCCTCTTAATAGTACGGCTTTCCTATTACTCAAAGCCACCGACAGGGAGCAAAAAGAAAACACCGTCTTCCATAGAATCCGAGGGGCAATCAATCGTCTTGTGCCTAAGTGAGATATACCTGTAGGAGCTTAGAGCACACGATTAGTCCGCAAATGCATTGTCATCAATCACCAAAACTACTTAGGGAGAAATATGCCCTTACAATCTCCCCCTTTTTGGTGTATTGATGACAATACATGATTTGCACAGGGATAAAATAAGAGAGTATGTAATCCAAACCCTAGAGTATAGGTGAGCTCCCCCTGGATGTGTGCCTACACAAGATTGTGCTTTGGACTGCACAACACACATACTAGGTACAGTGCTCCCCCTATATTCTACACATAAGATACTCTATATATAAATACCACAGAGCACATAAAAGGGAAAGTAAACTAACTGCTCTTGATAAAACATTAAAGACATAACGATGAGTTCAACGATAAAGGAGCATATGTCTTACACCATACGATAGTCTCACGCACACGACACAAACACGCAAATAAACAGAGTTCAACCAACGAAAAGAAACAACTGGCACAAGAGCACAAGACGCAAATCACTCTCCCCCTTTGTCATCGAGACACCACAAAGGGGAAAGAGGACACTAAGACGGGTGGCAGCCCTGGAGAAACTCAGTCGTCGTACTCATCATCAGATCCCGACTGCTCCTCCTGATACTCCTCATCAGACTCTGACCACTTGTACCCCTAGCGGGCCATCCAAGTTGCCTCAGGGGTGATGTTATCCTCTGACCCATTTGACACGTCCTCTCCATAGACCGCCAAAAGCTTCTTGTCACGCTGGCGCGTCTTCTTGTCAGTCACATGAGCCCGGTATTGACCCTTAGCCTGCATGCAGAAGAGGGCCTTCATCTTTTGCTTAAGCTTTTTAGCCCAAGAAGGCTCCTCCACAGCAGAGGAGGAAGAAGGGGCAAATCTTCCAGGGCCCTCATCATCAGCCTCCTCCACAGGCTCCTCATCAGTGCCCATCTGGGCTGCAGCAGCTTGCGCACGAGTGGTGGTGTTGGCCCATTGAGTCTTGACGCGAAGACGGATGGGATCATGGCGGAAGCAGTCGGCCTCGAACTCCTCCTCAGGGTATAGCTTCTCCCAAGTCTTGGAGATCAGCAGAAACAAGTATGGACCATAGATGGGTACCTTGCGAGAGTAGATGGCAAAACGGAGCTCATTCCACATGATATGGGATATGTCAAGTGGTGCAGTCTGGGTCGTGCGAGCCTCTTGACACATTAGCAGCATGTCAACCAGGTAGACATGGACCTTGTCCTTATCTCCAATGCGAGGGAACAGAGTGTTGCGAAAGATCCGATACATGATGTCCAAAAAGGGGTTCAACACCCATGTCTTCTTGCCACTAGCAAGAGTCTTCTCCTCATAAAATGGAAGCAGCTTGTCTTTGTTGGCAGATTCAGGATTGGCGTGAGGCCGAAATCCAATTTGGTTGTGGAGACCCTCGTCAGGTATCTGAAGAAGATCCATGAACTCCTTCCAAGAAGAAGTCATCTTGTGACCATTGGTCATCCATGTCATTGGGCGATCCTCCTTGGTGTGGAAATTGACAGAGGCATAGAACTGAGCAATAATCTCTGGATCAAAATCATTCTGGAAGGTCATGATGTGCTCAAGTCCCAACTGCTCGATCAGATCAAGAGCCTCGGCAAAGTAGGCCCGGTTGGTGTCCTTCCTCATGTGAGCCACGTCCACCCAGTCAGCATCCACGTACAGGTTGGTCTTGGTCTTGAGCACCTCATGGTAGATGCGAAACTGCTGCTTGGTCCAGAAAATCTCATCTCCAGGAAAGTGCTCACGGGGTTCTCCATATGGGTTTTGCTTCCTTCGTGACATGAACTCAGTAGCGGGCATCTCCTCCATAGACATTGAGGATTCCTTACGCTTGTTGGCGGCAGTCTTGTACCTGCGTTGGGGATTGGAGCCCTCTGGCACATCACTGGGGTTGCGCACACGCTTGGATCCGGTGTCGCGGACAGGGTTGGAACGACGAGCATCGAAACCGGAGCCACCACCTAAAGCACAAACACAAGAACACGACAAGAACACAAAGAGAATCAATGCAAAAGCCTCAAAAAGCACAAGAAACCAATAGAAAAAGGAATGTGTACATGCTACGAAGACAATATGACACATGCGGTAGTACTGCTGTCCCTACGCGGAAGTAAAAAATTAGTACCGCAGAGTAAGCGGTAGTACCGCATGGTGGATGCGGTAGTACCGCATACACTGCAGTAGTAAAAATATACTTCCGCGTACAGGAGCGGAAGTAAAAACTTAGTGCTGCTTGCGGAGCGGTAGTACCGCGTTGGGGCGCGGTAGTACCGCTCGACAAGCGGTAGTAAAATTTTACTTCCGCCATAGCGGTAGTACCGCTGAGGACAGATCGGATCTAGACCAGATCGTGCGGTAGTACCGCGGTTCTCCAGCGGTAGTACCGCACGAAAACAGATCTGAGATGAATAGATCTAGAGAAGGCCATATAGATCGACTAGCGGTACTACGGCTGATCATAGTACCTTGGTAGCAACATGCATATTCGTATTTCTAGTGCAACAACACTCTCCTACATCTTAAACTTCCATGGATAAGAACACGAAGAACACAAGAACACTAAGCATCTCCCCTAACCCTAAAAACAACAACAAGGCAACAAGAAGAGGGGAAAAGGGGAGAAACCTTCATCCATGGCAAGAGGGCGTGGTGGGGAGCGATCCCACCGGTCGGAATGCGAGGAGAGTGGCCGAGGGAGGAGATCCGGTGAGGTCCTCCAGCGGCGTTCTTGAGAGGGAGAGATAGGGACGACGTGGGGGTTAGGAGTGAATGGGTATGGGGGAGTTGGATCTCCCCCTGCCTGCTTATAACCCCCACCCGTTCGAATATGTGCGGTAGTACCGCGGTCATCGCGGTAGTACCGCTTGCGCGGTAGTACCGCTCTCCAAGCGGTAGTACCGCCCTACCAGCGGCAGTAAAAAAATACTGCCGTGCTGGATGTGCGGTAGTACCGTAACTCCTTTGCGGTAGTACCGTAAACGATCACGGTAGTACCGCTCCTCCAAGAGTATGCACGATTTGACAAGAGGATTTAAGCACATAAAGAGAGAAAAAAAAAGCACGCACAAGCAAAACAAATAACACAACTCCTCAGAGGAGGGTGGTGGCCGAGGCCACCTATGTTTGAGTTTATAGATATGGCACCGCGAAGAATTATCCTTGGGCCCAAGACCAATACTCGACTTGAAGCATTAAACCAACTATGTATGGCAAATGATAAAGACTTGATTAGTTTATGCATAATGGGGGGAGGAACAGTTCATTGAGAGAACAATACTCCCCCTATGTCCATGCCTACATCTAGACAAGATAGCTATATTGAGTGTGAGGGGTGTGTGCACAGATTCAAACCACATTGCTCAAATCGATGATATTTAGCTCATGCCTTAACTCGCGAAATCTTGCTTCATCCAATGGCTTTGTGAAGATATCTGCAAGGTTATCATGAATGTTGACGTAGTGAAGCTCGATCTCTCCTTGCCTTATGTGATCCCGGATGAAGTGATACCGAATCTCAATATGCTTCGTCTTGAAGTGTAGCACCGGGTTGAGAGAAATCTTGATGGCACTTTCATTGTCACACCAAAGAGGCACTTTGTCACAAGTGACACCGTAATCCTTTAAAGTTTGCCTCATCCATAAGAGTTGAGCACAACAACTGCCAGCAGCCACATATTCTGCTTCGGTGGACGAGAGAGATACACAACTTTGCTTTTTGGAAGACCAACTAACAAGAGAGCAACCAAGAAATTGGCACCCTCCCGAAGTGGACTTCCTATCCACTTTGTCTCCCGCCCAGTCAGAATCAGAGAAACCTACAAGGTTGAAATTTGCTCCTCTCGGGTACCATAAGCCAAAGTTTGGGGTATGAGCCAAATATCGAAAGATTCGCTTGACAGCCACAAAGTGACTCTCCTTAGGTGAGGCTTGAAACCGTGCACAAATTCCTACACTCAACATAATATCCGGTCTAGATGCACAAAGGTAAAGCAAGGATCCGATCATAGAGCGATATACCTTTTGATCCACCGCTTTACCATTGGGATCAATGTGGGGACCCCGACTTAGAAGTCGAGATCACCAAATGCACGTGTACAGTGATCCTAGAGATCAATGCTCACTGAACACACAGAAGCTGAAATAACAAGAGTCTTACATCCATACAAATAGTCTTACACGAATTAAGGCCATTATGGCCAAGTCTTACATAGATAGAGCCTCACGGGCTGAATAGCAAATAACTCAAGTAGCGGAAGTCTTCGATAAACAGGTAGAACCCAAGACATCTGCCTTAACCCTACAGGCATTCTGACTGGGATAGCGTCCTAGTTCGCATGGTCGTCTCCAAAGAACTCTTCCTCATAATCCTGTTCTTCCATGCCTGGCCAATTAAATAACCAGTGGCAAGCCAATGAGTACTTTGAATGTACTCGCAAGCAACCCATGATGTGGTTCAAGTAACAAGGCAATGGAACAATAATGAACAATCTAGCAGAAAGCTAGAGCAATATGCTATTATCAAGTTTATGCATCAATAACCTTGCGTAACCTCGAAGGCAGGTTACCGATATCAACATGATTAAGAATTCAACTCATCGTGTCAAGTCACCATCCTTGACTTGCCACACACATACCAATACTGATGAAGTAAAATTCTGGACATAGTTTAAGTAGCACCACCCAACTGTCCATGACCGTGGACACGGCTATTCGAATAGTTTTACACTCTGCAGAGGTTGCGCACTTTACCCACAAGATCCGGGGAACTTCCGTGTCATCCACGACCCGCGGTACCTCAAGTACCCGGGGTAAGCACCCGGTCATTACCTTTCCTTAGACGACACTAACATAGAGTCCACTCGTTGGCACACGGCCCTCGGGTACAAACAATAGATCACGGGACTAGCCCTAATTTCAATGTTCACGCGTACCCGAACACTACTGGAATCAGGGTCTTTGCCATCTGCCAGCTCTTTGCCATCTGCCAGCTGATGGCAAAGAAGGTCTTTGCCGTCTGCTTACAAAAAACAGACGACAAAGAACTGACAGATGGCAAAGAACCTGGTTGCCATCAGCCAACTCTTTGCCGTCTGCCAGCAGATGGCAAAGAATCTTTGCCGTCTGCTGGCAGACGACAAAGAGGTGGGTGGGTCCAGTGGACGCCAGTGCTGTAACGGCCCACCAGCCTCACCTCTTTGCCGTCTGCCAGCGGATGGCAAAGAATCTTTGCCGTCTGCTGGCAGACGGCAAAGAGGCCGAAAGCAGACGGCAAAGAAAAATCTAACGCCCGCCCCCGCCCACTGGCACACACCCTCCCCCTCTCTCCGCTAGGCACCAGCCCTGATCTCTCTCCCCCTCTCTCTCCCGCACCGCACCTCACCCGCGCCCGCACCGCCGCCGCCGAGCACCGCCGCCGCCCGGACGCTGCCGCCGCCCCACCACCCCGCTGCCACCGCACCACCCCGCCGCCCCGGAGCCCTGCGGTCCCATCGCCACCGCCGCCCGGCGCCCCCGTCGCTCAGCTCTCTCTCTGTCTGCCGGTCCTCTCTCCCTTTCCTCTCACTCCTCTCGATCGCTGTCGCCGACCCACGTTGCCCTCACCGTGGCCGACCTTGCGCTACCCTTGCCTTCGTCGACCTCGCGCGGGAGAAGACCCCGCACCCCCGCTCCTCCTCGTCCGCGCCCTCGACACGGCCGCCTCCGGCCCGCCCTGCTTCGCCTCCTTCGACCGTCCATCGCCGCATCTCTGACCACTCCGGCCACCTCCGTCTAGCAGGTGATTCTTTGTTCCTCCCCTCCAATTTCTAGGGTTTGCTTAGTTCCCTAAAATCCCCAATTTCTAGGGTTTGCTGTTGCTGTTGTTCTAGGTTGTCATGTGCTAGTGTGGTCTGAATCATGTGATTTTGCTATTGTTCTAGGAATTTTACATTAGGGATTAGGATTTCTTTTTGGTAGAATTTGCTTGTATAGCTTGCTGTGAGAAGTAGGATAGAAAAATACTAAGTCTTTTCATATAAAAATTGGTAAAATAATGCATATATCTTAGTCTTGTTAGTGCTGTCCAATTTAGGATACATATTCAAAGTCTAAAAAATCTGTAGAATCTGCCATCAATCTTGACTCCATTTCGTTGGAAACTTGGGCTACATGATGACAAGACTACTTTCAAAACTTGCTTTCAAAACTACTGTCAAAACTTGCTTTCAAAACCACTGTCAAAACTACTGTCAAAACTTGGAGTAGTGTAAACTCGGGAGAGGCTAGGAGAGATCTTGCTGAACAAATATACCTGACTTCACGAATGTCTGTACTTAGCATGACTGTGATCTTCACAATTAATGTAAGTGATGCTCTTCGGCTAAAAAAAAGTACAACTATGTGGAGATATTTATTCCATCAGTACATGTTCCTTTCCTGAACAACACACCCTTTTTAGACGAGCTTAGGTTATTTGAATCTTCACATATGTCCTTACTAATCAACAACAATGATACAATGTAGATTTGTCGGTCATATGCTTTTTGGATGTTTTGGAAGATAATGCAGGGTTGCCACATCTGCTTCCAAATAAAAACATGTCAGAAATGCTTATGCTGTCAGAAACATGCTACTGAACCCATTTTTTCACTGTAGGATTTGCGCCGGGGTAATGGGATGTATATGTTTTTCTTTTGGGACTCTGGCACTGCTTGTATAACATATGATTACTGTTTTGTTGGTCGGGAACACACTTTGGAAATAATAACATTATAGGAAGAAGAAGCTGAACTGGAGTATGTGTCTTCTCTTCCTGAAAGTTTCCTTAAATGATTCAGTGCCCATGAAATTAATCTAGACTGAAATTCCATGTTTTTATTAGGTGAAACAGTACAGAAGACAAACAAGGCATCTTGTGCATATATATAATTAGTTTCACTACTCTGTTCTTTAAAGATGTTTTTTCCCGTGGCTATTTAATATAGATGCTTCATCAGTTGCACAAGCATATATGATTCTCTGAGCAAATCATCTTCACTGATCTGTTTTAGAGAGATGTCTGATTAGCTGCACAATCATACATGGTTCTGTTAGTAATTTGTTTGCCTTGATCATCTTGCTATAGATATAGGTCACCGGAGCGGCGGGGAGGTGTAAAAGGAAAAGAACAAAAAATAAGAAGAAAAAAGAAGAAACAGAAGAAGAGGAGAAGGGGAAGAAAAAAGAAGAAGAAGAAGAAGAAGAAGAAGAAGAAGAAAAAAAAAGGAGAAGAGGAGGAGAAGAAGAAGAAGAAAGAGGAGAGGAGGAGAAGAAGAAGAGGAAGAAGAAGAAGAAGAAGAAGAAAGAAAAGGAAGAGGAAGAGGAAGAAGAAGAAGAAGAAGAAGAAGAAGAAGAAGAAGAAGAAGAAGAAGAGGAACCCTGACACCACACCCTGACCCTGACCCCGACACCCTGATCGACACCCTGATCGACCCCGACATACGACACCCTGACACCCCGATCGACACCTACACCCTGACACCACACCCCGACCCTGCCCCCACACCGACCCCGACGGGGTCATATATTTGTGAATTATGAGTTAGGTCGTATATTTTTTGATTTTGTTATGCAAAACATCATATATATTTGTGTTAATCAGGTGGATTTAAAATGTGCAGTTGTTTCGTCGCTGCGAGGGTGCGGTGTTTGACGACCTCCCCGTGCGTTCGACGAGCTCCGCCCCTGCTTTCCTTGGTGAGCACAAATGACATCTCCTCCCCCCCTACATTTGCTCTGTTCTGGTCTTCGTGCCAATGAAACTGGCTAGCTATAGGTGTCAGTCATCAGTATGCGTAACCACTATGCGTCTCCCGTTCGAAAGGGTTACATCTATAAATATGCATGCATTTGCATATTTATAATCGTGATTCTTTCGAATTGTCCAACGTTATCCATGGACAGTCCGAGTATGTGTAGATTGGGTTCGTTTTCCTATATGCTCTGCTCCGGATCCGATGCAGAATTTCGTCAGTGCCTCCCTGTTGTTCTCCGGGTACACATCCTCTCTGCTTATTGCCGAGACGTGTATCAGGAGAACAGCGGGGAGGTGCTGCCGAAATTTTGCGTCGGATCCGGAGCAGAGCATGGGAAAACGAACTCAATCGACACATACTGGGGTGGGATTAGGACCTATCTTTACCTATTAGCATGTAGGTTGCATGGACGTAATAGAACTGACAAACTCCATTAACTGATGGATATGGTTTGCTTAATTATGTATATATTTATTGTCTGTCCAGTAGGAAGTCAATATGAGTGATCGTGCGTGGATGTACACCGGTTACACTAGTCAGAAAGTTTGGACCGACGAATGGTTAACAAAAACCAAAGAGTTTGTTAGAGCCGCATTTGCTAATGGCCAGAGATTAAGCTGGTGCCCCTGTGTCCGGTGCGACAACTTTAATAAGAGGGACGAGCTTGAAATGAGTAAACACCTGCAGAAGTTTGGTTTTACGCCTGGTTACACGGTCTGGACATTTCATGGTGAGTCTGCCCAACGTGCCAGACCTGAGGTGGTTCGTCGTCGCACCGACGAGCATGGTACCGGGATGGAAGACATGGTGCAAGACTTTGACGATGCTCGGGACTCGAACGAGGAGATGGAGGAATCTGCAAAGGCCTTCACTGAAATGTTGGAGTCCTCAAAACGTCCTCTCCACGAGCACACTGAGCTTTGTCAGCTGGATGCCATCTCACAAATCATGGCTTTGAAGGCTCAGTTCAACTTGGGTAGAGAATGCTACGACGCGATGATGACAGTATTCGGACGATTTCTACCCAAAGGCCATGTGCTACCTGCAAACCTGTACCAGTCAGACAAAATCCTTCGTGCTCTTAAGATGCCCTATGAGAAGATACATGCCTGTGAGAAAGGATGTGTCTTATTTAGGCACCAGTATGAGGACTTGAACTATTGTCCCATTTGCGAGTCATCCAGGTATGTTGTGGTAGACAATGGTATGGGTGAGAAGACGCAGACCAAAATAGCCGTTAATGTTCTTCGGTATTTGCCAATTGTACAAAGACTTCAACGTCTTTTCATGGTCAAAGAGACGGCCAGACAGATGACATGGCACAAAACGGGCAAAAGAACCGAACGTGATGCAGATGGGAATTTGATGATGGTGCACACATCGGATGGTGAAGCGTGGAAGCGCTTCGATGCATTACATAAGGAAAAAACGGCAGATCCAAGGCATCCTCGAGTCGCCGTCAGCATGGATGGGTTCAGTGTGTATGGTCAGACGGCAACCCAATACAGTTGTTGGCCCGTGTTTGTCATTCCACTCAATCTCCCCCCCGGACAGATTATGCAAAGAAAGAACATTTTCCTGACGTTGATAATTCCAGGGCCCAACTATCCGGGGAAGAATATGAATGTGTACATGCAGCCGCTTAAGGACGAATTGCAAGAAGCTTGGGTTAATGGGTTCAAGACATATGACGCCTTTAGCAAACATAACTTCATAATGCGTGCCTGGTACATGTACTCGACGCATGACTTGCCGGCGTATGCGCTATTCGTTGGCTGGTGTGTGCATGGAAGGTTCCCGTGCCCCACATGCAAGGGAGCTCTTGAGTTTCGTTGGCTGACGGCAGGGCACAAGTATAGTTGCTTCGACTTGCATAGACAGTTTCTGGATCCTCACCATAAGTTCAGGAAAGACAAGAAGAACTTCATGAAAGGTAGACTTGTCAAACACTCTGCACCACCTGCATTGACAGGCCAACAAACCCTAGATCAGTTAAACGCTCTCGAGCCAGATCCAGAGCGTCCAGGGTATTTCAAGGGGTATAATAAGAAACACGCCTGGACTCACAAGACAAGCTTATGGGATCTGCCTTTCTTTAAAGACCTCCTTTGCCCACACAACATCGACGTGATGCACACCGAAAAGAACATTGCCGAAGCCATTTTTGGCACATTGTTCGGCATAGAGGGGAAGTCAAAGGATAATCCTAAGGCTAGAGTCGATCAAGAGGAGCTATGTGATAGACCGTTACAAAACATGCAAGATCCGAAAGGAAAGCGGAACTTCACGAAGCCAAAGGCATGGTTCAATCTTGGAAGGCCAGCTATGAGGGAAATTATTTTGTGGGTGAAAATGCAGTTAATGTTCCCCGATGGGTATGCAGCAAATCTAAAGAGGGGAGCGAGTCTTGAAAAATTGAAAATATTTGGTCTAAAAAGTCATGATTGGCACATATGGATTGAGCGGATAATGTCGGTGATGTTGCGTGGCTTCATCCCTGAGGATGAATGGCTAGTACTGGCAGAGCTGAGCTATTTCTTCCGTGTTCTTTGTGCGAAAGAACTATCGCCTGGTCTCCTCGAAGAAATGGAACAACTGGCACCGGAGTTGATCTGCAAGTTAGAGAAAATCTTTCCGCCGAGCATGTTTAATCCAATGCAGCACTTGATTTTGCATCTCCCGACCGAGGCAAGATTGGGAGGGCCCGTGCAAAATCGTTGGTGCTACTCAACTGAGAGAATGCAGAAGACGCTTCGAGCAAAATGTAAAAACAAACGTAGAATTGAAGCATCGATGGCCGAGGCATTCATCACTGAGGAGGCGGCAAACTTCGTGACAGCACACTACGAAGCCAAAAATCGTCATTTGCATAATCCGAAGCCTCGGTACAATGCTGACGACCCTAAAAAGGGTCGATCCAACCTCAGCCTATTCAAAGGGGATCTCGCACCAGCCAGTGGTTCGAAACCAGTACCGTTGGGTGTCGAAGAATGGCGGACCATTTCGCTGTATCTCTTCAACAACCTAACAGAAGTGCGGCCGTACATCGAGTAAGATCTCCGTACATTGTTTCGCAATTTCTAATTCCTTTGAACTGCTCTTATTCCGGGATATTTGATGCAGTCGATACGTCGCCATATTCTCGTATGGAGCGGTGATACAAAAGGATTCCGTCGAAGAGTATGAGCTTCTCGCAAAGCAAGGAGGCGCCTATCCCGGTTTCATCTCTTGGTTCAAACAAACGGTAATTTCCGTTAGACCATTTCATTTCTTTGGCTAATTTGCGACTAATGCAACAATCCTTTCGTATTAAACTTGTAGGCTAATTCAGAGATTATGGATGCCGAATTGAGACAAGTAGCTAATGGTTTTGACTTTAAGGTCCGTTCATTTGACAAATACGACATCAACGGGTATCGCTTTCGTACCTATGGCAAAGAGCTATCTATGGCCGACTGAAAGTCTACAAATTGTTGTGTCTCTGCTATCGGCGAAGGAGGTATCGAGTATTATGGAAGAGTTGAAGCAATTTATGAACTTCAATTCTATGGTGAAAACCCACCAAACGTCGTAGTCTTCAGATGTTATTGGTTCCAGCCGAAGGATACTAGAAGGACTCATGAACATATAGGGCTAGTCGAAATCAAACAAAGCACCCATTTGGATGTTCCCGATGTCTATATTACGGCTCAACAGGCAACCCAAGTTTTCTATCTACCGTGGGCCTGTCAAAGTGATTCAAATCTCAGTGGTTGGGATGTTGTTTATGAAGTGCCGCCACGTGTTAGACCACCTCCCCCCAATGAAGAGGATTATGACCAAGACACATATGACGAAGGAGAATTCTTCCAAGAAACACGTCTTTCCAAAAAAACGTTTCAAGAACCGCTCAACTGTACCCCTGAACATTGAAGTAGACAGCGATAGTGAATCCGACTTCACCCCTGAGCCGGAACAAGAAGAGCCGGAACAAGAAGAAGTTACTGCTGCAGATGACCTTTCAATGCTTGAACAATTACGTAAAGGAGGCCTTCCACATGTTGATGCATTTATTAATGATGATGATGAGCTCATCACTGATAGTGATGATGATGATGCATTTAATGATCCCGGAGCATATATAGACGATTCAGAGTAATATTAGTAATGTCAGGTATTCAATTTTTTATTATGTTCATGATGATGATACTCTTAAATTATATACATAGTATTCATGTCAGTTATTCAAATTTTTTTATGTTATACTAATTTCGTTTACTTTTTGTCATTGCAGGTGTTGACAGGATGGTGGGCAAGGGTCCAGAGCGCTCCGAGCCTCGTGCGAGCGCTCCTGGGAGGGGTGCTTCCATTATTCCAGCCCTGCCCCTCCGGAGAGCGCTGCTAGACAGTATGCAGTCAGCACCGGCGGGCCCTTCTTCTTCGGCCGGCAGAGGTCGAGGGAGGACGAAGAAGGCTGCTAGAGGTGGACGTGGCAGCGGGAGAGGTAGGAAGGCTGCTACGCCTTCCTCGCCGCCACCCCCAGCTGATTCACCCGACCACAGGACCGCTCCGTCTGACGTGGACCCGTCTCGGACTCCGGTCCATGAGCCTCCGGTCGTCGATTCTTCGGCCCACCAGACTCGGGTCGCGGATCCTTCGCCCCACCAGACTGGGGTTGCCGATCCTTCGCGCCACCAGACTCAGGTCGCGGATCCTTCGCCCCACCAGACTGGGGTCGCCGATCCTTCGCGCCACCAGACTCGGGGCACCTCTCCTTCGCCACACGTTAGTCCGGTCCCAGAGTCTTCGTCCCGGAAGACTCCGGTCCCGGAGTCTTCTTCGCACGAGACTCCGGATGCTAGTGGCCCTATTGATGATAGCGAGGACACCTTCTCTGATGATAGCTACACCGAGGGCGAGATGGTTGACAAGGGCAAGAAGGTCTACCAGCGTGGCGGTACAAAGCTCCCGCCCGTGCCGACGACCCCCGACCAGAGGTGGTTGATACAGCCTAATGGGTTGAAGTAAGTGAATTTACTCTTTTTTAACCTTTTGCCTTCATGTTTCTTCAAATTAATATCTAATGCATTGGCCTTGACATACTGCAGGGGCTGGGTACACCCCCGTGGTGTCCGCAGGCCCAACCAGGTCCTTGGTGTGCTTTGCCGGCAGCACTTCCCTGGGTGGGTCACGTTGCCCGGTGAGGGTCAGGTTCCACAGCTAGCACTTAGCTGGGAGCTGTACGAGGCTGCCGAGGCCCCGCCGGGGGAGATGGTCGCCGGTGTCGAGTGCGAGACGGTGGCCGACATTGTGTTCCGTCGGTTCTGGGTAATTTCTCCTTTACAGAATTAAAGATCAACACTACGTAGTGATTTTACTAATCAGCGTTGTCTTGTTTGACTGCAGACCTTCTACAGGATTTCAGATGGAGAGCAGGAGGCTGCGGCTTCAGTTGTCGAAGTCGAGTGCAAGCGCCTACTTAAGAACTTACGGCACGAGGCTCGGGTGCAGGCCGTTCGAGACTACTACGCCTCGAAGGGTATTAGGAGGGCGAAGAAGAAGTGTCGCGGCAAGTTTCTGACTAAGGAGAAGTACATGCTGGTAATTACCTATTCTTAAGGCCTTGAACTTAGTTCTCTTGATTTGATTCGTAGGCGTAGCGCTGAAATTTCTCTTGACTACCTTAGGTGCCCCCGAGATGGTGTGCGGATATGATGGACTGTTGGGAGGCGTTGGTGGATGAGTGGTGCTCTCCCAAATGGCTAGTCGAACACCAAAGGGCCAAGGATAAGCGTGCCCAAATGGTTGGTGTGCCACACCATCAAGGGAGCTGCGACCTGTTTGAGTTTGGGGGTCACTGGGTATGTGGTTTGCTTCATGATTCATGCAATTTCATTCTACATGATAGCATTTTTCCTTGGATAGCTCAATAATGCTTACTTAGTTAAAAAATGGCATCACTACCTTGGATAGCTCAATAATGACCTAAACTTAGTTTAGCTCGTTCATTTATGACATAATTAGCTCTAAAATGACATAATATGCTTTAGTTAGCTAAAAAATTGCATAACTACCTTTGATAGCTCAATAATGACCTAAAATAATTTTAGCTCGTTCATTTATGACATAATTAGCTCTAAAATGACATAATATGCTTTAGTTAGCTAAAAAAAGGCATAACTACCTTGGATAGCTCAATAATGACATAATTAGCATAGTTTGGTCAAAATTGGCATAATAATCTTGGTTACCTCCAAAATGACCTAAACTTAGCTTTTTTCCTCAAAAATGACATAATAACCTTACTTAGCTCCAAAATGACCTTATTTACATAGCAATTTCATTCTTCATGCTAGCTTGAGCCCTTGACTAATATTTTGTTCCTCTCTCTCAGTCGCACCACAACAAGAAGCCCGTGCCAGGTCTGTTCGACCTCTATGGCATGGCCCATAGTGCCCCGTACAAGAAGGCCAAGGCATTCTCGGAGTCTGACCTAGATCATCCAGAGACCTTCACCAACATCTCCTCCCACAACAAGCTCGTGAGGTACAGAGACGAGGGGACGGCAAGGAAAGGGGAGGACTTTAACCCGAGCCAGGATCCTTTTGATACAGAGCTGGTTATGATATCTGGTGGCGGGAGGTCCCATGGCTCGACAGCCATTGGTGATGGACTGATACGTTGTCCTAAGACTCTCACGCAGATCAAGAAGCGCTAGAGTAGCTCTGATCCTGAGATAATGCCTCGTGCACGGCCATCGGAGCTCGCCATGGCGGTTAGTTATACGGACTCGGATACCTTTCCTATCCATTACATTGTGTGTGCGTCCGTCGATGATTACAATGCTAACGAGGAGTGGTGTGTTGCAGGCTGCTCTTGAGAAAGAGAGAGCAAACACGCAGACGCTTTTGGAGGCGGCAAGAAGGCAGGCGAAGGAGAGGGAGAGGGAGCTGGAGGAGAGGACGGCTAGGCTGTTGGAGGAGGAGAGGAACCGGAACGATGCTCAAAACCGGGCCCTATATGACATCTTGGTGGTATGTTTCTCCTGCATATTAGCCAAATCATGCACATAATGTTTGTTCCATTACTAACTAATATGACTAACTCGTGAGAACCAAATGTGTAGAGCATGTGTGAGAAAAGCGGTCAGACCCCTCCGCCGATGCCCCAGATTGCTCCGGCGACCACGGTGAGTTTGATTTGAATGGTCGTTAGTTACTAGTATTCACATTTATGTTGCATCATGCTAACGAGACATTGCAAATGATCTTTGGTGTAGAATGCTTCCCGACAAGCATCAACCGATCCTTCTCGGTCTGCCCTTGGTGGAACCCCGACCGGCCCTTCACCTCAGTCTGGCACTGGCGCAGCCTCGACCGGTCCTTCACCTCCGTGATAACGGTATTTTTCTTCTTATTGAGCCTAGTTAGTCCATTTATGACATAATTTAGCCTATTTAGTCCACAAATGACATAATAAGATGAAGAAAATCAAGGAATAGGAAGAAAAGAAGGAATAGGAAGAGAAGAAGAAGATGAAGAATAAGAAAAGAAGAAGAAGAAGAAGATCTTCTTCTTCTTCTTCTTTTCCTCCTCTTATTTAGCCTATTTAGTCCATTTATGACATAATTTAGCCTATTTAGTCCACAAATGACATAATAAGATGAAGAAAATCAAGGAATAGGAAGAAAAGAAGGAATAGGAAGAGAAGAAGAAGAAGAAGAAGAAGAATAAGAAAAGAAGAAGAAGAATAAGAACATTTCTTCTTCTTTTCTTATTCTTCTTCTTTTCTTATTCTTCTTCTTCTTCTTCTTCTTATTCTTCTTCTTCTTCTTTTCCTCCTCTTATTTAGCCTATTTAGTCCATTTATGACATAATTTAGCCTATTTAGTCCACAAATGACATAATAAGATGAAGAAAATCAAGGAATAGGAAGAAAAGAAGGAATAGGAAGAGAAGAAGAAGAAGAAGAAGAAGAAGAAGAAAAGAAGAAGAAGAATAAGAAAATCTTCTTCTTCTTTTCTTATTCTTCTTCTTCTTCTTCTTCTTCTTTTCCTCCTCTTATTTAACCTATTTAGTCCATTTATGACATAATTTAGCCTATTTAGTCCACAAATGACATAATAAGATGAAGAAAATCAAGGAATAGGAAGAAAAGAAGGAATAGGAAGGGAAGAAGAAGAAGAAGAAGAAGAAGAAGAAGAATCTTCTTCTTCTTTTCTTATTCTTCTTCTTCTTCTTCTTCTTCTTCTTCTTCTTCTTCTTTTCCTCCTCTTATTTAGCCTATTTAGTCCATTTATAACATAATTTAGCCTATTTAGTCCACAAATGACACAATAAGCTTAGTTATGTCAAAAATGGCCTAATTAGCCAGGTTAGCTCCAAAATGACCAAGTTTACCTATGTTAGCTCCAATATGATCCATTTAACCTACGTTAGCTCCAAAAAGACCAAGTTTACCTAAGTTAGCTACAATATGATCCATTTTACCCGCGTTAGCTCCAAAATGACCTATTTACCTAAGCTAGCTCTAAATTGACCTACACACTTAGCATTTTTACCTAGCTTAGCAAAAAATGACATTTTTACCTAGGTTAGCTAAAAAATGACCTAGTTTACCTAGGTTAGCTTCAATATGATCCATTTAACTTAGCTTAGCTCTAAAATGACCAAGTTTACCTAGGTTAGCTCCAATATGATACATTGAACTTATCTTATCTCCAAAATGACCTATTTACCTAGCTTAGCTCTAAATTGGCTTTTTTAACTACATTTGTTGGAAAAGAAGAAGATAAAGAAGAGGGGGAGGAGAGAAAGAAAGAGAAGATAAAATCTTCTTCTTATTTTCCTCTTCTTTATCTTCTTCTTTTCCTCTTCTAGCTATTCTTCTTCTTCTAACTTTCATCTTTCCCAATTTGCAGATTTGCTTGAGATGAGGAAGCTTGCATTGATGGACTCATATATTCTCCTTGTGCTTCCTTTTTGTTTATGAAAACATGTTTGGGAACTTCTTATTGTTGGATATGTTGTTGGAAACTTCTTATGTCATATGTATATATGTTGGACTTGAGAAAATATATTGTTGGAAACTTCTTATGTCATATGGATATATGTTGGACTTGAGGAAATATATTGTTGGAAACTTCTTATGTCATATGGATATATGTTGGACTTGAGGAAATATATTGTTGGAAACTTCTTATGCCATATGGATATATGTTGGACTTGAGGAAATATATTGTTGGA